>JAPWTK010000505.1:5000-315294 GCA_029963805.1 Aromia moschata | reverse complement strand
CTGATGTACCTTACAATCCGCTGTCTGTACGCCGCATCCAAGAAGCTGGTATAGCTGTAATTTTTACAGAAAACGGTGAGGTTACCATTAGAAAATAATAATAACACGCCAATAATAGAGGGTAAGTCTCAAAACAATTTATTTATTGTTTCTGTTACACTACAACATCACAGACCTAATAATAAAAACCAAATATATGCTACTAAAAAGTTCGACAACTGAAAATTACAAACTTTGGCATGAGCGTTTAGGCCATCCAAGTAAGCAGAAATTTGTAGACATAAAACCTACAGAATTGACACATTCTAATCAATTAAAAGCAATAAATCCTACAAATGAGATATGTGAAGCTTGTATTTATGGCAAACAAGCGCGTTTCCCTTTTGCAAAAAGTAAAAATAAGTCTCACGCCCTAAGGCCTCTATTTATCATTCATTCCGACATATGTGGACCAATAAGTCCGCCAACTATAGATAATAAAAATTATTACATGAATTCACACACTACACAGTAACATATTTATGAACATATAAAGCAGAGGTATTTACTGTTTTTCAAGAATTTGTTGCCAAAAGTGAAAGTCATTTTAATTTAAAAATGGTTAATCTTTATTGCGACAATGGACGTGAATATCTATCGAATGACATGAAAAAGTTTTGTCCTGAAAAGGGAATTACTTATCATTTAACAGTACCTTATACCCCACAACAAAATTCAGTTGCCGAACGAATGAATAGAACACTACAGAAAAGGCCAGACCCATGATACACGGTGCTGTTTTAAATAAATGTTTTTGGGGTGAAGCTATTTTAACTGCTACATATCTTTTAAATTTAACCCCAACAACTAGCAATAGTTCACATAAAACACCTTTTGAACTGTGGCATAATAAAAAGTCCAGATTAGTTTTTAAAGGTTTTTGGTTCAACCGCTTATGTTCATAATAAAACCAGAAAAAGTAAATTTGAAGAAAAATCACTTAAAGGTATACTGGTAGGGTATGAACCAAATGGTTATAACATTTTTAATACAAGAACAAATAAATTTACCATAGCCCGTGACGTCATATTTGACGAAATTAATTTTAAAATCTCAAGACCTCAATTGACATTAGAAATTGATGAAAAGGTTGAAACACAAAACTCCCAAGGTGCTAAAATATCTAACTCAGATAATAAATCGGTAAGTAATTATCCCGTTAACCAAGAGAAATTACTAAAGACAAAAATAATACTCAAATTGTCAGTGAAACCGATAACATAAATGAGTTATCAAAAGAAAGCGAAATCACTGAAAGTGAACCTAGACCTAGTGAGAGACTTAAATTTTGTCCCAAAATATCATACCAGGAAAATGCTATCTCTTCCCAGCATACACATCAAACAATAAAACATCATACCAGGAAAATGATATAAAGAGCTCAGATGTGCGCACATCATACAAAAATTGCAATAAAATATCGTTCCAGGACAACGATATAGAGCTTCTTGTTTGTGCATACCAGTCTCTATTGCAAATTCCGTCATCTTATCAAGATATCAGTAAACGGGATGATAGAGACAAGAATACATGGTCCCTAGTGCCTAAGCCTGAAAATAAAAATATCATAATTTGTAAATGGGTGTTTACAATTAATTAAAAATGACATAAACGGAAACCCATTTAAGTATAAAGCACGTTTAGTTGCAAGAGGTTTTAGTTAACAATATTTAATAGACTATAACGAAACATTTGCGCCAGTAGCACGCATATCCAAGTTAAGAATACTTTTAGCTTTTGCCAATCAATTTAATTTATTAGTCCACCAAATGGATGTTAAAACAGCATATTTAAATGGTATTTTGAAGGAAGAAATATACATGCAATTACCTGAAGGAATAAAAACTGACAAACAAAATGTTGTCTGTAAATTAAATAAATCATTATATGGGTGAAAACAATCGGCGAGATATTGGTTTCAGCGTTTTGACGATGTGTTATTACAACATAAATTTAAAAGCTCTCCTGTTGACCGCTGTTTATATTTCTTAGATAGAGGTCATGTTCACGAGAATGTTTATATTATTTTATACGTTTATGATTTAGTAATTATAACTGGTAACATGAGTACAATGTCAAATTTTAAAAAATACCTATCACAACAATTCAGTATGGTTGATCTTAAAGAAATAAAATCCTTTCTAGGTATTAAAATTCATAAAAATGAACATGAAATATCTCTCGATCAAAGTAGCTATTTAAAAACAGTTCTAAATAAATTTAACATGAGTGATTGTCACGCTGTCAGTACACCTCTTACACTGAAATTAGATTATACTGCATTAAATTCTACAGAGTATTATGATGCTCCGTGCCGCAATTTGATCGGCTATCTTTATTAGCTAGTATTCACTTAGAAGTATGTATTCCAGCCGATAATTTTATTTGAAGACAATAATGGCTGTATTTCAATAGCAAATAATCCCAAAGATCATAAAAGATCAAAACATATTGACATAAAGAACCATTTACCAGAGAACAAATTGAAACCAAGCAATAACTTTAAAATATATTCCTACCGGTCAACAATTGGCAGACATCTTTACCAAACAAGTACCGGCCCCTAAATTCCAAGAAATCATTATGACTCTAGGACTAACAAAGTCTACAGCGATGGCTAATTCAAAATAATGATCTGATTTGGTTATTTTCCTGGGGTTTTTCCCAAATCCATGGCAACAAATGTTGGACCACGACAGAATAATTACCCCAGCACTGATTATTATATTTATTTGTCTTCAGCACACACAGTAAAGCATTCAAAAATGAGCCGCATATGATACTTTGTTTAGGTTTTTTTAGACCTTCAACCGTCATACAAATCTTAGTCGATATATGTTTATTAAGCGCTAAGTTTCAATAACTGAAATGTACACTAAGCAATAATTAATGTACGCAGTATTTTGTTGAGTGTGAAATGTAGAACTTTATCCTATATATCCTTGTTGACTTTCGTATAGTGAGGACGTAAATTAAATAATAGTTAAGTCTACTGAGTGTTTTCTTTTGGCTCTACCCTAACATTAAAATATACGAACAGATGAGAAGGAAGGCAGTAAGAAGAGAGACATAGATGGGGTTGAGGGAGAATAAATAGATAAAAAAACATTTAGTTTTACACATTAACGTCGACAGAGGGAGAGCAGCACACGACCTGCTATGGGAGACTGCAGGAAGAATAAAGGCTGATTTAATTCTAGTAGCTGAACCAAATAAAAAACTTGTGCAAAAATATTGATGGTACGCAGACAATAATAAAGATGCGTGCATCATTAAAAGAAGTAATGTAAAAATTAAATGGGCAAGGAACACTTTGTCCCTGTTCTAGAACGAGCTGTTTCGTCCTTGAAACCGGAAGCTATTATTAATGGCTTCAGAGTATGTGGCCTGCAACGGTGGAATCCAAACTCAATAGATTTTAGCAAGTGCTTGGAGAAAAATACGACCAACACAAAGATGCCCTCCGAAGAATCAGTCAATAATACTATTGTAAACTTGACATTTTCTGACTTTGTCAAAATTATAGGAAACGAGAAAATATTAGCTCTTGAAAACAATATTAACATATGCGGGAATGAGAACTGTGATAACTTTCTGTTATTAAAAAAACTTTTTTTGCAACTTAAGCCCAGGAAAGAATTAGAAGTGACACACATTTCTCACAATGAGTCAGTTATTAAAATCGATGCTCCGAGCTTTGAACCTAAAATTAATGGAGCTATTGAGGTGGATAATCAAATACAAAATGTTTCCGTATCGAAAATAGATGAAGATGCAGACAATTTCGATTTAGTTTCAAACGATAATTGCTTTACAGAAGCGGAATTAAACTATGCCAGTTTTGATAACCACTTGTGATGATAATAATAATACTCACCCTATAATTACTCCGAAGAGTAACCCCTTAGGTCCTCTCAGGGACCTGTGCGGGAAGGAGTGGCTATTATTATTATTTGCCATGGCGCACTGGGAGCGACTTAAGATTATTTCGGTAACGCATTTGCTTTACAGTTCTGAGGAAACCCAGAAAACTCACAACATTACCAAATCTAGGGCATGTGCGGTTGGATTGGCATCTATGCATCCACACCTATACACTAGTGTATTAGTGGTTGCATATCAAGCCCTGGCGGAGATAGCGAGACAATTAAAAATCGCTACCCCGGCTGGGACTCGAACAACGCGCACAGAGGTATCGCGACTGGAAAGACGGTGCTTTAACCCACTCGGCTACCCGTGCCCCCTATGATGAAGGTGTAGTTAACGTCAATAATGATATGATTACTATTCATCTGTAAATGTAAATTTGTATGTAAAAGAAACAAAAAAAATGTTTAACAGATAACCCAAATATTTTCGTACTAACTGCCGACAAAAGTGATAAAACGGTTATGTACAAAGAAGAATATGAAAGAAAAAGAAATGAAAACATATATAAAAAAGAATCACAAAACCCAATAAAGAGAATCCAAAATAACGTTAATGACCTTGTTAAATCACAAAGAAAAGAAAAACTTAATCACATAACAACAGAAAAACAAACTCATTTGTCACAATGGTCGCGCTCCATTCATGTACGGTTTACGCAAACTACATAAAGAAAACATTCCTCTAAGACCAATAGTCAGTAATATAGACAGTCCTACTTACACAATTTCAGATTCAATTAATATAGACAGTCCTACCTTTCACAATTTGTATCTAATATTATTAGCAATATTCTGGGGAAAAGTGAATATCATGTAAATGACTCATGGCAATTCTGCGAATTTATAAAAAATCAAACAATTCCCAAAAATCACGTAATTATGTCACTCGATGTTATATCACTATACACAAATATACTAACAAACCTAGCAATAGAATGTACTTTTACCCCAATTACTAAAAAAATTTTATCGATGGTATTACACTACGTCTAAACTCAACTTTTTTTACATACAATAATCAAAGTTACTCCCAAATTTTGGAACTGTCATGGGATCTTACATTTCCGTTACTATTGCTAATCTTGTAATGGAAGAATTAGAAAATACAATACTACAAAAATTAAACTACAAGTGCGACCATTTGTATTTATTTACAAAGACTTCTATTATTTAACTTCTATTTATTTAAATAAATTGTTTATAAAATAATATTCAAATCACTGTTTTTAGTTCACTCTTATATTGTTGTTTAAGAGTTTATAACATTTTTTTGAATAAATATGTTTTAGACCTGTAAAGATCATTGTTTTTGGAACTGTTCAAGAAAGACGATCGGACCCTGAAATAAACTAAACGTACATACATTACATTTTAATACGAGAAAACGCACTTGCCCCATAAAATGGGGGCAAGTGCGACCACTGAAAAAAAATTGTTCGGAAACAATGATTTTTAAACCAAATTTTTATTTAGCATGTAGGCAATTATACATGCTTATAAGAAAAAAATAAGACTGATGATTATAAATGTTTACAATGTACTACGGAACATTATTTTTTTAACTTGACCAATTTTGTGTCGCACTTACCCCAACTTACCTTAATAATCTATTAATTAAAACAAAAATTTTTACATCTTCCCATATACATCTTCACCTACTCAACTTGATATATAACTCGCACCATACACCCCTATTTACGTAAACACACTTCACCTTCACCTCAGTCTTCACCTTCACCTACACCTACCTCACACACTTCACCTTCACCTACCTTCAGTCCTCAGTCGAACTTAAATATCTACAATAGACACGACTCAAAGAGAAAATATATTGTAAGTTACCTAGCATCAATTTATATAAATTTATGTTAAAAAAAATTTTTGTTCTTATAATTGTAGGTCTGATGATGGCTGAATAAAGCCGAAACGTTAGAAAAAAACAAAAACTATTGTTTTTATAAACTGACCGATAATCCCATAACAAGTGTATCAAGTTAATTACTATTCATCAGAATATACAGCTTAAAACACGTTGAGTGCGCATGACGCGAAACGCGTCATTGTGTTACCATTAGCTGTACGCATGACGCGCTAACGCGTGATGAGTGTACTCCTTCTATTATGTGCGATACTGACTCAGCATTTTAAGATTTACCATGTAGACATCTGCAGCACTTTAGCAAAGGTTTAATTTAGTTCATTCTAACAGGCTCGCGATCGGTGTTTCTTTTTCTCAGTTATTAGTCGATCATAACCTACACCTGTTAAGCAAACAGCAAGTCATTTTCCTATAAAAATTGTAGAAAAAAAATGAAAAAGTTGAAAAAGTGGAAGTTATTAGAAAACGATGCAGTGTGTTATCAGACAAAAAGTCAGAAAATAGACTAGTTATCATTGTCTGCATTGTTACCAATAGCACTAGTTACCACTGATAATTTTTTTATGAGATTACTTTTTTAGTTGCATGTATTTTATAACAAAAATTGAAAATAGAAAGAAAAGGGAACTAAAACTAAAAGAGAAAAAAAGAGCTTCAGGAGACAAAAAAATAAGAAAAGCCTCTTTAAAATCAAATTTTAAAGAGGAAAGTCATATTCCTCTTCATATTCATAAACCTCTTCAAAACGCCAGAAATAGAGGATTTAGTCCTTCCTAAACACAACATACCGTAAAGTGGGGTGAAATTGATTTCAAGGGGTGACTTGGATATTTCGAGTAAGCTAGATATTTAATTCAAATTACGCGCTTTAACTTTATCCAAGTAAATCACATCCATCCCAAAACCTTCTGTGGTATTTCTGGCGTAGTTTGCTTTTTAAGAGAACAAGGTAAGATTTTCTTATGATATTTTTTAATCACGTTAAATATTAACACCAAAATTGTTATTTTTACTCTGTTAAATTTGCTTTTTATTAAGTTCATTTATAAACCATCTTTGGTTGATATTTGATATAAATGTTCTGTATGAATGTAGTGTAGACACAACCTCAAATGATGAAAAATTGTGTACCGATGATTCAAATATAGTTTTAACGTATTTTTTTTCTTAGTGGGGTTACTTTGATAGTCAAATGGGGCCACTTTGATATATATCAAAGTCACCCCATAGTTAATATTTTGGACGTCTATTAAAAAAGACGAACCCAGAAAAAAATTCTGGAGGATGGATGGAGCATAAAAAAAAGTAGTCAACACTTAAAAATACCTTATGGTACACTTTATAATAAATATAAGGGTCTTCATGTGCATAATCCCGGCGGCCAAACAATATTTAGTTTGGAAGAAGAAAGCGTAATCATCCAATCAGCTGTAACATGTGGTGATTGGGGATTCCCATTGAATGTAGATCTCCAAATGATTGTAAAACACTTCTTAGATCGTCTGGGTAGAAAAGAAATCAAATTTAATGATAAGCCAGGGCGTGACTGGGTATACTTATTACTTAATCGACATAGAGAATCTGTAGCACAGCGTTTGTCTGCGAATATAAATCGTTGCAGAGCTGCCGTCACAAAAACTAATTTGAAGGAATATTACGCCAATCTTAATATTAGCATTGCTGACGTTCCTTCGTCAAATGTATTTAACTATGATGAAACGAATATGGCCGACGATCCTGGTCGAAAACGGCTTTTATATAAACGAGGCAAAAAATACTGTGAAAACGTAATGAATCCGCAACCACAATTATGTTTTGCGGGTCTGCATCGGGAATACTTATATAATATATAAATACCGCCTTATATAATATATAAATCGGATAATTTGTGGGATAGGTGGACCGAAAATGGACCAACAAAATGTCCTCGCTGCGAAGAACGTTGTTGTCAAGCTGGATCTAGGTATAATAGATCAAAACGTAGTTGGATTAATGCATTCACCTTTACAGATTGGTTCGAATCTACTTTCCTGCCACATGCTACCAGACTTCCCGGGAAAAAATTCTTATTTGCAATAATCTTTCGTCGCATTTTACGGAAGAAGTTCTGTATATATGTAGACAAAACAATATATTTTTTATATATTTACCACCAAATTCTACACATATAACGCAGCCACTAGATGTATCATTTTTTAGACCCCTGAAGGCTGCCTGATGAGCTATTTTATTGCAGTGGAAAATGGCTAACTCTAAAGCAACGTCAATAAAGAAAGAATTCCCTATGCTTCTTAATGAAACTATTAAGCGGATGAATGGCATTGAAAAGAACGGCATTAAAGACGGTATAAAAAGAAACCTTATTAGTGGTTTTGAAGCTACAGAAATGTTTCCATTTAACCTAGAGAGAGTGTTAAATAAAATACCAGACACCGAACATAATACTGCCGAAGAATTTGAAAACCGTTTTAATGACACTTTAGTTGAATATCTTAAAGAAAAACGATATAATAATGTTCCTATTAGAGGCGCAAGCAAGAAAAAGAAGAAATTAAAAGTTACACCGGGAAAGAGCGGTGTTGGCTTTTGTCATAATAACAGCGATTCGGAATCATCCGATGAGGGTCTTCCAGGGTCTATTTCAGCAGAAGGTGAAGATGTTTTGGAACGTGATGACACAGAAGAATTTGAATATATGGAAAAGGACTTTAACTTATTACTACCAAATACATTTGTACTACCGTAAAGTGGGGATATTTTGTGACTGGGGGTAACATTGTGACAGACCATGAAATTATAAACTTTCAAATTTTGCGCGCAAAGTTTTAATAACACTTCGTCGACTCCTAATGGGTAGGCTACTTTACCTATTGTTGAGCGCGAGGCCATAATTGCCGACGCCAACCACAACAACATTCCCGTGCTAGAGCACGTGTCGCCGAATGTTGACAAAAGCACGTTACGACGTTGGGCGTAAACCTTATATTGCCGAGCGTGTTGTGAATTTTATAGGTGAAATCACGTAAGTGCATATTGAAATATGGTATTTTGGGATAGCATGGCCTAATTTTTACCTTAATTCCTTATGTTTGAAAAAAACTGCGTCAAATTACGTAAAAAATCAACAATATAAGGGGTTACTTTGTGACAAGCTGAAATTGTCACAAAGTTACCCCTTTACGTGATTTTCAAAGTAAAACTACGTAAACGATGCAAAAACACGAATTCCAGCACATAATTTTGTTTCAGTATGCCGCGTGAACATAAACGGAAACTTGGTGCGCGAAGTTACAAGAATTACACACCCGAAACGTTAGAAGCTGCACTCGCAGAAGTAAAAAACTAAGAAACTCGCAATGCAGCAGAAAAGTATCAAATACATTATAACACTCTCTGGTTGAAAATGAAAGGGAAACATACCCGACCACATGGAAAACCAAGAGTTTTTACCGATGAAGAGGAAAATGCTTTTACCGCACATGTAATAACGATGTCGTCTTTTGGATTTCCGGTCACCGCTTGGGATTTGAGACTCATTGTAAAATCATATCTTGACCGTCAAGGAAAAACTGTACGAGCTTTCCAAGCCAATCTTCCTAGTAAGGACTGGTTAACATCTTTCCTGAGACGTCATCACGAACTGACTCAGCGAATTGCTCAAAACATCAGCCATGCGAGGGCCGCCACCGACGAAGAAACTGTGAATAACTTCTTTAATAATTTGGAAGAAGAGCTCCGATGAAATCCATTTGATGGACGACCCAGGAAAGCCAAAAATCATAACGAAACGAGGGACAAAATATCCGGAAAGAATTAGAAACGCATCTAAAGCGTGCACATCAATCATGGTGTGTGGAAACGCTGAGGGAAGACTGGCTCCTCTTTATGTGAATTACAAATCTCAAAAACTCTGGACAACATGGACAGAAGGCGGTCCCCCAGATACAAAATACAACCGGACATCTTCAGAATGGTGTTCGGTCACCAAATTTTGGAAGATTGGTTTGTAAATTGTTTGGTACACATACCAAAACGTCAGGATGGACCTAAAGCAGTTATTGGCGATAATTTGAGCTCGCATTTAAATGTACACGTCATCCAAGAATGTCAAAGTAATAACATCAAATTTATTGCACTACCCCCTAATAGTACACACGGTCGATGAAGGAGAACTGGAGGAAAACTCTAAGTGACTGGAAATCAACAAGTCATGGAAGTTGACTGTCCACCGTTCCGAAAGACGAATTTCCAAAATTACTGAAGCAACTTATGGAACAGCTCGAGGCGAGAGGTCCAGAAAACTTAAAAGTCGGGATTTCGAAAGGCTGGAATATATCCCCTTCACACGATCGCTTGAGGGTAATGCTGCTACTAAAGATGCTCTAGGTGACAGCTTCATACAACATCTGAATAAGACCCGAACAGAAAGTGTTTCTACCAGGACAATCAGAAGAAAGAAACGACTCAATGTGCCACCAGGCAGAAGTATAACCGCTGCTGATCTGCAGGATCCTGAAAATGACGCTCGTGATCCAGCGGTACCAAGTTGTTCAACGGATCACAGAACAACAAGGAAGAATGCTGACAGTAGCTCAGATGAAGACAGCGTTGAATACCAGGAAAGCGGAGAGAGTCCAGAAGAATTTTCCTCTGATGAAATGGACCAATACCAGGAACAAATAAGAGGTAGCAGCTTCTCTGAAAAGGATAAAAGTGTCGGAAATTTCGTTTTGGCCAAATACAAAGGAAAAATGTACCCCGGTAAAATTATAAGCACGACAAACGAAGGGGCAATAATTAATGCCATGACACCCTTCGGAAAACAATGGAAATGGCCATTGAATAGAGACGAAATTTTCTACCGAAACGAGGAAATCGTTATGAAAATTGAAGCACCACGAAAGCAGGGAAGAAGAGAAATTTTTGATGTTCCAGAATTGACTTAATGTATTCACACGCCGAATTGAATTCACAAGTACTTAATGAGTCTTAACTTTGCCCATATTTTATACTTTCCTTACGTTTTGTGTTAGGTATATAAGAATTATTTTTAGTTTTTGTATTGTTAAAATAAATATTTTATTTTGCATTGTCAAAAAGTGCGTCATTTTTATCCCCTGATGACTGTTTACGGCCTTAAAATTATATATGCTGTTTCTAAACATCAGCCATAGGGGATTCTTTGTGATAACGCTACTTTAAACGCAC
Organism: Aromia moschata; assembly: GCA_029963805.1. Lineage (NCBI taxonomy): Eukaryota > Metazoa > Arthropoda > Insecta > Coleoptera > Cerambycidae > Aromia > Aromia moschata. The sequence goes on along the minus strand of JAPWTK010000505.1, from coordinate 304,239 downwards.
CAGAATGCATAATTGTGCAATGTCACAAAGTAACCCCGACCCCCGGGGTTAAATTGTGACGCCTACTTTATTTTTTTTCTTCATAACTGACTATCTGATTTTTAACTGTTTAACGTTATATGAAAGAGGAATGTTTAAACTCATGGCTAATAATTTTTGTTTTAAGATTTAGGCGATAATAATATTTGTAGAAACAAAAGAACCCAGAAATTGTCACAAAGTATCCCCACTTTACGGTAGTTAAAATTAAATCGGGAAAACGCAATACTGTGTGGTATCGGTATATAGCCAAGATAAAAGAGAAAATAAATGATGACATACAATATGATAGGACTGAAATCCATCGATACTACTAAATAAACATTTAAAGTGGTCGAAAATGATGAATTTGAAACTTCAGTGTATGACATTTTAGCAGTATTGCCAGACCCAGAAATCCACGGAAGTAAAGATCGAGTGAGGTATTTTTTTAAACATTATGTTGATGTGTTCGAGCAGTAAAGCCTACACAACTCTAGTATTATTTCTGTTTAGTTTAATCATTTTCCATAGTTTTATAATGTTATTTTATTTATTAAATGTTAAACGATTAGTTTTATAATAAAAAATTCTTATGCCTTTTTTATTGAACATGTTTTCTGTACACAAAAAAAATATATTTTATAAATGGGTAAGTATACCTTTGGGGTGAATTTGATAACACTATTATTTTAGGACCATGTATCAAACTCACCCTTTTATAGTCAAACATTGATATGTAAATCCTACTAAACAAATGAAAAATGGGGTCGGCATTGATATTGATATAAGAAAGGCATAACTATTCAATGTTTTAACTTAAGGGTATCAAAGTGACCCCATATTAAGTATGACTTTGTTAGCACTTTTCTAATTTTTTTCTAGATAAATGTGATGGCAATAGGTACAATAGGTAAAGTTGCATGCAGGGAGTACTACTTTTGATATAAACTTTTTTTTTACTAAACCAAAAATTATTATAAATGGTTAAAAATCTAAAAACTGTGTAAAAAATTATCAATTTCACCCCACTTTACGGTACCGATTAGAAAAGGTTTGTGTTTTATATGTACATAAAACATTTATTTAAGTAGCATTGGTATTAAATGCCAAAGTTGTACTAGTTGACCAGGCGACCTATGTCAAAAAGTATCAAAAAACGACAAAATAGTCCATAAAAGAAGTCTCAACGGTTTCATATAGAGGAAACCGCCCTGATTAAAGATCCGAGAAGGCGGAATCACGCAAGTGGCCGCATCATGTTTTAAATAAACAAACTATTTCTGAAACACCATTTTTTTCGCTTCAAGTCGAATTATCTCGAAAAGTATGCGTCTCACGAAAAATTATCAAGAGACAAAAGTTGTTTATTATTACATTTCCCATCATGTTATTGCAAAATTATTTTTTTAACGAGAAATCGAGCAAAATTTCCGAAAAATCCCGTTTTTAAACAAATTTAGTTATCTCGGTTAATAATAATCGTATCGTCATGAAACTTTCCTAACTCTTAACTACCTCCGTTAACTACCTCTATTCTAGAGAATTTAGGTTTTTTTTTAATTTTAACTACAGCGTTGAAGGTATATTTTTATACTTTAATATAATATATTGTTTTATTTATGTGCTTTAATTACACCCTGATAAGTATGCAGTTTGTATCACTAGTTATAGTGCCAATAACTAAGAAATTGCTGTGCCAGTGATTACCTTAAAGGGGCTAATAACTACAAAATGTCATGTGCCAATGACTACCTTTAAGGGGCCAATAACTAAAAAATAAAAAATAAAAATTGCATTATAGGTAGTTCCTTTTATTAAAAAAAAAAAACTTAATTACCCATCTGCATATTTTATTTTAATCTGCAAATACTTCCTTAACGTACTAAAAGAGCTTTTTTAATAATATGTAGGGTAAAGCTCCTAATTGTTGGCACTGCACCAGTTGTTGGCAGTCTGACCTGTTTTTTACATTTTTGCCACCATAGTGTTGATTTCCGGTAATTTCAAGAAAAGCCAGGAAATCTGGCAAGTATGTATTGTCAAACGTCAATTTTCTAACGGAATCCTATTTAATATGACCGCCAGTATTAGCACGTGTGTGTTGTGCTTCCACAAAAATATTAGGAAATTGCTAAGAACCAGCCAATTAAAAACGGTAAGTATTATTTTAATTAATTGTTTTTAGTTGCTGTGCATATTTTAGTTTGATGTTTAGAGGATAATGAGTAACTTTAGAGCGAAATTGCGATCGTTTACTTTAGTTTTATTAAAATATGAGGGGTGACAACCACTAGGTCAAAATTATCTTTAATTCCATTGATTGGCATAGGGTGCCAATTGGTATCGGCTTACCCCAGTAGTTGGCATACTCAATTTTTGTGGTACCTTTTTATCTACCTAGGTACCTATCTATGTTTTATTGCTTATTTATTTGCATTTGTACCTGTTTACAGATGCCGAAGGTTAAAAATGAAAAAAATATACAAAAAAAATATTGTGAGGAATCTATCCAAAAAGCATTAGAAGAAATTAAAAATGGGGCATCAAAGAAGGCAACTGATTTAAAATATGGAGTTTCCTCGAAGAAAGGAGGAAAGAAAGAAGAAAAACATTTTTAGATGCTGTTGAGCGCCATACCCCTTTCAATAATAATGTACCAGGAAAACGCTGGTATTGGCTTTTTTGAGACGCCATCCTATACTAGTACACCGAACAACAGAAGCAGTAACAAGTGCATCAGCAAATGTAGCAGAAGCTGATATCAGGAAATGGTTTGGCCAAATAAAAATATATTTGAAAGAAAAAGAATATTGTTCTATCTTAGAATATCCTACACGTGTCTTTAATGGGGACGAAACATATTTTTTATTCTGCCCCACAATTGGAAAAGTTAGATCAGGGTGACGCAAAGCAAAATTTAACTATGATGTTCACGTTCTCGGCATCTGGCGACATCACTCCTCCCTTAATAATTTATCCTAATAAGCGACTAAGTGCAACCATTCAGAAGAGCACTCCAGATCACTGGGGAATTGGCTTAAGTGACAATGGCTGGATGAAGGCCGAAATATTTGAAGATTATATAAAAAATATTTTGCATCCATATATCATTGAAAAGGGTATTGAGTTACCAATCATTTTATTTTTGGATGGGCATAAAACTCATCTTACGTATGAAGTGAGCATGTTATGCAACAAACTTAAAATTATATTAATAGCTCTTTACCCAAACAGTAAATGCATTCTCCAACCTGCGGTGTCTCAAGTCTAAACCGCTTAAAAATGGTTGGAAAAAAGCGGTCTTGGAATGGCGAAGACGAAATCCTTATACAAAATTAGGAAACGAACATTTTGCACCGATCCTTACGTTAGCGTTACTTATATGTAACGCGCGTACAGGTCTCTTCTAATTGCCTAAATTGCGTGGCTTACTTGTATGTAATTTTCGACTAGATGGCGCTGACTATACTATCTCTAAATGTCAAATTATTTATAAAATTCAGTTGCAGTGTGTTATTGTAACTGCAAGGTGCTATTATTGGTGATATTCTGAAGCTAGTCATGAACAGAAATGATGAGACGGACATTTCCTTTGAGTAAGTATTAAAAAATATGTTGCTATTTTCTTTGACAACCGAATTTATGGGTACAAATATGTGTATATTTCGAAATGTCTATATTACATTTACCTTTTTACAAGTAATGGGTTTTTGTGGGGACGATATTTGTTAGTGTGACATATTTTTTCCAGTCTTACCTTACAAGAGGCATTGGAATTGGCCTATATAGATGATGTTGACGAAATTTTCATTGAGCCTCCTGATCCTAACCCTCTTCGGTTGTGAGCACGATATGTAATATCTGCGAACGGGAGTTTCGGAACTTTGCGGGCCTTCAACAACACCGGCGGAAAGCGCACATTGAAGAGTATAACGCAGAAATAGTGGCCAAGGACAGGAGGACATACAAAAGCTGGTCGGCTTTGGAGAACTTAGACATGGTGCAGGCCGAACTAAACTACGAGGGAATCAACATCAACAAACACCTCGCAACCCTCTTCCAGATCGGGGGGTGGAATCAATCAAAAGTCAAAGGCCCCGATGATTGCGGGTTTTCCGATATTAAAAAAGTGGGGGTTGTGCGATTGACCCTCCAATATAATCTGGTACTCCTTACCTCTGCAATACCAGAAGCATGGAGGGTCAATCGCACGATTTTTATCCCAAAAAATGGAGCCGATACCTCCATAGTGGGGGGATGTAATGGCCTGTAGGCTTTTTAATAAATTGTTGGCCAAAAGATTCGCTAAATTGCCATTACACCCTAAGCAACGAGGTTTCAGAAAAAAGAATGGAACATGGCCAACATACTAATAATAATGCAGCCCCCCCCCCCACTCAATGACAACCTCGATCTCAAAGGCGTTCGACACGGTTTCGCACCAGAGCATCTTACGAGCCCTGAGGCGATTCCGTGTCGAACGCAAGATAGTCGAATTCATTGCCGACCAGTACGATGGGGTGTCTACGCGTCTTTATGTGGGGGGGCGTTTCCCAAGCCATTCCCATCAATGGAGGCGTCAAACAGGGAGATCCACTATCCCCCTATTTGTTCAACCTGGTGGTGGACGAACTGTTTGGCGTCTTATAGACAAAATAGGCGGGCCTCGTCATTGATGGCGCGAGGATTCCGGCGTTGGGCTACGTGGACGATTTGGTGCTCCTCTCCGAGAATAAAAGGGACATGCAACTTTTAATTCTTTTAATTCGTTACACCGAACAACTCCTTCAAAGGAGAGGCATGTCCCTGAACCCGGAGAAGAGCAACCAACGACAACAGCGAATCTATTGCCCAACGCCCGTAAGCTATACAGGGTGTCTCAGCTTTTAGTTTACAGACTTTATCTGCTCACCCAGGATAGTTAGCAAAAAACTTTATATGTAAAAGTTACTTGAATTCATAAGGCCTATAAAATGACATATTCCGTTTGACATGTGCTAGTGACCTTGAGGTTATGTCAGTATCAATATAAGTTTTTTAAATACAACACCCTGTATTTTTCGGCATTTTTGTATTTACCGAACAACTCTACACATACTTCATGTAACATACCCTGTACCTATCTTCAACCGTTTTCGAGATTTTCAAAGTCAAACAATGATACGTGCAACATGCAATAGAGGATTAATAGGCCGTTTAGAAGCTTGTGTCCAAACTGGTGGAGCTCAATTTGAAAATTAATTAAACTAATTGCTTATAATTACTGAAATATCCCATTGATCTGATTAAAATTACCTTTAACAATGCCTCTCAATTATTTCAAAACTGACAAACTGAAAATTCTTTGTATTGTAAAATAATAGCTGTTTGACTTTGAAAATCTCGAAAACGGTTGAAGATAGGTATAGGGTATGTTACATAAAATATGTGTAGAATTGTTCGGTAAATACAAAAATGTCGAAAAATACAGGGTGTTGTATTTAAAAAACTTATATTGACACTGACATAACCTCAAGGTCACTAGCACATGTCAAAAGGAATATGTCATTTTATAGGCGTCATGAATTCAAGTAACTTATATATATAAAGTTTTTTGCTAACTATCCTGGGTGAGCAGATAAAGTCTGTAAACTAAAAGCTGAGACACCCAGTATATTAGTACAATGTCCACAATGTATGCGGCTGGAGCGAGGATTCGATCGATATGAGTCAGTGAGGCGTTTAGACACCTGGGATTATTACATTTACCGTGGTCAAAAGCCAATCGCTGGCTGAGCTGCCGAGCCAGTTGACGCGAGTTGAAAGGGCGCCATTGAAGCCGCATCAAAAACTTGTCCTCCTCAAGCAGTACCTGTTTCCTCGATATATCTATGCCCTCCAAAGCCCGGACACCTCCTTGAAAGCCCTACGCGATGTCCACCGATCCGGCAGGGAGGTCTGGGGATTATGTCCATGACAATAAGATCCCCGGTATCCTTCTCGGCAGATTGGGGTGACTTAGGTCGCCTCAAGACCAACAATTAAACGCGGTCCTGAGGGCGGAGTTCATTGGCAGGTCGAGGAGCGTTGGCAGAAGTGGACCAGAGAGACCGGAATTACCGCACAGACGGCCGCTACCTTTTGGAGGGAGAAACTGGAATCCTCCATATCTGGTGGGGGGTTATGGCAAGTTGGGGGCTCAGCGGCGACTTCCAGATGGATTACATCGGAGCCGTCCAGCTGCGATTAAATCTCCTCCCTACTCAGAGAGTCCACATGTTACGGGTTCAAATCACAGATCGAGCAAACTCACCGCTGGGTTCTTTCAGGAGGAAGATGTGACCAGATTTTATGGAAAACCCTTTGTTTTACCCAATTTTCGTTTATTCAGGTTAAATCAGTCACAAAAATATGTATTTTGTCATGTAAACATTGAGGTAAACATCGCGCGAACACAAAGATAGGTTAGGTCCCAAATCCGCCTATATTTTCCCCTGTTGAGGTCTGATGCAGTAACATTCTTGAAAATAACAACAATTAAAGCTTATTTATACTTAAAAACATTCAAAAACTTACCTTTTAAAAACTTAATATATCCATAGAGAAACGCCGGTTTGACATATGTCAAATCAAATGTCATTCAACAGGTTGACAGCCAAAAGTCCCTAGGCGATTTAAAACGTATTTCCGGCACCGGGCCTTTTTTTCTCTCGATTGTGGCTTCCACGTTGATCTGGTTAAGATTCTAGTCGCTTTTGCGGATTTTTTGGAAGTCTTGGGCACTTACTTTTGAGTTTACTACGAGTGGTAGTACTATAAAACAGCCTAGACGCTGGATATTTGCCCATAACAATAGTCAATTGGAGAAAAAGCTATAACTGTTCACTTCGAGGCCACATGCCATCCAAGGTAAGCTTATCATACTTTGATCAGCTATTTTATTGCATCAGTCGCATCACTCCTTTTTAGGCCTTGTTGTTGTTTTTTTTTCTCTTCTCTGCTTTGTCTTCTTTGCCTGGTTCCCTCATTACTCAGGCATTTCATTGCTTCGTTACCTCGTTACTCACTGCTTCACACCTGCATATTTGCACGACCAACGCTACTGCACGGTTACGCCGCTGCCTGATACCGGCTTACGCCTTGGCTTACAACACCCAGACGGGACACTTAACGCCTGCTTTTCATGTCACGCTTCACTCTTGGAAGGACCTAGGCTGTGCTCCGAGCAATCGAAGACCAACCCCGGACACTCTTTCCGTGTGTGGCTGTAGGGACCTGCTGCGGAGCCCTGCGGAGTCAGCGTACACCTCCCACGTTATCAATAGCCAGATAAGCCTTAGTTTAAGTGCCAGTCACTAATTTCGAATCTCTTCTAATTTTCTTATTTTACATATACTACTTTATTTGAGGTCGAGTAAAGTTGCGAAACCTCACATTTCAGGTTAGATTATTTTGTATTTATACCGGCACAGGGTTGCTCATTTCTATTGTTAACGCCTGGCGGCTCTGAGGTGCCTGTAACAAATAGAAAGCGTATCAAGACATCATAATTACTTGCTGGACAGCTACTTATATCACTTTTTATCAATTACTTACCTATCACATAATAATTCATCGTATACTATCTGTGAACCAACACTAACGTTAGTAGCTGGGGTTATCACCATAAGATAGGTTATCAGCTCCCATTTGGGGCCCTGAATTATACGCATTTGTCACTTTCCATATATCTCTCTGGCAGCCGTCAAACACTCTGACAGCCGACAGGACCTTACCGCCATCTTCGTTAAGGCTGGTCCACCCAGACGGTCGAGCTAAAGCCGCTCTTACAACCCCCGAATAAATAAAGCTGTAATTCGGTGAATTGTGTCTAACGGGTTACACACAACAGATCCCCTAACACATAGTGTAGGGCCGGATGCCGGCGCCGCGAAACGCTATGAAACGTCCTTCAGGGATGCCCAGCGACTCACTACCCGAGAATTCGTCGTCACGATTGGGTGGTTGAATCGCTGAGCAAACTTGCGAGGAAGGGGGGCTGGATTGTAGAGGTCGAACCACGCATACGTGATAACAATGGCCAACTCGACAAGCCGGACCTCCTCCTCCAAAAGGACGGGCGCGTAATTGTAGCGGAAGTCGGCATCCATTGGGAGGGTCCCGCGACCCTCTCTACGTCCTACACCACCAAAATCGCCAGATATAACCGCCCATCATTTATGGAGGCTCTCCAGATAAAATTTCTTTCCGCAAACATCGAGGTGCTCGGGTTTGTAGTGGGGACAAGAGGTGGGTACTGCGGGGAGAATGAGGATTTAGTGCGGGCGCTCCAGATGCCGCGCGTGAATATTCATGCCTCCTTTTCCACTGTCGTATGGGCTAGATGATTGGCATTTACACAACATCCCCGGAGCCCCCCCGGATGCCCGAACGCCTCACTTTCCCCCGTCGATCAAAAGAAAGATAGTCGAAAATTTGGTGAGGAAAAGCCATTCTACACGTTTACAATTTTCTTTTTCTTTTCTTTTTTTAACATAAGGAAAATCTTCTGTATTTTAATTGTTTTTATCCATTTTGTCTCCTTTATATTACACTCTTTTTTTTGTTTTTCTTTGGATCACCACACATTTTATAATGGGGGTGTGGGGGGTTGGGGGATTTTTCGGTCAGGGGGAGGAGGAGGGGGGGTGCATTAGATAATCTTAGTGGCCGCCTACTAAAAAGTAAAGTCGAAATCAAGTTTGCAAACTCTGCAGAAAGAATCACTTCTGAAAAACTTGAAGATAATATTTCAAATAATAGTTCAATAAATGGCAATAGATCTCCATTGCCAGAAAAAATTAGTTTTCGAGATAAAATTGTATGGAATGAAGACGACGACTTAGAAGTCTCCAAAAGCAAAAAGTTTCCGGAACAAACATATAATCAGTTTCTTGAGAAATCTCCGGTTGAAGTATTCGAAATGTTTATTGACGAAAACATTATAAAATTACTCGTGAAAGAAACACAAAAATATGCATTGTTCAAAAACTGCCCAGACCCCCAAGTAATTGTAGAAGAAATGAGTACTGAAGGAAATATGCTTGCAATATTTTGTACCCCAAGAACATTTGGATTTTGACCAATCCATGATAAAGTAATACGGAATACACAATTGCAAACAATTTATTAGAGGTAAACCCATTCGTTTTGGGTATAAAATGTGGTGTTTAAATGCAAATGATGGATATTTAGTTGACTTCGACATGTATCAAGGAAAAAACCCGAATGGAGTTGATGAATACGAACGTCTATTTGGAAAATGTACTGCTCAAATTCTATCAAGAAAATAATCTTCGATAAGGCTACAAGAAACATCAAAGAAGCTCTACAAAACTTTTTATTTCGCTACAGAACCACACCACACTGTACTACGAACGTTACGCTTAGTGAATTATTTTTGAAAAGACAAATGAAAACTACCTTAGACCTTCTTCACCCAAATGCTTCAAGTTTATATAAGAAAAAACATGACGACTACACAAGGAATTTCAACAAAAGGACTAAAGATAGACAGTTCGAGATAGGACAACGAGTGCTTATAAAACAGTTTAATAAAGCAAGCTGGACCAAAGGAGTTATCGTAGACAGACAAGGGAACAAAATATGGATAATCGACGTTAATGGAAAACGTGTACGACGACATAGTAACCAGTTGAGAGTCGACAAATATTCAGAAGAACTACTACCCCTTTTTAGACCTTCCAACAAAACCATATGAACCAGAAAATCAGAATCTACCAAAGGAGATCCCTAGTACTTCATCTCGAACCGGCACTTCATTTCGAAGAAGCATTATTAACCTTCGTCCGAGAAATAGATTCCGTCCACCTGAAAGACTGTATCCTGAAAATTAAGGGTGAGGGAGATGTCATGTATATAAAAATATTTAAAATAGTTTCACATAATTACTAATTTCGATGGAAATACTATGTATTCTATTGTAAATGAACATTTGACTTACTTCAGCGCGTGCGTAAAAAGACGCGGGAGTCATCGTCCAGAATTGCCGGCATGCGTTCCCGCGGACAGACGTTCGTGAGTTACGTACTTATATTAATAATCGCTAAACTCCTGAACTACCTAAATTAGTGTATAAACTAGATTAAATAATACAGTGCACGGACACACTAACTACAATAAACTCTATATCTTAATCTATGTTGTGTTGTGTTGTGATGAGACGAGAACAAAAAGGACACCACGCGGGGCCATCAAGACAATCAAAGGTAACGTTGTTAATTACTACCCAATAAAAGTGCTACGTTCTCAAATAACTACAAACATAACAATGTACTGCATCAAAACGTTCAAATTTTAATACATGAAACTATGACAGAAATAGCAGAAGGTAGTAAACGAGGTAAGTAGGTACCTAAGCATTTGTCCACAGTATTTTAGTGTTTTTAAAATTCCAGGTTTAGCTAACACCATAACTAGCTCAGAGCTCAAATATCTAGACTCAACAGCTGAATGTGACGTAAACGAAATAGAGGCCAAAGAGCACTTGTGAAAAGACGGTGTGGATGTTAATGACAGGGATGTAGACACTACAGTGTCACATAGTTATGTTATGCACCTATGTTTATTATTTTTTTAATTATTATCCTATTTTTGATTTTGTAGACGATTATGACTCCAAGGAGATGGGTATTATGGATCAATCCAATTTCTGTGAAAGATTAGATATTTCGGATCAAAATATACAAGAAAACTTGGTAAATGTTCCAAGTATTTAATACTAAATATTTCCGATTTTGATAAAACTTTCTGAGACATTATGTTTATTTTAGACATCTTATTGGTTAATGAAACTCCAGAATTTAGCTCCAACAGATCAGAAACAATAGACCAATCAAGACCAGTGGATTTTGAAGATTTTCTTCCGAAAGCAAAAACACATCAACGGAAAAACAAAATTCAAGTAAAATGATCATCTTTTGTTATCACCTCTAGTGCTTACAAGAAAGAAATAGAAGAAAAACTTAGGACAAAGGGAGAGAACAAACAAAAAAATGTAAAACAATTGAGAAACAGTATGAAGACGATAAGAAAGGCAGAACAGAAGATAGTCAGACTAACAAGCAGGAGAAGATCAGACGGAAGCTATTGATGACTATGGTGGAATGGACTATGGAAAAAATAATATTATTCAGAAATATGGTTTATGCTTTACATGTGTAGCAAATTTAACTTCAAACAATATGGGGGGTTAAATGCCAAGACTGCAACAGAGTGTATCACGTTGCCTGCTTAAAGAAAAGAAACTTATTTAAGGCCTTTATAGATGTGGTGTTTGCACAGTGAAGCAAAGTATGCGAGTGTAAAATTATTATACTTTTTTACAACAAATAAATGTATAGAAATACCTAAATATCTATTTAATGAATATTTCAGACTAAAACAGTTTTTAAGATCCAAGTTAATACCTACCTTGGCTAACAATCTTTACGGCATTTCCATAATGCAAATAACTAGATATTTTCAGCATTTACTAGACTTTCAGTGCCAATAACTAGGTTTTTAGAATCTTTAATTTAATCTTATCTTTTTTAAATAATAGGGTAATATTTACTATTGCAACTATCTGAATAGTTTCTATAGATATTAAATATTGATATAGAATAAATTTCATACGCAAATCATTGATTACAATAAAAATATCGGGGTATTTTAAGGAACGTGTCCTTAAGGTGCAATAATTTAATGTTATGAAGAGATACGTGATAAAAGTTCCTTAAAGTGCCAATAACTCCTTGTTTTACCCTAATTACCCTTTACCAGCTATGTCGACATTAAGAAGTTGGCCTGGCAATTTTGATCTCAACGAGGGTATTTTAAAAAGTGTTATAACACTATTGAAGAAAAAGTCCTCTGATTTCAGTATTCTTAATCGGCTATATATTATGACATTCGATGAGGTTTATGTCTCAAACAAATGGATATAGAGAAGAAACAAGAACAGGCTGTTGGGCCACACAAAGCTTGTCAGATAGTTATAGTGCGCGGATTGATTTCAAATTAGAAACAACCCCTTTACCATAAATTTGATCAACCAGTGTCAAAATAAATTCTTGAGATTATTTCTGAATGTTTTCAAGTAAATTTTATTGTGGTTGCCATTTCAAGTGACATGGGATAAACTGAATGTCGGACATAATAAAAAATGCTTTTTTCTCATCCATGTAACGATGCTTTAAAGATTTTTATTTTTGCAGACGTGCCCCATCTAATAACTCATAAGAAACCATTTTATCGACCAGGAACTCATCATTGATGATAGAATGCTCCGGAAGGAATGCTTTCAGTACAGATATTGACAATTAAAGAAACCTACTGGATCAAATGACGCTATTCATTAAGTCTATGAGAGTTGGCACTCACAAAGGATTGATTCCTTTCCAAAAAGGGATTTTACTCAAAGCAAAAATGATTTGGAGTATATATTCACTTTCAGACTAAACCAAGATGTTCTTGAGAATTTCATCGCTTATATTCAAGGAATGGGTGGAAGAATACTTGAAGAACACTTTAAGAAGAACACTCCCTCTGGACTTTAGGTACAGACTTTGACTGTACACACTAGGAATGACCTATACGACTTTATTGAAGAAATTCCTGGTGACGACATTAGCGAACTCCTGATGTTAGTGAGGATGAGATAATGAAAGATCAAACCTCTATGTTCAGGTTATGTATTACCTCAACTTGAACATTTTGATATAGAGTATATGCCAATAATTTTTGTTGATCAAAACAGCGTACCAAAAAACCGTGATGAACAGTAATCTTGAAGTATGGGTTAGTGAAGATGAAGTTCCTCTTTCGGTAGTACGAACCCGAGAATTGGCAAAAAACAACGTGTGGACTAACTGCCTTCAAAACTTAAACATCATGACATGACATTCAACTGACATTCACCATGACATCAAACTGCCTTCAAAATTTAAAGTTATTTGGTGAAACATCATCCTTGACTGAAAATACAGATATAGAAACGCCTTATATATATCATATATATGCCTTACAAAAAGCAGGAGGTAATACACATTAATTCATAATGTGAAAGAAACAAAATCATTTATTGCCATCAATTTAATAATGGGTATTAAAAAGTTCCCAGTTATCGATATTATTGGTACTCTCGACCAGAGCTAAGAGATCAATTTATTAGTTCGTTTATACCTCGAGATAGAATTTCGTGGCTGCTGACTTATATTCATCTAAATGATAACTCTCTTCAGCTAGACCAAAACTCCGCACATTTTGACAAGTTGTATAAGTTGTGACCTTTATTAGATAAACTATCAGCACCAATCCTAAACTCATCAGAGCTTAGTCAGAATCAGTGTCTAGATAAATCTATGATTCGATTCAAAGGGTGCAGTTGTCTAAAGCAATATATCTAAACACACCCATAAAACGCGGATATAAAATCTAGATTAGGGCTAATCAGATTGGTTATGTGTGCAAGTTTCACATTTATACTGGGAAGGTTGGCCAAGCATCTGAAAAAAAAAATTGGGTTCTTGATAGTATGTGACCTTACCATGATAGTATGTGATCTTACATTAGTTGGAAAAGGGTATATGTATACTTTCATAATTATTATTTTAACTCCATCCAGCTTAAAAAAAATGCAGTCAGAATTTATTTATGCCTGTGGTACTGCAAAAAAGGGGAGAAAAGATCTACCCAAGGATTTTGTCGAAGACAAACAATTAAAAAGAGGAGATTCTGATGGGCGCCTAAGTAACGATGGACTCGTTTGCATCAAATAGACAATAGAGCTGTTTATTTTTTGAGTAATTATTTAAATCCGTCTAGAGAGGAATCGGCCACAAGGAAACAGAGAGATGGTGTTGAGGCCCACCTCAAAATATGTATTTTGTAAAATATTTACCAAAGGTGGGAACGCCGCGGATACCTACAGATACGGGACGCCGTAGCGCCCTGTGTTTCTACCCCTACGGCGAAACAAAATTTTGTTTGTTGTCGTTGATTTGTTATTGTTTTTCATATTTATAAGTAAGTAAATAAGTGTAAAAATCAAAACCTTGTGTTTTTTAATTAAACTGCATCAAGCGAGAAAGAGACCCGTGGATCTGGAAGAAGGATCTAAAGGACACGGCCTCTACAGATGCTACTATTCAAGTTACCTTATTAATTACTTTGTTAATCGGGCTTCTAATAACTCAAATATCTTAAACTTCATTTTAAATTCAAATCCTCAATCAATTGTGAATATAGGCAAGAACAATGAAACTGATCCATTAGGTTTATTATGGAAATCTAATTCAGACACTTTAAATTATGACATTACGGATCCTTCAAAACGTGTAATACGTTCATCGGTTATACAAATATGTGACCCTTTAGGCTTAGTGGGTCCAGTAATAAATTTAGCAAAAATTGTATTGCAACGCCTTTGGCAATTCAAAATTAATACCACTTCCCACAGATATATACAACGAAAGGCAAAATTACTCAAATAATTTAAAATGCTTAAACAAAAGTCAAATTCGTCGGAATGTTTTATGTGACAGTCTTATTATAACATAATAACACGGGTTTTCAGATGCAGCTCTAAATGCATATGGTTGCTGCATTTATCTACATATTGTAGACACATTTGGAAATTCTTATGTCAATTTACTTTGTGCAAAATCTAGAGTTTCTCCACTAACATGCGTAACAATTCCACGATTAGAATTGTGCGCTGCCTTATTATTAGCACAACTGTTTGATAAGGTTAAGCAATCATCACCATTTATTTTACTACAACTATCCATTTATGGTGTGATTCAACAATTGCTCTAACTTAGATTAAGTCAGCACCTACGAAATACAAAATTTCCATAGCGAATCGCATCACAGAGATTCAGTCATTAACTGATAGCAAGAACTGGCACTACATTAACACATTAACAGATTAACAGAGAATCCAGCTGATGTCATTTCAAGGGGTCTTAATCTTCAAGATTTAGGAAACAATCAATTATGGTGGCATGGTCCAATGTGGTTTAAGTTCACATACCTTAAGTTTAAATACCTGTGACAGTGAACTGCAAAAACATGTTACACAGTTTGCAGTCTCGGCAGTAAAAACTTTAGACATGAAATCCATTGGAAAAGGGTATAGTTTGCTATCAAAAATATTTGCACTTCTTTCATGACAAACATAAATGAATTTGCTAAACACAATGCCTTTGCAACTAATAGTCATTAAACATATATCTCCCACGTTGAAAGAATCAAAAAGGAAAATTAAAGATAAAGAGAAGTACTGCATTTTATTATTTAATGAATCGGCAATTGACATATCATATACAATATAATAGAAAATAGGATTGTGTGGAAGGTGTAGAAAACTATGACAATGAGAAAAATAACAAATTAGCTAAACATGCCAAAGTATTTATGATTAAATGCGCTGTAAAAAAATTGGGTACAACCAGTATCATTTACATTAGTAATGGGTTGAATGCTATTAAATTAGTTGTTAAGGAATGTCAAAAAATAGGTCTAAAAATGGTGGAATCAACCAACAGGCAGCAAATGCTGCTACAATTAATCGGCTACTTCGTGAAACAAAAGAAATGCAGACAGAGGAAGCAAAATGTTTTGGATATGTTATAAACAAACAAGAAAATGTTCCCTTATATGATATTCCCAATATTTTTTAAATGTCTTAGAAATAATCTTTTAACAAAAGACTTTCATTTTGTGATAAATGGAAAAAAGATGGTGGCGAAATAAGACCACATCCCCCAATTTGATTTCTTGGATTTATCAGAGATGTCAGAATTTGCCCAAAGTTAACACTGTCATGTAATCCCCGAAAAAAAAAAAAAAAAAAAAAAAAAAAAATTAAAGTATCAGCATACAACCAAATATTTAGTAATACAGTTGGTTCTTTAATGAAGATAATTTAGTTCAAAGTAAGGGGAGTAAGTTGTAAGTTCACTTTTTGTCGCGGAGCGTATGTAGGTTCCTAATTAGGACGTCGCAGTATAGAGGTGATTTATTTAATAATCTTATAAGGAACGTCCAGGGACCTCTATGTGTGAGTGGCCAAAGTGGGGTATGATCAAATAGGTTTCTACGGTGTGTTTGATATGGAAAAAGAAAATTCCAAAATATAGGTTTATTTTATATCAAAAATGTTGATTTTATATCGCTGGCAAATTACATTTCGTTTTTTTTTTCTCTTCTCTTTTCTCCGTTTTCACTTTTTCTAAGGTCAGGAGGGCATCTAAGGGGGGAAAATTCAAACAAACTCCTCGTTGACAATAAAAGTTTTTTTTTTGTTTTAAAAAGGAAAAAAATTCGGGACAGAGTTCCTGCGACGTAGATGGAAACGCGACGGCTGGAGAGTGTAGTGATTTTTAGTTGCAATCACCTATAGTTGGATTATTTTCCGCCGTTCAATTGTGATTTTCTTTTTTTTGTTTGATTTTGGTTTTCGTATATAGAAAATCGCAACCCATTGGTTGGGGATTCAGAGGCTACGCTTCCATAATTTCATTACGTCAACCCTTTGAAAAAGGTAAGCCGACAAGTTAAATATTTCATCTAGGAATGTCAGGTGTGAGTTTTCCAGTCCTTATGTTATTTGGTTTTGTTGGTCAGTGAGTATAATGACCATATATTTTAGGGTTTACGGACCGGGCCGAATTAAAGGATTTACGTAACAGTCGACGTAAAGGATCTATGTAAAGGGTCTAAATAAAGGATCTACGTAACGGGGTTACGTCACAGCGTGTATTCTCTCCTAGTCCAGTAGATCGTGCCTGAGTGGGTCCAGCTTGGCTCTGCATCTTCCTTGGAGGAGATTGGGTTGGTTGCTTCTGGGTGAGGTAACGAACGGCGGGTTGTTGCACCAGCTACTCCGCCTAGCACGCCCCTACGGTTCCACCCAGCCAGGAGTCACGCAAGTTTTTCCTGTATTTGCTACTTCTGTTTCTTTTTTTTGTGGCTTATATGTATATTGAAGAACCTTATTATGTACATACCTATCGCTTGTGCCATTCAGAAACACCGAATGTCTTCATTGTCTGAGCGTATGTTGCCACAATCAATAGTCTTTCTGCATTTCTTCTCATTAAATGTAAGCGATTTGGCCTGTACACATTGTTGTAGAAGGAAAATGATCGTTCCACATCTACTGAAGTTAAAGTTGCAAATTCCTGTGCTTTGTATAAAAACAAAAGTATAACAGCTATTGTGTACAACTACACTTTCGCTATCTTTTAACGTATCCAAATTCGTTTACACATCAACTATCATACACCACGTGTCTGACACACGCAAAATGCTAGTCTCCAGTTTAGTAAAAAAAATTAAAAAAGGTTAAGACGCATTGTGGGGGGTGAAATAAGGTGGTATAAAATTAAAACTAAGAACCCCTTTCCCTCATTCTACATCTTACAATCATTGAAAAAATGTCTTTCACCAACATTAATAATCAGGCTCAAGTTAAGCCATTTATTAGAGTATCCAACTTTGAGATAAACAAACCATATCGAATAATCGATATAGGGAAAATAACTACCCAATTTGGTACCAGGGTTCTATTAACTTTTGCCAACACCAGAGCTTCGCTTCCTGAGAGATATAACCGTATTATCACCGATGAGCAGATTACGCAGTTGCAGGAGACTGTAAAAAATAAAGAAATATTTATTGTTAGCCGAGGCCCTGCTGGCAGCACTACAAGCTTAGAGTTTATAGAGTAATGGATTCCGGCGCGGTGTACAGAGAGAGGTTAGCAGATTTCATCACCAGATTAGGAGCATTAAAAGAAGAAGTAAGGTGTTTGGAGATCAACCGAAAATTAAGAAATGTGGCCGAGCTCCGAGCCATCTGCATACAAAAAAGAGTGTCCAGTTCAATGAGGCTGTTCAAGTTAGACATATAGTTCACTGGAAATCTGCCCATAAAGATGCGGACCTTGGATGCAAGAAGCCTGTAATAGAGTGTGATTCTGCAATAATTACTCCTGTACTTAAAATAAAATGCTTTATGATGTATGATAACCTCTCTCTCTCTCTCTCGATGATTATTTCTTAATAAATATCCCCTATCCCCCCAGTGCTTGCTTGCTAAATAAAACAGAAAAAAATACTTAGACAGCAGCTATAACAGTAATCGTATTCAGAATTTGAATCCGAAATATGGTTTTAGACTTTTTACCTGAGATTTTCACGTCTTAATACACATAGTTCTGTTAAATCCTGCAATAGACCATACATGCTTCATAAGTTATTCATGTTTTTTCTTATCACAATGTTGACTTTATCATAATCGAGATTTTCAAAGCACATTACTAAGGAAATTATATGCGTTATGCACTTATAGCGTATATTGCACACGTAATACACCCCAGTTGTCACAGTAGTCTCTAGATCTAAGTGAAAAAATAGGAAGTAACATCAGAGTACAGAAAAAATACTACACTTGAGAAATCATACGCCATATGAATTTAAAGGTGTGTTGAACTTAAGTCTTGTCTATTAGTTTCTGTCCATTTAATGATTTTGTATAGGTAATTAATACATATACCTGATATGCTGCTCACACAATGGTCTTATTACATGTTTATATAAACCAATTTTACAGTCGAACTCTTATCTGTAAATGGTACGTACATATGAGGAATAAATTATGGGTTTTTAGCACCTACTGCCAGGTTATGGGACCGTGAAATTATTATCAGTATTTATTAAATATACATATATTTATCAGTAACGGGAGATCTGTGTGCTAAAATGCATTTTGAATCCGTCCTCAGGAATTAAGATAAGAAGGTAGATGGATATAAATTATCAATATGAAGCGGTAGATTATCATGCTATTATTTTAAAATGTAAACAAATCTCTGTGGATGATTCAAAAACAAATAAGGCTGAAAAATTGTTAATACGAAGCCAAAAATTGGATTAATGGTCTACGTTGCAGTAATCAAAAAAGCTTATGCGATATATCAGTGGCATCCTGTACAGAAAGATAAGATTGATGCATTTTTTATAATAAGCAATAAAGGATTATAAATGCCGAATTCTGTTTTTTTATTTCAGGATGCAGTGTGAAAGAGGGAGGAAAAAGTGCATATATATTTATACAGAGCACAGCTTATTCAAGTATTCATTATATTATACTAATTTAAATAAAATTGATACTCATGATGAGACACACAGAATAATAACAATGGCTGAATTACTGGCAGGGGAATTATGTACCTGCAAGATGTGCGTGGTACCTGTAGAGGTATGGACTAAGTTGGGGTTGCCAAAGCCGGCATCAGCATTAAGAGGTAGAAACTTGTTTATTGATTAAAATATAACCTATTTTTTTACTAATAAATTTAATTATTGTTACAGATCAACCACCCAGCGCTAGCAGCTCCCCATCCTCCTGCTCTTAGGACACACAGTATTTAATTATTTTTATTCAATTATATAAATACATTTTTTTACCTATTTATTATAATTTTTAGTTTTTAATAAAATATATAAAAATCAATACTTACCTCTTTTTATTTCTCAACCTCCAATCATTAAGTAGCACTATTTTTTCACTTAGGTCTAGAGATTACTGTTTTAAGAAAAATAGTGTATTTTTTTAAGTGTTTCAATGAAAATTCAGAAATATTTAAACATACACTAGTTTCAAGCATATATTATACGAAACCAAGCATATGTTATGATAATATCGTACTCTTAACATTTTTGTCCACTGTAATGGACATTGGGACTAAGATGATGATTTGTTTTTAGAATTATATGATCCAGAGGATTCCGAAGATGCCGAAATTCTATTGTCATAACGACAATATTGAATTTTTGATAACGAACTCTTAAATGAAGAATGCGAAAAAACATTGAAGCACATTGAGGAATTTTCTGATTTCGAGGAGAGTAGTGATGATGAAATAATAAAAGCGGATGTTACTAAAATACTTTCGCGAAAAACAGAAACGGAAAAACTTCAACAAACAGTTGTTGATGATACGAAGGTGGATCAAGAAAATTCAATGTGACCTTATAGACCACATGCCAGAACTTGATGAAAACAAAGGAGCTTCAAGGTGCAAAAACAGTGAGTGCAATGGTAAACACAAATTATGACCTCTCTGAGTTCTGAGTTCTGACTCTGAGACTCTCACTGTTACGTCTTTAGAGCGAACACAGAATAATACTAGCATAGAAGGCGAAGATGAAGGATTATAATCAGTTCAGTGTGAAGTTCTCTAGAAAACCGAAGGGGAAGAACACCAAGGACGAAATTACTCTTTGCTAGAAGGCCCCGTGGAAGAATGTTTTCAGCAGTGTCGAACATATTCTGACTATTTTCTGGTTATGTTAGGGTCTTCTACAATAAAATATATTGTATATCAAAGTAATCTTTATGATATACAAAAAAAAAAAAACAAGACTCTAAATCTAAATGAATCTGAATTTCTCGCTTTTATCGGCATTAATTTCTTTTTTGGGTATCATAGACCACCTAGTTACAAAAATTATTGGTCATCTTCAGACGAATTGGGCGTTCTATATTATAATCAGCACAATGACAAAAAATAGATTTGAGAAAATACGTTCACTTCTTAATTTGAATGATAACGCAACTATTCCAATGAACAATAAAGATAAAATTTACAAAATAAGACCTTTTGTACATGCTCTGAATGAGCAATTCGACTCATTGTTTCATGGAACGCGAGAGCTGTCAATCGATGAAAGTATGATTCTATTCAAAGGAAGATCCACTTTGAAGCAATACAATCCTATGAAGCCAATAAAGAGAGGCAATAAATTATGGTGTGTGGCGTGGTGTGACCAAAATGGATATATAAAAAAATTTATATCTATCAAGGAAGGGATGAGGAGGGCACAAGAAATATTCAATTTAAATGGCCTTGGGGAAAGGGTTGTTCTATCTCTTTCAGAAAATTATTGGGGGGAAAATCGAAAAATCTATTTTGATAACTATTTTACCACCGCCAGATTGCTTGAAAGGTTAAAAAATGAAAAAACGTTAGCTTCTGGCACTATTAGCAGCAATCGAAATGGATTGCCGGAAAATTTGAAAACTGATAAGCAAATGCAAAGGGGCGATGTAGACTATAGAGTTTCTAGCATGAATATACCATTCTTCAAGTGGTGCGACAATAGGTCCGTTCTTATGTTATCAAATCATGGAACTGAGTTGACAACCATTTCCCGTTTACAAAAGTATGGAACTAGAAAAAACATTAATAATTGTCCTCAGATAATCCCCAACTATAATAACCATATGGGTGGCGTAGATCATGTCGATAGATTGCGTCAAGCCTATTTTGTTAACAGATGATCTAAAAAATGGTGGCACAGACTATTTTTTGACCTCCTTGTATCGCTTTTGTAAACAGCTACGTAATCTATAAAATAATGAATCCCGATGACGATATATCACTTTTAGAATTTCGTCGAGGTGTCAGTAGGGGTCTAATGACGAGAAAACATGTAACGCAACTGCAGCAAAAAAACGTTTAGTCCAAAATCTAGCCCTCGTTCTAGCCCTGCACCTCCTAAAAGAAGCAAATACAAATATAGCGTGTCACCGAGGACGCTTCTCACGCGGGAACAACTTAACGCATAAGCTTCGTCGAAAAATTGATAAAAGGGCGGAGCTTACGCGCACGGCCGCACATCTGGCCTAAGGGCATAAAAACGGACGGCAGGCCGGCAACACTCTCTCTGTTCCTTCCGCCGCGCCAGCGCTAAGTTGTCCCAGGTAAGCCCCTGACTCCCGCTCTAGTACAATCTACCTAGGCACTGGTTGCGGTTGTTTAGGGGACCCACATTACATCCACGTGGCGTTTTATTTCGCCAACACCCCACCGTCTCGGGCCCCCATTTGGAGCCCTAGACGCACCTTTTAAGGATCCTTCGTCGACGCTTACAGCGTCCCTTACGGCACGGTAGGCTACAGGGCTATTTTCATAGCTTGCGTGGTCTGCCTCAACGCTTCGGGCTTCACCACGTGGTTACGCAACAGGGCGTACCATGGAAGACCGGGAGCGCGACCGTCCTTTCGCCGCCGAGTGGTCGCCCTACTCGGGATTGAGGCCGCCTAGGCCGGCCCCATCCTCCAGGGCGTCCCTCGAAGCCGAGGACGCGTCCCTGCTACACCACGAAAGGAGCGTCGGCGCGGACACCCCAGCCGGGCTAACGCCGCACCGCGCACGACGATATGGCGCCCAACACGTGGGGCTCCGCCTCCAAGAAGAAATGGACGACGGACCCACATCCCCCACAGGAAAGCGTTGGTCAACAGACAACGCCCGGAGCCTTCCTTGGGAATATACCCTGGACGAGGCCCCACGAAGTTCGGAGACCACGTGGAGACCACGTGGCCCAGCCCACGACGAGGCCCCACGAAGTTCGGAGACCACGTGGAGACCACGTGGCCCAGCCCAGGACGAGGTCAATAGGGCCGTGCTAGACGCACTCCAGCGTCTAGCAAACAAGGTGGAAGAAATCCAGACGCCGCGAAGAACCGAGGACCCAGAGGTAAGCTTCACGGGGTCCGAAACTGAGGACCCCACGGCCTACTTAGAGGCTATGGAAGCGTGGCTTCGACGGAGCGACGTACCACAAGCGAGGCTCGCCCATTACGTCCGCCGGACGTTGCAGGGCGATGCCCTCAAGTGGTACAACGAGGAGGGCCGACACGAGCCAACCTGGGAAGGGGTTCCGCTATGCGGTACAGGACCGCTTTAATTCCCGGGAAGTGCTCGCGGCTCTCACTCGACACAGAGCAAAAGGCCGGCGAACGGACGCGGGCCTTTATACAGCGTAAGTGGGGGCTCTTCTTCCGCGTGTCACCACGCACGCCGGAGGAAGTGAAGCTGGCCACCATTCACGACCAGCTTCTGCCCCGCATAAGGGCGTACTGCCGCCGGGACCACTACGCGGACGTGTACCACCTGATGCGGTTGGCCTCCGCTGCGGAGCGCGACGTCCAGGACGAAGAAGACGCCCGCCGTACCGCCAACGTCAGCCTCAGCAGGTACGCCAGCCCAGAAGCCGCGACCGCCGCAGTCCACCACAGCGACGACCAGGGCCACTACCAAGCCTGCCTCCAGGACCAGCCAGTCCACAACCGCCGCCGCCGGAGCATCACTAAGGAAGCTGGCACCATGCAGGTACTGTCAGGGTGACCACCTGCACGCTCGGTGTCCAGTAAATCCCTACCGGCAGGGAAACGGCCAGGGGGCCAGTGCGACGGGCGACGCACGGCCCACACGGCCAGCGGAGAGGGATCAGGCCCCGACAACGACGACCAGCCGGACGCAGGCCGCCGCCACAACGACGGTCTCCGCGCCGGCCCATTAATTCAGCAGGCAACACAGAGGAAGATGCTGCAACTTCCGCGGGTGCCGATCACCATTGCGGGCCGGAAGGTCCGCGCCCTGATGGACACCGGCGCGAACACCAACGCAGTCAACGGGTCGCTGCTCGACGCCTGCCACCCGGTGCAGCACTCCTCTGCAACCCTATGCATGGCGACGGATGGAGGACAAACCCGGATCCAAGGTGAGACCACCATCCAAATCCAGGTGGAGGACCTAGTCCAGGAGATCGACGCTATCGTGGTAGCCGATCTCCGAGAAGACGTCATCCTCGGTATGCCCTGGTTGCTGGACAACGAGGCCGTCATCGACGCCTCCCGGCACTGCGTCCACGTGGGAGGACAACAGCGAAGGACCGTCTATTGGGCTCACGTCCCGCAGCCCGTGGACACCGAAGCCGCCGTCCCTGACGAACTTCTAGAGCCGGTACCCGTCGCACACCGCTCCGCCTACAGGCAAGTCATCCGCCAATACGCGGAGGTTTTCGACGAGTCCACCGCCGGCCAATCGACTACCAGGACGACCGAACACCACATTCGCCTAAAGGACGACATCCCCATCCGCAGCAAGGCCTACCGGTGCTCCGCGCAGAAGAAGGAAGTCATTAATGAGGAGCTAGCACTCATGCTAGAAAGAGGGATCGTATGACGCAGCACGTCTGACTACGCCTCCCCCGTCCTCATTGTGATCAAACGCGACGGCAAGCCCCGGTTCTGCGTGGACTACCGGAGACTCAACACCAAAAGCATCGTCGAGGCCAGCCAGCTCCCGCCCATCAACGACACGCTGAAGGAGCTGGGGAACGCGACGATCTTCACAACCCTGGATCTGAAGTCCGGATATTGGCAGGTACCCGTGGCCGAGGATAGCAAGAGGTACACCGCGTTTGCCACCCCTGACGGCAGCACTTACGAGTTCAATGTGATGCCGTTCGGACTCGCCGGAGCGCCTGGGACGTTTCAAAAGTTGATGACCGCAGTCCTGGAGGGGTACTTGCACCGGTTTGTCAAGGTATACCTAGACGATATCGTCGTCTACTCTAGGACACACGAGGAGCACGTCAACCACCTCGCCAAGGTACTAGAACGCCTCCAGATCCACGGACTCCGGTGTGCAGCAGCCAAGTGCACCCTTGCCGCCGACTCCATCGATTACCTCGGCCACACCATCACGGCCGACAGCAACTTGCCCCAGGAACACCATATAAACAAGATCCAGGGTTACCCGGAACCAACGACCGTACGTGAGTTACGAAAATTCATGGGAACAGCGAACTGGCTCCGTGACTACGTACCTCGCTTCGCCGAAATCGCCGCCCCGCTCACGGACCTCCTCAGCACCCGGAAGAAATTCACCTGGACAGCCACAGCCCAGCAGTCGTTCGAGGCCCTCAAGGCAGCCCTAGCGGTCCCGCTCCGCCTAAGCCGACCGGACCCAGACAGGGACTACTGCCTCCAGACCGACGCTAGCCGCCAGGGCATGGCGGCCGTGCTGTTCCAGCTGGACGACACCGGCAACAGGAGGATCATCGCCTGCGGATCGGCGAAGTTCACCCCGACGGAGCAGAGGTACCACATCAACGAGCAGGAGACCCTCGCAGCCGTGTGGGGCATTAGGCGCTACAAGGTTTACCTACAGGACCGCCCCTTCACGCTCTACACGGACAACCGGGCCCTGCTCTGGCTCCAGCGCTACCAGGACGAGCGGGCCAAGCTGACACGATGGGCGCTTCTGCTACAGGAGTACCAGTTCACCGTGGTTCATGTTCCAGGTACGCACAACGAGCTGCCCGATTTTCTCTCCAGGAATCCGGAGGAGACCGGCACCGACGGCGACTACGCCCTCGACGTGGACGAGCAGTACCCAACCATCCAGGCCCTCGAACAACGACCGCTGTTCGAGATTGTTCAAGACGAACAATTGCAGGACCCTGGCTGCCTTCGAGACAAAGCTCGCCTGCTCCAGGTGGCTCAGGAATGGCCCCGCACTGCGGAGGAGGAACGCCTCCACCGAGAATACGTCGTCGAGGACAACCTACTCTGGAAGAGGGGAATGGACGGGAGGCGCCAGCTCTGCGTGCCGGAACACATGATACCACGCGTCATCGAGGAGCATCACGACAGCCCGCTCGCGGCCCATCCAGGCCGCGACGAGACACTGCGCGCCATCCAGGACGCGTACTTGTGGCCCGGAGTAACCACGGACGTCGCCCAGTACGTGCGCAGCTGTCTCATTTGCTCGTCCACCAAGCGAGGTGCGCCGCAGGACAAGGCTCCGCTGCGACCCCGGAACCCGGAGCAGCCATGGCAGGTCGTCAGCCTCGATGTCCTCGGACCCTACGGGGAGATGCCGCACCGCAGCCGCTACGCTCTCATCTTGGTGGACACGCTGTCCAAATGGGTGGAGGTCAAACCTGTGCCATCCGCGAAGACGCCCCAGGTACTCCGGTTTCTTGAAGAAGTATTCTCCAGGTGGGGATACCCGGAATACCTCATCACGGACAACGGGCCCGTCTTCCGCGGAAACAAGTGGGACAGCTACCTGATCGGCCATCACATCCAGCATTGCACCGCACCTGTCCATCGCCAGCAATGCAACCCGGTCGAGCGACGCGTCCAGGAGGTGAAGAAGGCATTACGCGCAAAGGCCTTCGACAACCCCAGACGTTGGGACCAACACCTGCCCGAGGTCCTCTTCGCCCTCAGGACCCGGGAGAACGCCGCCACCGGCACGTCACCTAGCCGGCTCCTTCTCGGACGCCAGCTAGCTCGACCAGGAGGATGGGCCGTCCCGTACCAGTGCCAGCCAGCCCCGGAGGAACGAGACGAGCGTGTCCAAAAGCCCTCGAGCGTCAAGCCGCGTTCCGCCAGAACCTCTATCCGCAACCACGAAAGGCTCCAGTGCACTTCCAGCCAGGCGACAGAGTCATGGTAAGGGAACGACGCCAGGCAGCCGGAAACTTCAAGCGGACCTGGGTAGGCCCCTACCCCGTGGTCCACGTCGAAGGAGAGGGGGTATACGTCGTCAACAGGGACGGTACACAGTACCCCTTCCATGTAGACGAGTAGTATAGCTGGGCGGTTCCTGCGACACTTCGATGGCATGTCCATCCGGAGCGACCATCCAGTAGGGGGGTTCCGTGAAGGTCATGCAAGAAGTGTCACGAGGGTGTGCCGAAGAAGTCCAGAGGGGGTGTAAAAGACATATATGTGATTGATCGACAATGACCAGAGGCTGCTGAAGAAGTAAAAGCTCGTTAAGTGTGAGCTTTAGGAGCTTAATCTAAGCTTTGTGTGTGGTGTTACAAGAAGAAGTGGTTGTCAATGACCAGAGGGTGTACAAGAAGTGTTAGACAATGACCAGAGGCTGCTGAAGAATGACGTCATAGCTCATGTTTTTTTACCTGTCACATGATCACCTAAGCTTTTTTTTTACCTGTCATGAGGATTTTCACCTGCATATTTTTTTACCTGTCCGCAAAATTTTCCCAGGCTCAAGTGCCTCAGTACTTACTCACACTTTTTTTTTTACCTGTCCCGACTTGTTTTCATGAGGCACGCTTATCTCTGACGTGTTAACCTTTGACATTACTGATATAAATTCATTTTATATAATATGATATACCTATTTAATAAAAATGTAATGAGTATTTTAATCATTTATTACTTCAATAGTAGTCAAGATGTGGTTGGCATATAGGAATTATCAACAAATTACTGATTTGGAGTCTGGTGTACAACACCTTTATGAAAAATTCAAAGATATAGCATTGGATGCTGAAAATAGTGCTGTATATATATGGTAATCAAATTTATTTAGGCTATAAAGAAGAATGTTTTGCAAAATCCTCAATGTATAATAGAGGAACTGAATTGCGTGAGAAATTTTTAAAATTAGAAATTACATTTAAACAACTGTATGAAGGCTTAAAGCAGGTTGGACTTGATCACTATTTACGACAGCTACAACGTTATATACCAACAAATGAAGTTGTCCTTGAAGATATAGAGATTGATGAAGATGTTGTAATGAATTGTAATGAAAATTAATAAAATAAAGACAATTGTGTTTATATGTTGTTTTATTGTTCAGACATATATTTAGCAATTAAGTTATCAACAATAGTTTTAATCAATAGAATTTTTTCTACTGCAGTTTCAGTTTCCTTCGGTATCTCCATCTCCTTTTTTGTTGGTTTCCTCTTTCTCTGTCTAACCTCTTTCATAGTGGTAGTAGTAGTAGGAGTAGGAGTAGTTGTTTCCACTGCATGGGGTTTAACATGTTTCCGTTTCCTCTTTCTCTGTCTAACCTCTTTCATAGTGGTAGTAGTAGGAGTAGTTGTTTCCACTGCATGCGGTTTAACATTTTTCCGTTTCCTTTTGCCGTCTGCATTTTCAGTCATATTGCCAAGTAGCTCCTCGTTATGAACCTCTTCCATAGATATCTATTTAATTAATACAAAAATGAATTTTTACACAGTGGAATTGTCTATAATTAATTATTTTTATATCCCCACGGAATTGTATCTGTATATAAATAATTAATTATTCTCTTATCATCGTGTGGACTGAGTGCCACCTTTTTTTTGTGTAATTGTATATACGTTATGTTTTTCACTCTGAATTAAATTTTGAACACAATCTATTGTGGAATTATTGAAAAGACATTGATAATAATCATCAAACGTTAACGTTTTCAATGATGAATTTTTTACTCCTTTAGCTTTTTTTATTGTGGTCTCGTTTATTGTTTCTGACATAACTTTTAAGGAATACATTTTAGATCTTAAACCGATAAATTCTGTCATAATTTTACCATTATTCTCGTCTTTCATTAATCCTAATTTTTTTTATTTTCTAAAGGAATTTGATATATGTTATTTTCTGGATAGTCAGATGTGTCAAACATTTTAATATCTTGTTTAATATGTTCATAAATATCATCAACGAAAAAATGGTATATTAAAGAATCAGTGTCAGTATACAATAATTTTGCATTTTTGTTAAATTTGTTTTGAACATAATTATAATGAAAACCATATAAAAATATTTTAGAAATATCTAATATAGTAAAACCCACATAGATAGGTTTATTAAATGTAATATTAACTTTTTTCATTTCAATGATAACAATATCTTTATCAAATATAATGCAACTATGAAAGTTGGGTTTTGAAATATAATATTTTGCACCATATCTACCAGACCATTTAGTAACTAGTTTGACATCTCTATATTTACGCACATTTTCCATGGTTTTGCCATAGACAGCATTGTTCATGAGCTTATAAAATTTTTTTTCAAAATCATTTTTACTTTTTTTCTATATTCAGTGTTTAAATCAATATAACTTTTCATCCAACAAGATTGTTGAAATTTTAACACTCTATGAACTTTTTTGACTTGTAAGCCTAATGCAATAGCTTGTTTTAAATTTCTATAGTGTATAATATACCTCTCTTTATTAAATAGAGTCGCTAATAATTTTGAAACTTTAGATGTGGATGTTGGAGGTACTAAATGCTCAGGTAGAAGGGGCAAGTCCTTATGCTCTTCATGCAATTCTTTTGGGTAATATATGTCTACTTCAAAGATATACCCAAACTCTGAATCGTCTGGAATTTCTACAATATTATCAATGGAATAAATATCATCAACCCACTGAAAGCCACTTTTTGGTAAACTAGAACACATTGCTGTTCCATATAAATTGTTTATATCAAAATACATTAAATAAGAATTTGGTTCATTAGGTTTATACTCAGATCCCATATATTTGTTATTTGCTTTACCATAACGATTAGAGCATTGGGAAATACCTCCTCGGATTCCTCTTTCAATAAACATAATCATGTTAATATCTGTTAATAATTCTAATTCAACTTTGGAAATTTTCAACATACTATCAAAAGCCAATCCTGGAGCAGTATAATAATGAAGACTATCTAACTGATAAGTTAATAAACAAGCTGATCTAAAGTTTTCAAATATATCTGCTAAAAGCAAAACATCTGTTTTTAGGTAGAGTTCAGCATACTCTTGTAAATTCTGAATTTGGAATATTCTCCATACATTGCATGCATGCTCATAGTCACTAGTAGTAATATCACAGTTATTTACGTTACTAAAAAAACATTCTTTTGAAGGTAGTTGTGTGTCTAATAGTTTTTCCCAACAGTCAAGATATTCATACGGGAAAATACCTTTCCGTTGTAATAATTTAAACTCAAGTTCACTATTGCAATGCATTCTTGTTATAACTTTTTGTTTTTCATCTAAATATGAAGATAATTTATCTATACTACTTGACATAAATCTAAAGGAATCTAAAAATCTAAGGTTTAATTTGGTATTTTCAATATATTTTGTAAAGGCAATATATTTTTCTTTATTTAATGGAAGTAAACTTATGTTTCCCTTTATTTCTATGCTAAGTGCTTTTATAATGAAGTGACTATCGTAACCAGATAAATTATGAAAAATTACTGGAATTGCATGACTGTGTTTTGATAGTTAATGTTACAAATATAATGAGCACTACCTCTATATTTGCCTGTAAAATGACAATGATCTTTAACTTTTTTTTCAGTATCGAGAAATTTTTTTGAACATATGTGACAGTATTCAGATTTTTGAAATTCATTTTTCTGTTGACTATCCAATTTAATCGGAACTACATTTTTCATGATGTTATGTATTTCTAGAGCTATTGTTTCAAGTTGATTTATAAACCATGATATACAATCTTTGCCTGTGTATAATTGAAATCTGGAAAGTGAATCGTTGTATGAACATTTAAGATAAAATGCAACGCTAAATGGAGTATGCTTTTGATATCTCTTTTTTGTAGCTGTTGCATTTGTATCATCATATTTTTCTAAAATACTTTCAATGTCTGCATATATGACAAAAGGAACTCTTTCTTTATTTTTAAAATTCTTAAATTTTAAAATATTATTTTCTAACGAGGGTAGTGTAATTTTGGTTTTGTTTATATTTTTACAATCAACCAAATGTTTTTGCAATGAATTTTCTGTTTTGAAATGATTCAAACAACGCTCACAAAACCATTTTTTATTTTTTAAATGTCCACATTGTTGATTCAATAAACGAGATAAATTGTTAATTAACGCAAAATGATATTTTGCTTGTGCCCTTTTCTTAATAATTTCAATATTTTCCCAATCTGTTTCATTATCATTAATATCGTTGTCATAACACTCCAACATAAGCAAATTTATACGTTTAAAATTATTTTTACTAAGACATATAGGTACAATAGTAGACTTCTTCTCAATTGCAAAAACATTAATTGATAAACTATTCATACTTTCAAATTTTGGAATATCATGTAAATTTATTGGAAAATTAATACCATCGTATTTTAAAATCTTACTAAAG
The DNA here is from genome assembly GCA_029963805.1 of Aromia moschata. Classification (NCBI taxonomy): domain Eukaryota; kingdom Metazoa; phylum Arthropoda; class Insecta; order Coleoptera; family Cerambycidae; genus Aromia; species Aromia moschata. Next base: position 273,402 of record JAPWTK010000505.1, on the reverse strand, counting down.
TGAGGGTACGATGATATACGATTTGTATTTTTGGTAGAAGGTGCTGGGTGTAATGCAGCTGTAATTGCATAAAGAAAGCAAAATTCATCATTGTTTTTAATATTTAAAACCGACTTACTTTTCCTAACGAATAAAGGAATTTCCACAAAAGTTGAAATACCACTATTTATTGGTGAATACCGATTAATATTTACTTTTAAATGTAGTATTTCATATAATGCAAATCCTGAATCTTTTTCCTGAAAATCTTCTAATTTAGATAAAATTTTATTTTGTACATGTTCAATGTACCATTCTTTTAAATTTGTATTATTATCAATTATATGATTTTTAGTACTAAAATGTTTAAAGTCTGTTTCAGCATTGTGCGGTTTTATAAAATTTGCTGCAAATATAACGTTAACCTTTAACAAAGATTTTTGAAGTGCAGATTTAATTTTAAGTGAAAAACTTTTAAATGCTTTTTGAAAAAATAGTTTTGGATCTTTAATATTTATATTTGTTATTACACCAGTTTGTAATCTTTTATTAAAACAGGACTCAACATCTTGCCAAATTAAGTTTTTGTTATTTACTGATTTATTTTTCATTCGTTGTCCATGTTTTAACTTCTCTTTATAATATTTTAAAATACTTAAACCTGATTCTAGTTTGGAAAAGTTTTTAATGCAATTAGCTTTTTTTTTTATAGATTTACGAACCGTGAAAATGATTTTATTTAAAATTTGTATCCACTTGCAAAATTCACTTTTTGTTTTAATTAAATTATAAGCGTTTTCAACTTTCTTAGTAATATCATCTATCAGAGAATCTAAGAATTTACAACTCATGGTTTTTAAGCTGTAACACAAGCAAAAAAGTAATAGTCAGTGATTGAAAGAAATAATATTTCTCTAGACAAAGCCAGAATAAAAAAAAATGTACCTTACCTTTTAAAATGAAGAATACTGCGAGGCAATATGCGGGCGCGTGTGTACACTACAACAGGCTGGATTAACACTGAACTGAAGTCACGCAAACAAATTGATTGGAAAATTATCATCGTGACCCTCAAGTCAATGTTATTGTGATAAATCGATATCCGGCTCAAATATATACAATGTATTTACCAGAAACTGCGTAAACAACGTGACTGGTGAATACTAATAAGCGTGTGCATTGTTTAAATTTAATAAAATTATATGCTGAATATGCATGCGGGCATACAATGTATGTAGAAAATATTCCACGTACAAAATATCTATGCATTTTTTTCTCGATGCATCAAAACATGTTACGTAAAAGGAACTAGTGTAGAAAAATATGCATCAACGTCATTAATTATTTACTATAAAAGACAAGCTATTGGCATATTGCATTTATTCACAAAACATCGAGTTAAAATACAACTACTATACAAGATGGCAACAGTACCATGTACTCTATTTATTTCAATAGAAGATAAGGTTAGATTTCCAGTCAAGATGGCCCTGGTTGTAATGAAACAGATATTTTGGTAAGTTTAATATTTTTATAACAATTTAGCATATTTATTATTATGTGTATTTTAAATATGAAAAATTATACATTTTGAGTTTTCATCAAATAGTTTTAGATATTTTCCAATTTTTTTCTTTTTATCAAGAGACATTAAAAAAATGTACTTTTAGAAACAATTTTATTATTTCAATGTGTTTTGATGAAAAACAAAATTTAATGTACAAAAGTATAAAAATTATAGTCCAAATTATTTTTAGTTACGGCGTTAAAGAAATTACGTTACCAGGAGACAAAATTATTGTCGCTTTAACGTATTCACCAAAAACAGAGACATTAACAAGAAAATTTGGTAATCTACCTATTAAATATGTTAGAACCAAATTAGAAAATGTTGAGGAACTGAAATTATTTGAAAAAGCGGTCAAGACCTTCACTTTCGACATAGGTGAAGACGAGCATGATGTTATTGACGCTCTACCTGAACCTCCAAAAAAACGCTTACGTCATGCCATAACAAATGAGGAAATCACTGACGAATATTTAGCCTCTTGCAGCTCACAGAAGCATTTTATTGAAGAGCCCGACTTCTAATTTTTTTGTGTTTTAGATTGTAATCATTATCATCATCATAATGGTAAAAACTAATTTAACACAGACTGAAGCTCTGTACCACAGGCAAAGATGGCTGACATACAGAAATCCAAGGCTTCTCCGGGACTTGAAACTTGTGAAAGCTGTATGTGAGTCTCCACGCCAGTTATCAAAAAATGACATTGTAAGATTGATTTCAAAAACAGACATACCGATTCAGTATACAAATGCATTGAAACGCGTATACCGTCTTCCCGTGGATCCGGTAGATAGTGACTATGACTCCGATGAAACTTTGTGTGATTAAAAAAAAATAACAATTTATTAGTGTAAGTGTAGTAATAGAGTGTACAATAGACTCTTTGGGTACATCAGCGTTATTATCAATGATGATGATAATGACTGGTAGTAATAATAGTAATAATAATCCCCCATGTATAGTTAATAATAATAGTAATAATAATCCCCCATGTATAGTAAATAATAATAGTAATAATAATAATCCCCCATGTATAGTTAATAATAGTAATAATAATAATCCCCCATGTATAGTTAATAATAGTAATAATGGTGAGCCAAAGCCTCAACGTTTTATTGAACCATTTTGGAGCCTTTATTGAAACCTCTAATATGTTTTTTGTTGTTTTCATCAGTGGAAATCCATACAAAGCAATGTAATACATTGGAACGCATGGATCTCTACTGTCATGAAACAATACCAGATTCTACATAATTAATATAAATATGTAAATTGTATGGGTGTTTTGTGGGTATTAATAAAAACATTAATTCAAATGTATTATTTGTTTTATTTTTATTTTAACCATTGGTACAACAACAAATTGACATATGTTACAATGATAATTAAATATTTAATGTTATAACATTTTTTTTTGTGTTAAAACCTTTTAAATATTATACAATAATTAATTTATATTGTTAAAAAAATTATTATTTTCACACCAAGAATTTAATAAATTAACGTTTTGTAAAGCACAGTTTAATGAATTAATCCTATGTTTATTACAATGAAAATAATATGGGTTAGTATCTTTCAAATGTTTTAAATTAATACAATCAAAGTCATCTAAATTTATTATTTCATTTGAAATAATTTTACTTAAAACGTCTTTTTTATTGAGTCCCTTTACATATACTTTTTTGTAAGTAATAATATTTTTTTTAAATTATTGCCATGTTTTCAACCGTGATCTCCTCGTTCGTACTGTACTCCCAAGGGATTCCATGTAAGTTATTAGTAGTCCAGTCGAGATGCCATTTTATTTTATCTCTTGATTCTGATGAACTATCACAGAATAATTTAATTAAATTTGGTACCTGGATGAAGGCGTGGAAAATAAATTCAGGGTTCTCTATGTTGAAAACAGCAATTTCTCGGATCACAAAATCACTTTTTTTATATTGAAATCCTTGGAAGTCAATCAGGAACATTTTTCTTTTTTTGTTTATAAAACTTTCACAGTGCTTGTTAACGGATTATACTTCACTAGACGATCATGCAGTATTAAGCAATATGCTGCTGTATTAGCAGGAATGTTTTTATTGGTCTCGAATTCGAGTCTTATATCAACAGCCCCACTTTTTAATAAGTCATGCTGACGACTGCAATCGATAACAACCAATGGTGCTATTTGTAGGAAATTTGGTGGGGTCAGACAAGGTTCACTTTGATTTTTATAATAATATGATTGTTGAAATTGTGCATACATCTCATATAAAATTGCCCACTGATTATTTTCAAAATTTAAATTTAAATTATCATAAGGATATACTTCAGAATTTAAATATAATTTAACGTTTGTTAAGTGACAATGGTCAAAATAACTTGTCATTCTCGATGCTACATTTTTTCGATCTGTTTGAAAACCGAGAATTACAAAACGAGGTTTTTCCAATTGACTTGTAGTTTTGACGGCCCATGTTTCATTGTTTCTTGCAGCAAGGGGTACTCTTGTAGTTCCCAACTTCTGAATGCTATATCGAGATATTTTCCACTGTCAATGTATCCTAAAAGTTTGTCCTTTTCCACATCCCCTACTGAGATGTGTGGAACTTTCCAAAATATTTTCGTTAGAACAATTTTTGGTTTCTCATCAGCTTTATTTGTAAGAATACTATTGAGGTCCGTATTACTTCTTAATAATATCAACTCTTGACGCACATTCATAATGATTTTATTATAGTCTTCAGCAAAGCCAAGAAGCATTTTTAAAGGTATGCACACACTAAAATTCCCTTTGGTATCAGTTAATTTTGGATTTTCTAGGGGACACCATCCTGCATTCAATAATTTGCCACTCTCATTTTCTGCATAAGAAACATATCCTTTCATTGTGGAAGTTATACCTGGATTTCGAACCCGATCGATGACATATCCACCAATTTCATACCGAATTTCATCAAATAAAAATGCAATACCATTATTAATAAAACTTAGAGTTGCACTAGGTTGATTGGCTTCATCCAATAATTTTCCCTCAATATATAAAAAACTTTTCGATGGTAATGTGTAAACATTCTGTGTTTGGATTGGAATACGTATTTCATCGTTATTATTTAAACTAGTAGATGCATACGGTTGGTGTGTGTGATATTCTGCATTAACAATTGAATTATCAACATAAACATGATCCTCAACTTTTAAAATATTAAAACTCATATTCTTCTTCTTTTTTATATTTACAATTACACCTTAAAAATAGTATTATTCTCCTTATACTTAGATTAATACCAAACTTAAAATTACACCAAACTTTTCTAAGTAGATTTTTAATTTTGATTGAGTACTTTGAACCCTAGAGAAGACAAAAACTGCTTATTTTCAGTTGTCAACTGTTTGAGGTGTCTCTTTAGACTAATCTTTTTCTTTACATTTGATCTTATTATATCTTCAGAGGTTTTTGGAAATACCTCATATTGCGCGTCATATCTAAAAACCATTTTAAAAAATTCTTTTCAAGTGCAATCTTACTGTCACCAACTCTTCTCGAAAATTGATTAGATTACCATCTTGATCGATGATTTTAAGTGTGATTTCATCAATGTATTGCGTATTAATGGGTAAATAAATTACATTTGAGGGCGTTTCTACAATTCTAAATCCAGGCGGTACAGTAGGGGAGAACATATGCAATATGTGTACGGATTTTTCATTGCTATATGAATTAGTTGTTAAATTACAGTTCACACAAATTGAGTTGACCTTGAAAATATTTATAGGAAAATCTGATGTGTGTTTAATGTTTTCATCCAGTACACGCGCTTCAAATCCTAATAAATCACCTATGCTGTTGTCTTTACTAAAATCTATTTTTTTTATTGCATTTTATTTCACATTTCAATGTATTTTTATTGGCAGTCAAAGATAAAACAGTACGTTCACCACTTTCCTTATCAATTATATGATCAATGATAAATTTTTCTATATCATGTATTTCATAGGATCCTTCAGGTATTTCAATTTCGTTTTCACCATAATAAAACTTGTTATTGGATTTGTCAACATTTGGTATTGAATTATAACTAACAAAGTCGATAAGACCTAGAGCGTATGTTTTACTACTATCTAGAGTTATAGGAGGATAAAATCTTTTAGATAGTATTGAACCCTTATCAGACAATTGAAATATATATGACTCTGATGACATGTTATCAACTTGAAGGTATCAAACGTAAATGAAAAATATTATTTTATGTTGAACTATTTATTGTATAAAAATTTTAAACACAAATGTCCGCAATTGGAACTATTAAATGTTTGATATACATCATAATTATACGTAATGTTACATAATCCGTTTGAATTAAAATATTTCATTGCCTCTGTTGGTGGTCTAAGATTTCCATAGCTATCGAAATATACTATTTGGTCTCCATATTTTTTGTAAGCTGTCCAGTGCGTTCCAGGGCCATTTCTATCGTCTAAATTGATAATTCCACATTCATTAAGGTGTATTTTTAATGGGAAACTATTTCTCATGAATACACCTCTAAAGTGTGGAATTTTTAATAGTTTTACATACTTTAATATATCAATGTTGGTTAAAGCATGTCTGGGCAATGCTATCGGAAGTTTTTTAAAATTTGAGCAGGTTTTAAAAAAAGACCCAAACCAGTTTTATACGGTCTCATATACAGACCTTTACCCATAGCAATAGATTCCATTGTTTTATTATGACGTTGAGATTCTTCTAATTGTTCTTTTGCATTCCGAACGTCACCTATTGCTTTTACTATACCAGCTGTCCCACCAGTTAAGGCTCCCAAGGCACTTAATCCAGCAAATATAGGTATTAAAGGTAAAATTCCTCCTCTTTTTGGAACTGGTATCACACGGGCAGGTCTTATTTTCTTCTTTATTTTTCCAATTGTTCGTAATGCTACTGAAATTGCATCACCAACATCTTTTGGTTTATGTCGGTGAACGTTTTTTTTTAATCTGTTTAATTACACTTTTGAGTGTTGTAATTGATTTTCTTCCATGCTGAGATTTTTTTGTTTTTCTTTTAATTTTTGTTTTACGAGAACCTTTTGTTTTCTTACGAACAGCCATTATTTTATGTATTAACTACTACAGATCTCCTTGTGTACTAATAATAATCTTATGATAACATTAAAATAAATTATAATTTAACACGCTTGGTGGGGTTTTTTTTGTAAATCATCATCATCATCATCATCATCATCTACCTTACGTTTTTGCCCACAACTTTCTGAATTATCGAATTTTATTTTTTTTAATATCTATATTTTCATTTAGAGTATTTAATTTCCGTTTTCTACAGCTTCCTGAATTATCAAGTTTTATTTTCTTAATAGGGCTATTATCAGAATTATTTACATTATCTTGTTTTCTCTTTTTGGGTACAAGTTTAATTTTTTTAATATGACCATTGACAACATGTTCATTTTTATCCACAAAATCTAATTTTCTTTTTCTAGATTGTTTTTGCAAATCCTCAAGATGTATTGCTGGTTCTTGAGATATAATTTCATTGTCATTGTTTTGTTTATCTACTTTTGTTCTCACTACTCGTTTTTTATTACGCGCTACTTTCCTTTGTTCAATATTATTTAGAAAATCTTCAATAGTCTGCAAAGAATTCTCAATATTTTTCTTAAGTCTTTCCAATTTTTTTACTATTTGTGAACTATTAAGATTATATCCCATGCCAAGTTTAACTTTCGCTTTCATTGCCCCAGCAACTCCCAGTGCCGCTAGTTTTTCACCGAATTTTGAATCAGATGAAAAAACTCTATGTAATGCTTTTTTTGCTAAAATGTTATCAGCTTCATGACGTCGTTTTAAGTCTTTTTCTTTAGAGTAAGCTATATCGTGCTCTTTACAAGCCTCATCTAGTCCGTTTATGCCTCTATCGCCTCGAGCCAACCTTTTTTCCAATTTAGTACCTATAACGCAACATAATTAATTTTTATCGTGTCTAGATCTTTGTGATAACCCACCGGGGCCACAGAATGAATATTTTGGGATATGGGCCTCATAGGGGAGTTTGTCTATGAGAGAATTTAAAAGTCCATCCCCCTTTGAAATATTTGGATAATATTTCATTTTTCCGTACCGAGTATGCAAACAGCTTAGACTAAAATGAACGTAAATATATAGCTGTAGGTCTTTTTATTTATGTTATTTCAATAATGACAATTGTAGATTAAAGAACAGATAACCAAGCAGTATGAAAATAATAAAACAAGACGTTACTCTGAATGTTGATAATCATGATTTAGTATTAAAGAGAAATTCTAAACATGGCATATTATTACCGTCCACAATACGATGTGTAATTGTGGGTCCATCAAACTGTGGAAAAACCAATGTAATGATTAGTCTACTAGAACATGAAAATGGTTTAAAATTTGAAAATATTTATGTGTACTCAAAATCTCTGTATCAACCAAAATATAAATATTTAGAGAAGTTACTGAAATCTATTAAAGGTATTGGCTACTATGCTTTCGATAATAGTGAAAACATATTGGAACCGTCACAAGCAAAACCTAATTCAATTTTTATATTTGACGATGTTGCATGTGATAAACAACATGTGATACGTGAATACTTTAGTATGGGCAGACATAATAACATTGATAGTTTCTATCTGTGTCAGACGTACGCAAAAATCCCAAAGCACTTAATAAGGGACAACTCCAACGCCCTTATCCTTTTCAAACAAGATGATCAAAATTTGAAACATGTATATAATGATCACGTGGGTACTGATATGTCTTTTGAGGAATTGAAACATATTTGTTCGTTATGTTGGAAAGAACCTTATGGATTTTTAAGTATTTTCAAAGATAATAATCTTAATGAAGGCAGATATCGAATAGGTTTTGATCATTATATATCCTTTGACTAATATAAAATATTGTAACCCACAAAATCTCATCAGATACCGTTGAGACCTGATAAAAAGCTGATTACTACCTGATCAAAACCTGATTACAACCTGATCAAAACCTGATTACAACCTGATCAATAGCTGATTAAAAATAACTTAAGATGGATAAAAAATTAAGACGAAGAATTGCAATTAAGCGTAAAAGTATAAAAAATAAATTGAGTGCGTTAAAACATGGTGAAATTGAGCAAGAAAAAAATATTTTCCCCAATCACAAAACGTCTAATGAATATTGAAAATAAATTAGATAAACCTAATATTTCAAATCTACACGTAAGAGAAGAGAATGTAAAACAAAAGAAAAATGAAGAGGACAATTTTGATGATGATGATGATGTAAAACCCGGTGCAGCAGCAGCAGCAGCAAAAAATTCTCTATTTTCAACACCAAAAACCAGTAAAAAGTCATTTCCCCCCTTTATTCCAAGAAATCTAAAAACATCTATACTAGATGAAATTCAAGATGATAACGATGATGATGAAGATAATGCCAAGGACTTGAAATATAAAACTCGTGGTGAAAAAATATTTGAGGATTCCTTTAATGAATATTTAGAACAATACGATACGTTACCTAGGATCTATATACGTGATATGTTAAATGATGAAAATAAGGAATTTGATCACAAATATGGTGTTAGACATAATCCTGAATTGGAAAAATTTTATATAGGTAATTCTGAATTAGGGATAAATGGATCTGATATTGTTGTTAAAAATAAAACATATAAAGGTACGCGTGGATTGTATGAGTTACTTTTTTAAGAAAAATAAGGATTTTTCAGAAAGTGATGAAAAAACGTATAAAGAAATTGTTCTTAAAACAAATGCACATAGACAATATTATCAGCCATCTAAACAAGTCGATGGTAGCAAGTTGGCAAAGTATAAAAAAATTATTGCACCTTTAACGGTAGGAGAGGGGATGTTTATGAAAGCGTATAACAGTAATCCTGTAATAGATTATGTGCACTGGGATGATCCTAATGAATTAGTTGAAAGACTGCGTTTGTTAATTGCCTCTCATGAAGCCGGACACTCCGGACACGCCAATGAAATAATTTCAATCATAGAAGAGTTACGTGAAGCTAATATTATTCAATAATGAAAATAAATATAACAAATGCAAAAAGACAAGTTGTTGAGGAACTACATAAACCTGCAAGAATAAACTTTAAACGCAGGAGGGTCATAATAAAATCCCTCTATGATTTATATCAAGCAGACTTGGTTGACATGCAACAACATTCAAAGGAAAATAATGGTTATAAATATATATTAGTGGTAATTAATTGTTTTTCAAAGTTTGTGTGGGCATTTCCTTTAAAAACTAAGACTGGTAATGAAGTCAGCAAGGCCATGGAAAAGGTGTTTAAAATTCAAAAACCTAACAATTTGCAAACTGATATGGGTACTGAATTTTTTAATAGCAGTTTTAAAAAAATTTTGGAAAAATACAATGTCAATCATTATAATGTCTACAGCGAGAAGAAGGCATCTATAGTGGAAAGAGTTAATAGAACGCTAAAAAAATTAATGTGGATAGAATTTAGTTTACAAGGAAACTACAAGTGGATTGATTTATTACCAAAAATAGTAACACGTTATAATAATACAAAACATAGAACGATAAAAATGAAACCATCAAAAGTTACTGAAAAGAATGAAAAAACACTACTTGCAACTGTTTATAATCATATCAAGATGGCTGTCAAAAATCAAAAATTCAAAGTAGGTGACCATGTTCGTATATCGAAAATTAGAGGAGTCTTTGATAAAAAATACTTACCTAATTGGACAACTGAAATTTTCACAATCAAAAAAGTGCAACTCACTAATCCAACTACCTATTTGTTAAAAGATGAAAATAATCAAGATATTCAAGGTGGATTCTATCAAGAACAACTTCAAAAAGTTAAATATCCTGATGTTTACTTAGTTGAGAAAGTTTTAAAAAGAAATAAAAATAAAGTATTTGTAAAATGGTTGGGTTTAGATAATAAACACAATAGTTGGATTTCTAATGATAACATAGTGTAGTACTATTATTTTAAAAATAAAACAATATACAAATTTTACATTCGTTTTATTTAAACAAAAATATTACATACAATGATCTAAATCAACAGTACATTATTTCTATTCATATATTACAAAATTACAAGTAGATATAACAAAATGTCTCCAGTGGTGCAAATGGCACTTCTGACTTAAAATCACTTACAGAATAATACTTATTATTACGGTAAAGTATAACTCTATCTTCTACAAACTGTTGAATATCATAACGCCCACAATACATTTTTGATTTCCTTGGTGTAATTGGGTAATAGTTCAAGTGTTGACCTATTACGTATCCCACAGTTCTATTTTTAAAGTCTTGAATTGATGTTTCCAATGGTAAATCTTGCTCATCAAAATAAAATGTTGGATATTCCCTTAAATTTACTTCACCGTCTGTTCGTTCGTATAACATAAATGTACCATTTTCTAAGGGGAAAGTATAATTTTCTACTGTAACAGCATCAGTTCTGATCGGTTGAGTACCATCAGCAACTATGTTAAGAAGAACAGATAGGTATAAGAGATGCATGTTTACTGGTTTACTATTCACACTGAATTAACATTAACATTTTAAATTACACCTATTTATATATGAAAAATTGGCTTATCAAGATCAAAGGTCAATATGATATCACCTCATGGTAAATTACAATAACAAAATAAAACATTTATCTAATAATAATAATTTAAATTACTTACTATAACAACTTAATTTAACTAATCTACTTCATCAATTCCACTGTCCTCCTCCTCAGCAACATCACCATGTCTATTTGGTTTAAAATATTGTATATAGTCTTCACAATGTATGTCTTTTAAACCATCATACAACTGTTTAAAATTTATTTTAAAATTCAAAAATTTTTTACACAGGTCATATCCTGTTTTATACAGATCTTCTTCAATTTGAATGTATTCTACTTGATCTTCATTATAACGACTTCTTACTTCAGAGAAACTATGCAAAAAAAATTCAGCAATGTCATCTACTGTTTCTCTTATATCAGGATCAATGTTTTCATAACGCGACACCATTTTAATGTAGTTCTTCTTACAATTATAAGTAATAAATGATTTAAAATATTCCTCGCTTTTATATTAAATATGTACGTATATCTAAAACAAAATGACCTGTTTATCAGCAAGGCCAAAGATAAACATGTCTTAACTTAAATAAAACCCACTTATTAAATTCGTGTTATTAATTGAAAAGCATTCATACCATACAGATAAAAAAGACAGAAAATATAGAATCAAGATGCCTGTACCTGTAAAATATAAATGTGGAAATTGTGGAGGAGAAACGGACATGCCAGACACTATATGTGACCAATGTATGAAGGAATTTATAAGAAATGAAATTGATGTACAAAAGCATTAAATAAAATATATACATATATTATTTCTTTACATTTATTTAATTAACAAAATGAGTATATCAGCAATGTCAAAGGTTAACACGTCAGAGATAAGCATGAAGGAATTTATAAGAAATGAAATTGATGTAAAAAAGCATTAAATAAAATATATACATATATTATTTCTTTGCATTTATTTATTTAATTAACAAAATGAGTGTATCAGCAATGTCAAAGGTTAACACGTCAGAGATAAGCGTGCCTCATGAAAACAAGTCGGGACAGGTAAAAAAAAGTGTGAGTAAGTACTGAGGCACTTGAGCCTGGGAAAATTTTGCGGACAGGTAAAAAAATATGCAGGTGAAAATCCTCATGACAGGTAAAAAAAAAAAGCTTAGGTGATCATGTGACAGGTAAAAAAACATGAGCTATGACGTCATTCTTCAGCAGCCTCTGGTCATTGTCTAACACTTCTTGTACACCCTCTGGTCATTGACAACCACTTCTTCTTGTAACACCACACACAAAGCTTAGATTAAGCTCCTAAAGCTCACACTTAACGAGCTTTTACTTCAGCAGCCTCTGGTCATTGTCGATCAATCACATATATGTCTTTTACACCCCCTCTGGACTTCTTCGGCACACCCTCGTGACACTTCTTGCATGACCTTCACGGAACCCCCCTACTGGATGGTCGCTCCGGATGGACATGCCATCGAAGTGTCGCAGGAACCGCCCAGCTATACTACTTAGACGATCTACGACCCGCACCGCCTACCCGACCGAAGCGCCTGAAGGGCCCGGCTCTACCCCGACCTAAGGAGGGCCCGCCTCCGCCAGGGCGTCCAACCACGCCCGACGAGGTAGCCCATTTAGCGCCCGCGCCTGGACCCTCCACACCAGGATCAGCGCTACATACCGCTCCAGCGTCTGCGGCAAGACCCGCAACGCCAACCGGAGCCGCGATCCCACCAAGTAACACGATGCCGGCGGTCGCAGCGTCCGCACCAGGACCATCCGCGCCTGGACCCGCGACGTCTGTCGCTCCTGCCACGCAGCGCGCTCCAGACCACACGCCCGGAGCCACGGTGCCCGGAACCACCACGTCCGGATGGCCGCTACCAAGGCGACGCAGCCGCCGGACCGCTTCTGGTACACCAACCACTCCAGCGCCGGTATCTGCAACCGCTTCACCACCGACGTCACCTCACCACCCAGCCGCTCCGGAAACGCCTGGATCGTCCACGCCCGGAGCCACCAAGCCCGAACCTACGTCGCGCCAGGACCAACGACGCAGCTGCCGGATCGCGGCAGCTTCACCATTCGCTCCGGCCCACGACCCGGTTAGACACCCGAATCCAGTCAATTCCCACTCCAACCGACGCCCCGGACGACCCCGAAAAACCTCCCAGGACCGCCAACGGATCGCCCCCGCTGCCGCTCCTGACGAGGCCATGGAGTCTCGTCCGCAAACCACGACCGCACGACGCCGACGCCGATGCCGTCCGCCTGCCGCCCAAGTCCCCAGCAGACGGAGACTCGGACGTCGCAAGCCACCACCGCAAGCCGGGACAGCCAGCGAGGAGCTGCCCCAGGCCCAGTGAAGAAGTCCCTCTATTGTTGTTTCCTTCTGCATTTTTTTCCCTCCCTTTTTCTTTTCAGGCAACTTGTATAATATGTTTGGTTGTTATTGTGGAAAAAAAAGAGAATTTTGTTTTGAGGAGGTAGCAATAAAGGGGCACCCCCAAAACGTACCGCAAACCAGTGTCTCCAAGTGGGGGAGTGTCACCGAGGACGCTTCTCACGCGGGAACAACTTAACGCATAAGCTTCGTCGAAAAATTGATAAAAAGGGCGGAGCTTACGCGCACGGCCGCACATCTGGCCTAAGGGCATAAAAACGGACGGCAGGCCGGCAACACTCTCTCTGTTCCTTCCGCCGCGCCAGCGTTAAGTTGTCCCAGGTAAGCCCCTGACTCCCGCTCTAGTACAATCTACCTAGGCACTGGTTGCGGTTGTTTAGGGGACCCACATTACATCCACGTGGCGTTTTATTTCGCACACGCCACCGTCTCGGGCCCCCATTTGGAGCCCTAGACGCACCTTTTAAGGATCCTTCGTCGACGCTTACAGCGTCCCTTACGGCACGGTAGGCTACAGGGCTATTTTCATAGCTTGCGTGGTCTGCCTCAACGCTTCGGGCTTCACCACGTGGTTACGCAACAGGGCGTACCATGGAAGACCGGGAGCGCGACCGTCCTTTCGCCGCCGAGTGGTCGCCCTACTCGGGATTGAGGCCGCCTAGGCCGGCCCCATCCTCCAGGGCGTCCCTCGAAGCCGAGGACGCGTCCCTGCTACACCACGAAAGGAGCGTCGGCGCGGACACCCCAGCCGGGCTAACGCCGCACCGCGCACGACGACAAGCGTATGTGATGATATTAGGTTGGAAAATAGAGGAAATCACTGGACTGTTTTCACTAAGCTCAGAAGAAGGTGCGAACAATATTCATATGTTGCTATAGAATCATGGCCTCATTCCGAATGTTCTATGTGTGACGTATATTTATGTTGCAACGAGAAAAATAATTGTTTTTTAATGTACCATGATGTAAATTACGATAACAATAATTTTAGAGCTACCAGAAATAGTACATATTAAATTATTAATAACTATCTGAAATTTGTTTCTTTTGGTCCTGAGGGGACTTATAAGTACCGCCCCCCCCCTTTTGTATATATATTGAAAAAATTTTTTTTATCATTTATACACTTTTGGTATCTTAACTAACTAAGCACAATACAAATATTACCATATTTACAAAAAAATAATATACCAGGACACAAAGGGTTAATACAAAAAAAGGCTGTTATAATTTGTTCAAACTTTGTATATATATTTTTAGATGCCTGAAACCATGATTTATAGTAAATGTAATGAGGCGGGCCAACCTAACACGTATTAAGGTAGATCCAGTGGATGGGCAACAATTTCCAACTTTGATTTTTTTTTTGACAGAATATCAAACTTATTCATATTATAGTTAAGAAGTGTAGATCTCGCTGGTTTTCAAACACATAGAAAAAATGTTGCATCGAGGATGATAAGTTATTTTGATCATTGTAATTTAACAAACGTTAAACTATATTTAAATTCTGGCGTATATCCCTATGATAATTTAAATTTAAATTTGGATAATAACCAGTGGGTAATTTTGTATGCACAATTTCAACAATCATATTATCATAAAAATCAAAGTGAACCTTGTCTCACCCCACCAAATTTCTTACAAATAGCACCATTAGTTGTTATCGACTGCAGTCGTCAACAGGACTTACTAAAAAGTGGGGCCGTGAATATAAGAATCGAGTTTGAGACGAATAGCAACATACCAGCTAATACTGCAGCATATTGCTTGATACTGCACGAACGATTAGTGAAGTACAACCCATTGACAAGTATGGTTAAAGTATTATAATGTTCCTCAACGACGTGCAGGGTTTTCAATACAAAGACAGTGATTTTTTCCCAAGGGAAATTGCGATTTTAAATATGGAGAAGCCGACGTTCATATTTCACGCATTCGTACAAGTACCGAATTTTGTCAGATTATTTCAAGACTTATCTTGGGAGTCAACGGACAAGATTGAGTTCCATCTCAACAGGACAACAAACTACATTCATGTACTGGAGTGGCACTACAGCAAGAACACGGATATAACAATTGAAAAATCTTGAAGATATTTTAAAAAATATTGTTACTAATAAATAAATTGTTGTGAAAGGATTATCTAAAAAAAATTACTTACACATGCGGTGTACAAAATAAAACAGATGAAATTCTAAATTTCATGAGAGAACATCAGGTCGACATTGGTATCTTGACGGAAACCAAATCGCGGCCTACAACGAGATTCCGGACACCGGGCTTCATATATAGGAAGGACCGTGGCAGAGGCCGAGGCGTAGCACTTCTGGTTCGACGGGGTATATCACACCAGGCCCTCCCCGAACTTGATATTGGGAATTGTATGTACCTGAAACAACAATTCTGCTAGTAAGTTGGATGGACACATTGTCCACCCCACTTACTAGCAGAATTGTTGTTTCAGGTTGTTGCGTTCAAATTTCGCCCTAGAACTTAATTAGAAATTTGTCGGATATGTCAGGCTTAGTTGGTACATCCTGTACACTATGTGCATTGATTTGTATGGCTTACAGATATGGTAGAGCACAGGGCCTACAGGATGGTGCAGCGGAGTCTACGGAGGCCTGATGTCTACATTACCACCCTGAGATATGTCAGCTTTTGTTCTTACACTGTCCGATTGCCTCTGACATTGGGTTATTAGAAATTGGGTATGGGTTTACTAACCAGTCTCGAGTAAATAGCTACAAACCACGATAGAAGTTGAAATGTTGAGGTTATAATTTTTATGGTACGATTTAGTAACTGTTATTTAAGTGTCACGTATTTAATTAGCTTAGAACTACCAGTATTCACTTTAGAGAATTTGTTAGAACCTTACCTTGATTAGTCTTTCTTGTTATTAGATAATAAATTGAAAAATCCGTGTATTGCATAAAAGTAAACAACCCCTATCTCACAGTTGTATGGTCACAAACAGCTGATCGTTGATGGCTAAGCCTTTCGGGACATCTAGAAATAATTACGATTGATTCACCGTTCAGTTACCATCTGATATGCCATGTTATTTTATAATAATCACGATTATCGATGAAATTATCGGCTGTCATAACCAAATTCGATCCATTAATGTTGTTGACCTACATTGTGACAGCTACCAAGTGCTGCCAACTGTGTAAAAATAGTAATTAATCTGGTGAATTCTGGGGAGTTTGCGATGAAATCGGAAGGACAGGAAATGTTAAATTAAATAACAGTTATTAATTAGTTGAGATATATAATGATTCCTCATTGTGCGATTTAAGGTTTGTTGTGGCTATTTACATAAAGACTTGGTTATCTTGTTTCTGATTGGTCGGCGTCACTCTAGCGGCTGGTAGCCGAAGTATTTTAGGGAAATTGTTTCCGTGTTCAGCAGAGGCCATGTCATTTTTCGTCGATTGTCCGTAAGATGCACACGTAGAGTGTCGAATTTAACGCCTGGCTTTATCTACAGCCATCCGTGTAGGGATTTGTTAAAATTCGTCACATTTGTGAGTTTCCTTTTGTTTGGATATTGTGTTAGCCGTTGGGCTAGATTTGTGGAGGAAATCACACCAATTTTTGGGATAAAACGTGCGTCTTAACCTTCAACCTCGTGGTGGCCCCGAAGCTTAGAAGAAAACCCTTGTGTGCGTGGCTGGGAGACGTTGGCTGGATGAGCTGTGGTATATACCGGCTGTCCCCGGATTTGTTGAATATTTTGGAGTAGGCTGCACAAGGTACTTTTTCTTTATATCTCCCTGGCTACAAGCCGATGTTAAGTAGAGCCGATTCTTTCTGTATTTTTTTTGGTTTTCTCTGTTGGCTGGGTTATTTATTATATAACGTTGAAGAAGTGATGTCCCCATATCACTCATTCGTTTTGGAGGGTCTTATACCATTTTTCTTTTTAGGGTTTTTTTTTATATTACCAAGTTCCGGTTTATTTCAAGCTTTTCTGTTCTGGTTTCGCTTTGGGCCGAAATTTTTATGCTGTGCTTAAGGCCTATTGAGAGGAGGCCATTTGCTGCGATTTTCCCCCAGGAGGCCTGTCGAGTTAAAGCCAAGCTAGTCAAGGGATACCCTGGTTGAGGACCTGATAGCTGCCGGAGTAACGAACAACCGTACTCCCCATCAACCGTGGAGACCTGGAGGACTACCTCTCACTACAGGACGGAGCGAACGATTGGACTTAGGGCTGTCGGAGCTAAGTATTTGTGTCGATCAGCAAAGATCTATTTTTAGCTAACCGATTTACTGAATATATATTCTTTTTGTACTTCTTGTGTAAGCCAACCTATGACATATGTGATGATGCATTGTTTCTTAATTACCTGAATGTATTTGATGTACTAGATTATAAACTTCATGTGCGCCTAACGTGATCACGTGCGGTACTCTGCGGTTATTTATTGCAAATACGTACATATATTTATTTGGTTATTTATATTTCTATATATATTTCTGCTCTTATATATATATTTTTTTTGGATTCCTCAATAATAATAATCAATTGCCGTCATTACATGACTTTATGCGAATTGCTGTGAGCGTACTTATTTTTAATATTGATGCTACCGGATATTACCGAATTTGGTCTCTTTTTTTATTTTGTACTCTGGTTAGTAACCGAGCCTTGAGTAGACTTTCGAAGCTTGGGAAAAAAGTGAAAGGTTACTGGCGCCCTAGGATCGCTTCGGTCCAGCTATAGTGATCCTAATCTACCGCACGACCAGCTCCGGCTGTAAGCTAGCCCAGCTTCTAGCTCCCTCCATCACTGGACCATTTACCAACTGAAGCGGATCTCAGTAAGTTCTGGATTCACTTCAAAAGAAAGAAGGTAGCAAGGTGTATACAATTCGCCAAGACGTAGGCTGACAGAGGCGGACCTGGATGCGCTGTGCGCACAGGGGCGCCTTTTACTGATAGGGGGCGACCTGAACGCGCGTCACAGGCTGTGGCGTAATGCGAGAGGTAACAGCAACGGTACCGTACTCCAGGATTACGTCACGAACAACTGCTTGGCGGTAGTTGGTCCAGACTCCCCGTCCCACTTTCCCTCAAATGGTTCTACCCCTACCTACATAGACCTCTTTATTCCAAAGAACCTTCATTTCCCACCACCCGGACGGTGACAGAGACGAGGTGATAACAAAAACATACGATTACATGTCGACGGACTGGGGGAAATACCGGAGCCGTGTGAATGCGCTGTTGCGCATTGGCGCGGCTCTGGGGTCCCCCGCTGACATAGACGCCGCAGTAGACAGACTGACGGACGTGATACATGCGGCACGATTCGGTTTAAAACCCGAGTCAAACGAAGATGGCAACGTCACCGTAGACAGATAGACAGGCAGCGCTTGACAGACCTACAACGGACCATACAGGACAGAGTTAAACTACACACTAGCCACGCATGGACGCGTAAAATAGAAACCCTCGAAACACGCGACAACTCATTATGACGCATGGCGCGGCTACTACGACGACCGTTCCTCCCTATGCCCGCTATAGTGTCCTAGGGTTCGTACACTTTACAGACAAGGAGAAAACCGACGCGATGGCGAGGTCCTTCAAAAACACCTGCTCCTCTCCCCTCGACTCGACACCCGAGCAGCGGAGACACTCCGAGGAGTATTCTCAGCTGCCGGACAGAGTCGTGATCCCTCCGAGAAAGCTTGCAAAGCTACTGACATCCCCTCGGGAAGTCAGCGGCATCCTATCGAGTGGAGCAAACTGTGCGCCCTTCGCAAAGTCATGCGTTCTTTTGTGTTGTGGTGTCTGAAAATATTAAAACAGGTTTTTTTATTTAGTTTTCCTGTATTTCAAACGAAATTTTTGTCCAAACTCCAAACAAATTCCCAACGTTGCTAAAACGTTTCACGTATATAAATAATATCAACTTGAAACAAAGATGGACAGGGTCTCTAAAACATTTATCAAAAATCCGGGGAACGGAGCTCGTGCCGGTCAGCGTGCAGGGGGTCGACCGCTCCCGGCGATTTGTCCACCCCCTCCCATAGGTTACAGTGCAAACAAAACCTAAGCTCTGTTCAAGCAATGAATTTGTAGATGTGCAATTATAATAATCAATAAACCAATTTTATGTTATGTTATTAGCTTCTGCGAGTTCCTAACTCGCCTGTATATCCAGTCTGATACACCTTAAGCGCCGTTGTGTTTATTACTCAAATAATATAGTACCAGTTGTGTTTTAAATGTAATTATTTTTTCGTGCTTAAAAATAATTAACATCCACCTACCTTTTCCCAACCCCTTGCTGCCAGCGTGGGACACCGAACCGCCTGTCCAAGGAAGAAGGACCAGACCTGCCAGCCCTCAGTAGCCGTGTTTTTTCTTAAAAAAACCATCGACTACCACCGAAATAAATAAAATACGCCGTTGTTTTATTCCACCCTCTCCTCCCCCCTCAAGTGCTAACTAATTACGTGCCTACAAGAACTTCTCTTCAGGACAAGGGGTAAGTAAAATTTTATTTTAGTAGTATACCGCAGCGGACGACTTGCGACACAGCCAAGCCGGGCCGTGTAGTCAGTTATGGACCACGCACCACCCTTTATCAAGGAAGTCGTTATAAGGTCAAAGCAGCATCCGCAATTAAGGAAGGCATTACAAGTCCCGCGGCGTTTTATCAAAAGCCGATTTAATATAAATTCTAACTTTTTTATTAATAATATTTAGAATATTGTTGTTAGCCGGAGGCTCTGCTTCATTTTAGTTGTAATAAAATAGTTTTTAAAAACCTGTGTTAGTGTTTAATAAACTTAACCGGCGCTGCGAACAGGATACGTAGTCGTTGGAAAAGGTATTCATAGGGAAAAACTTTACTACCGGTGTATCTTAATACCTCACTACGTATCCAACGAACCGACAACGTTTTCTCGAAAGAAGAAAATTCCTTGTGAATCACTTCGCTCAAGAACGGCAAGCTCAACCCACTAGGACACCACCAACCCATTCGAGAAAGCTGCTTGGAACCCTTCACCGAGAAGCCCCAATCAGCACGACTCCATCTTCGAGTGCGAAAAGAGAAAGTCACGGACAGAAGATTCCTGAGGCCAGACACAATGTTCATCGGTCTGATCTTCCTGTAAGTACCTTTCCAATTTCATAGTTTTAAGTCCCGTCTTTCCCTAACAACGTATTCTAAAAATAAAATAGGTATAAAAATATTACATAGGTATTTAATTGTGAAATAACTTCGAATTAACTGCACCTATAAACGTTTATTTTATTAGTGAGAGTACGGTCAAACCCCGACCACGATGTAATTTAAAATATTTCATGTCAAAAGACCTTGTAAATATTGAAATAATTCTGTTATAATGTTCTAAGTTCTGCGAAAAGCAAAACAGGAATTTTAAGAAAAAAACCTCTCGTCTCTCAAGACATACCCCCGTCGAGTTTATCACAACCTCGACTTCGCAAATAAATTTACCTGAATCGGCTATCCAAACAATTCACTTAGAATTAGGTGAAATAAGTTTAAATTTAAATACCAATAACACATTAAAAATGGCTCTTTCAATCCAGGAGGTCTCTGAAATGATGAAAACTCTTCCAACTTAATTTACCACATTTTATCCAAAATTTAGATAATGCTCATGCTGTTAGATAATGATAAGCTCGTTGTACACGGAATATTGGAACACCCGGTATTATGAAAATAATTCAATTAAAACACAGTTTTTTTATCTTGTAGAGGTACATGGCTCAACAGCAGATGATTTGTATTTAACATTAAAAGAATCATTGACTTAAAAAAAATATATATTATTAACTAATTTTGTAGGTTTTTCTTCAGACACCACCAATGTTATGGTTGGAGAGTATCACTCTGTGTTTTCTTTGTTAAAGCAAGAATTTCCACATATTGTTTGCGTTAGGTGCTCCTGTCACATGGCCCACTTGGCAACGTCCAAAGCGTGTTTAAAACTTCCACGACACGTTGAAGATCTTCGTAACATAGGCAGTCATTTTAACAGGAATGCCTTACGCAGGCAAAAATTTCAGGAAATCCAACATTTTTTCCATGTGGATATTCACAAAATGCTCTCTCCAGCTCTAACAAGGTGGTTGTCCATTGAAGAATGTGTGGATAGAGTACTCGAACAATACGAGCCTCTTAAAGCATACCTGACAGAATCTGTGTTCGACATTGGAAACGACTTCAAATGAATTTACCAAAGTTTATCTTGAATTTATGTCATATACGTTGGGCCTTATGATAGACTTCAATTTACTTTTCCAATCAGAAAAGCCACTGCTTTTTAAGGTCAAACCAGAAACAGAATTTGCTAAAAACATTGTGCTCCAATTTTATACAAATATCAAAAATAAGAGAGAATAAAGATATCTTTAAGCTAAACCATGAAAACCCTTTTTTGTATCTTTTTAACCCAAATTTTGTATCTTTAGAAAATATTTACTTTAGCAACAGAAAGTTTTGAAGAACTAAAAAATAATTCAAATATAGAAACATTAATTTGATAGGTTTAAGAAAACTATTTTATCATTTTATATAGAATTAGTCAAAGAAATTAAAGCCAGATTTAAATTTGACACTATTTGATACTATACTATTTTTGAAATTATTGAAATTTTGGATCCCAAAACTGCACAATCTTTTGAGACAAAGTCTTTGAAACATATAATTGACAGATTCCCTGTTTTAAAAGATCATGTTGTTATTCAAGCATTAGATAATGAATGGAGAAGACATGCTTTAATGAATTTTGAAGAACTGCAATTGAACTCTGACTGTGTGCAGTATTGGTCCCAAATAATTAATACAAAAAACGAGGCCAATGTATTTTTGTTTTCTAATTTAAAAAAAGGTGCTATCGCTACTTTTTGTTTTACCATTCTCCAACGCCAGTGTTGAGAGGATTTTTTAGTGATTACTTTAATATAAAAACCTATAAAAGAAATGTATTAGACACATCAACAATTAGGGTTATTTTGGCAACAAGGGCTGGAGTTGATAACTGCGGCGGTTATTTAAAATTCCAACCCTCAAAAAAAATGTTAGAATGTAAGATCTGGCAAGATAAAACGTAGGTAAACCCCTGATTTTTAATTTAATTTTTATTTAATTTATTTTTTTAATTAATTAATTTAATTTATTTTTTATTTAATTAGGTTTTTTTTGTTAGATTTTGTTAGATAAGTTCTTTATATTTAGACGTAAGTGTTTTTATAATAGGTACCAATAGATATATTTTATTTATCTTGAATGGATTATTTCAAGTAGGCCTCTCTGTTTCCAGTATACCAAATACGTGGTACCTATCCTATTTTAATAATGATTCAATAAAATAGATGTTAGTAATTTTGTGAGAACTGTGTATGCCATTTTAAACGATTAAACGGTGCTCTACTTTAGAATGTTTTCCTTATATGTAAATGTATTTTTTCTTGAATATAAAAGATGGCGCCACTCTCGGCCTTGCCTTGTTTTCGCGAATAAAATATTAGTACATTTCTATAATTAATATGGTAAAGTGACACGTACATGTCACTTTAGCTTTACTACTTTACTAATGAATGATTTTGTATTTAGTAAAATAACACATTATTTATCAAAATGCGAAAAAAATCATTCAAAAACAGCGCCAAATAACACTTCTATTGGTAAAATTATAAGTAGGTAAATAAAAATTCAAATAAATTACGCGTGCGTAGTGCGTAGTAAATAGAAAAAGCCGTTTTTTAAATTAACTTTAATTTAATTTAAGTTGAAATTGTATTAACTCCTGAGTTATCCGTAATATAGTGGTTATTAGTGCTTACTTACTTACCTACCTTATCCTACCCCCTACCCCTACCCCCCCTTGCCGCCAGCGAGGACCAGCCACCGCCTGCCCAAGGAGAGGACGCCGAAGCCTGCCACAGCAAGTAGCCGTGTTTTTATCAAAACACGTACGGCTACCACCGAAATAAAATAAACAATCTCCGTCGTTTTATTCCACCCTCTCTCCCTAGTGATAACTAACAGTGTCGTCTAGAATGTCGCAGGACGGCTAAAAGGGGGTAAGTGAAATTCATTTTCTTAAGTATAAAGGCGCCTACAAACACGCAAACATTTCTTGAGATATGTATGCGCATACAAGTACGCACGGTACATATTCGCCAGTTTGTAGACAATATCTGCCTAAAATAAAAAAGATGTATTCAATTACTGCTTGAATTTTTGCAGGCGCATACAAGTCGCACGTGCACATCTCTCCGTGTGTAGGCAAAACGCATTTACACTTACTCAAAAAAGTATTCGTACAGGAAGGTTACTAAGAAATATATATTGTTTGTACTAAGAAAGCACAGGATATTAAACACAAATAATTTATAACAGAAAGCTTTAACTCTATATGTGTTATATGTTACAATAATATTATTAAACATTTACAACAACAAAAATATTTATTGAAAACATATTCCTAAAACAGGCCAAAAAAGTATTCGTACACTGATATGTATTTGTGGTTTCTTGAGCAACGTAAGTAAGTCACCGCTAATGGAGCATGCGTGAACGTACATGGATAACATGAATAACATCTCCCATGTGATTCACAAGCAGTGTTGCTATGTGAATTGTAGCGAATATGAGCCCGAAACAGACAGAAACTACTCTCGCGGAGCGAAACTTATAATATCTCTAGACATAACCAGGGCAAATCGTTGCAAAATATAGCAGATACTGTGAGAAAGGCCCGATCAACAATACAGTATGTTGTTAAGAGATATAAGGAAACCAACCAATTAATTAATAAACCGCGTCAGGGACGGCCCAGAAAGTTAAGTGCTAGAAATTAACACTATATTATCCGTAAAATAAAATCACAGCCGAGCACTAGTGCTCCACAAATTGCCACAGAGCTCCAGGAAAACATGGGAATTACAGTTAACCCACAAACTGTTAGAAATGTTCTTCACAAACACAACTACCATGGCAGGAGGGCAAGAAAGAAACCATTTATAAATGCAACAAACAGACGAAAACGTTTAGAATTCGCAACACACTATGTTACAAAGCCAGTACAGTTCTCGAGGAACATTATATTTAGTGATGAGAGTAAGTTTAATATTTTTGGGGCAGATGGTAACAAACGGGTATGGTGGCGACCTGGAACATAGCTTAATAAGGAAAATCTGTCACCTACTGTCAAACATGGAGGCTCTTTAATGGTTTGGGGATGTATGGCGGCGAATGGGGTAAGTCAACTACATATTATAGAGGCTATAATGGATCGTTTTATGTACTTGGATATTTTAAAATAAAATGTCCAGGTTAGTGCTCATAAATTTAGAATCGCAGATACATTTTATTTTCAACATGATAACCATCCCAAACATACAGCCCGGATAGTTAAAGAGTATTTGTCATACAATGTTCCCCATGTATTATCAACTCCACCGCAATCTCCAGACCTCAACCCCATCGAGAATGTCTGGGCTGAGTTAGGAAGAAGAATCCGGAAACATGAAATTTCTAACAGAAATCGCTTAAAAAGGAATTTTATTAAAAGAGTGGGAAAATATTTCTTCTGATTTTACTCAAAAATTAGTAAAGTCAATGCCCAAACGGCTTCAACACGTCATTCGTCAAAAAGGATACCATACCCATTACTAATTTAGGTTTTCTGTTATTTTTTATTATTAGCACTTAAGTGTCCGAATACTTTTTTTGACCTGTTTTAGGTACATGTTTTCAATAAATATTTTTATGTTGTTGTAGATGTTTAATAATATTATTGTAACTTTGTATATAATACATATAGAGTTAAAGCTTTCTGTTATAACTTATTTGTGTTTAATATCCTGTGCTCTCTTAGTAAAAACAATATAAATTTCTTAGTAACCTTCCTGTACGAATACTTTTTTAAGTAAGTGTAATGTATCAGGGACAATATCAGTGAGGTTCCTGTTAAGTGTGTTTTATTATAACCATGGCCGATAGTAGAAATTATTCAAAAGAATTTTTAACAGACTTTATTGAGCTTTATAAATCTCACCCATGTCTATGGAAAACTAAATCCAATGACTGCATAAATAGGCATAAAAAACGATGCATATATAATATTGGTGGATAAGTGGAAAGAAGTAGAAAAAAACGGCCACAAAAGAAATGGTAAAATCCAAAATAAATAGTATACGTGCTGGATTCCGCAGAGAAACCAAAAAAAAAATGATGATTCAAAAAGGTCAGGGGCTGGACTGGATGACATATACAGACTGTCTCATAAAAAACGGCCAAAGCCATAACTCTTTGAATATTTTAAATAAATTTTTGAAAATCTGGAAATTTATATTTGCCTAATGGGCACTATTTTTAGCATATAAAACATGGCGGTACTACTTCCGGTATTCCCGGAAGTGACCGCATTGTCATTTTTTTAAATGACACCCTGTATATTTTTTTCGATATTTCCACTAAGTGTAAAATTTCCTTTCCGATGATGTATCACAAGTCGATATTTCCCCCTCAACAAACCCCCAAAAATTTAATTCTTCCTGGGGTAAGATATATTGCAATTAAATTATCGAATGTGCCATGAAACACAAAAACAAACACAGTTGTCAACAAAATGACATTTAATATAATTTTTACAGTTTCTCTGATAGTCTTGTCGGTTGTCGCATCTTGATTAGTGATTTATCAGAATTCACAAAGCTAAAAATGAATTATAATCATCTAACTGATATGTTACAAGTGTATTTCGAATGCAATAAAAGCAGTAGGCAAGCGGTGCGGCTTTATAGAGAAAGGTTTCCGAATAGAGAAATTCCACAGCACCAAAAATTTGCAAGACTTGAAACCAATTTGAGAGCCTATGGTGCTTTCAAAGAACCACCTAAGACAGTACGTCAATTTCAAGTATAGGAGGAATTAAATGTTCTTCTTACTGTGCAAAAAAATCCCAGGACTTCGACTAGAGAAATAGCCAACAACATTGGTTTATCAAAACGAACTGTTAATGATATACTTAAAAAGCATAAATACAAGCCATACATACCGCAAAAAGTTCATGCACTAGAAGATAATGACCAAGTGAGAAGAATACGATTTTGTCAGTTTTTTTTTAAATATGGTGGAACAAGATCCACTTTTTCCGAGAAAAAATTATTTGGACAGATGAATGTACTTTTTAGCAGCAGTGGCATTTTTAATAGGAATATTCATCGATATTGGAGCCAGGAAAATCCTCGAATGATTGTTGAACGTAATGTTTAAAGAAGATTTAGTGTAAACGTGTGGTGTGGTGTTTTGGGGGATATGTTGATTGGACCATTTTTCATAGATGGTGTGCTAAATCGTGAAAAGTACTATCAACTGTTGACCAACGAAATAATTCGTAAACAATAGTCTAACTTGTTTTGCATCATTGTTACTTCGGTTGTAACCTCGCTGCAGTCTTGTCATTCCAGTAGTTTCTAATCCTAAATACATTGTACCATCTTGTACATTTTCACTATAAACGTTATATTCTGATACATACATATATGCAGTTCCACACTTCCGTCTTAAATAGTTGTGTAAAACACAGGAGGCCATGACTGCTTTTTCAATTCCTTCGAAACAATTCCTTCGAAACGAATGGTCGATCCTTGAAATATTCTGAAACGTGCACTCAATATGCCAAAAGCATTTTCAACTTTACATCTTCCTCGTGAAAGCCGGTAATTAAAAATTTTTCGGTAGTGATTGAGTTCTCTCTGACCAAATGGTTTCAAAAAGTCGTAGCGCAAGGGAAATGCTTCGTCACCTATAAAAACAAATAATATTATATGTTTACTGCATTTAGGTTTTGTTGGAGATGGTAAAGATAAATTCCCATCTTTAAGCTTTTTGTAAAATATAGTGTGGTCAATATGGTATTCGACCATATACACCAAAATCAGCCATAATGAACTCATAATTTGCGTTGATTATAGCCATAAGTACTAAACTGTGTGCTCCTTTATAGTTATAGGAGTATGAACCACTTCCAGCAGGTGGAAGTATATTGACATGTTTGCCGTCAATGGCTCCCAGACAGTTTGGGAAGTCACATTTCATTTCAAAATCATGTGCAATTATTTTCCATTCATTTTCTGTTGTAGGAAACTGAAAATAAGAGATATAATTTAGTACCTAAATTAAATAATGATTTACAGCCTTTTTTTCAACCTGACTGAGTTTGGGTTGAACAAAATGTCTCTTTATTACAGAACGTTGGTGCATTAAAATTCTGGGTTTTATTTTAAAAACCTGATAATCAAAATCCCCAAAAATAAAAACACTTTCAAACATAATTTATTACATTACATTTTTATTTTAGGAAATAGGAAATGAACCAGCATACGACACTGAAGAACATAGTAGTTCAGTTGGATTCCAGACCAAGTAGTAGGTATGGAACCCATGGAAACAAGTCGTTATCAGCACATACAAGTTGTTCTACAAAGAAACGCAGACTTAAAAAAGATGACCAGACAGATTAAGTTCTTACTCTTGTTACAGAGAGGCTGAGCCGTAATAATGAGGACCAATTCACCATTTTCGGAAATAATGTTGCATCAAAATTGAGAACACTCCTAAGAAAAATTTGGTTATACACGGAAAAGCTGATCAATGACCTATTATTTGAGGCAGAAATGGGCCCTGTTAGCAAATCCAAACATTATTCGCTACTCGATTCAGCAGAAAATAATCCTCAAGTTTCCTTAAACAGAGATGCTTCCGTTGGTTCTTATTATTATCCCCAACATAGTACGTATCCATTGCAGATTGTTCATCCCCAGCAACATGTGTCACCGAATTCATTTCATACCTATTCATTTCAAACACAAGAAATGCAACCAATAACACAACCTACTACTAAGTCACTTCAGATATGTACATCTGAGAATAACGATCAAGTCTCCAGACAAGAGTCTGGCAACCAAATTTTCGAAACAGATAGCCTTGCCATTTTTTTAACCAACTTCCAAGCCAACACACTAACATAATTAAGACAGCTTTGAATTTATTTTAATTTTTCCACTTATCTCAAACTTTTATGTTCTCTTTAAATACATGTTATGTTTAGTTAATTAATAAAAATAAAAACCTTAAAAAAATAGAAATTATTAGTAATACCTTCATATACTCATCCTTTAATACTTGATAAATAGCACTGCAGGTCCCCGGAATTATTTTACTTAGGGTAACTGATAATCTCCCCTGCGGTGATATGGCAGACCTCATGCACGTGTCTTGTTTCTGGATTAGTGGTGTTACTAAATTTAAAAGTAAAGTAAAAAAATATATAGCTATCTTCATCCATACGGAGATAATTTCGAAAATCATCTGGTTTTAATCGGAGTTCTTCCACTAGATTTATATGTGAAAATCGATCACGCTGCAACAACCATTTCTTTACCCATTTACTTCGTGGCTTTCGTCTATTTAATAATCGATTTTGTTTCTTCTTTATTATGTGCACACACGCCACTGCTAATCAATTTAAATCACTGTTACTCACTGTCCCCCATGTTGATTAGCAAACTGGATATAAAAATTATCTTTCGTGTGTAGGCAATTCGAACAAACCGTTTATGTATGCGAGTAATGAAACCACCACGACGACACCCTGTATTTTTATTTTAATATCAACTTATATTTGTACGTAATAATAATTGTTATGTATATTTCTATCATGATTGACGTAAAAGTGTAAATAAACGTGCTGACTTGAATAGTTAACATTATAAATACAATTCAGTCGCATTCAGAATCATTCACTCAGAATCAGAATTAAAGGTTAAGTCTCAAGTGTACTACTTTGTTTGTGAACAAAACCCATCCTGAAAAAACCTCCATCGGAGTTCCCACATTTTAAACTTCTAAATTTAATTCACAATTGAGACAATAACATTGAATTCACAATTTTGGTGATTTATTAAAGGTCTTATCTGAAATAGAAGAAACAGATTGTGACTCAAATATGACTGAACACGTTGATTACCAGCTTCTAAAAATGTACCATGATATCATTCCGAAATTCGATGGCCAAACAATAAAATTAAACCAATTTTTGACAGCCTGTAAATCATTATTGAATGCGTTTTCTAGACCAAACAATCCAGCTCATACAGATTTCTTATATAAAGCGATTTTGTCCAAATTAGTTGGCGATGCAGAAGTTACTACATCATCTCATTTAAATATTCCAGATTGGCCCACACTAAAAACGATTTTATCAACAAAATATAGCGACCCAAGAGATCTCCAATGCCTTCAGCAAGTCTTCAGCAGAAATCTCATATTCATTACAATTAAACCAAAAGAATCATTATTCAATTTAGGCAGTAGCATTCAATCAATTTTACATGGATGACATAATAATTTTTAGTACCACTCTTGATGAACACATGAAAAATTTAAAACTAGTATTCAAAACTTTTAGAGAACACAAATTAAAAATTCAATTGGATAAATCAGAATTTCTTCGTAAAGAGGTAGAATTTCACACTTAATTACCGATCAAGGAGTTAAACCTAATCCAAAGAAAATTTCCGCAATTAAAAATTTTCCTCTCCCCAAAATGCAACGCGAAATTAGATCATTCTTAGGCTTACTCGGTTATTACAGAAAATTCATTAAAATTTTTGCACGGATTACCAAACCATTAACACAATGCCTGAAAAAAAGGTCAAACTGTAAAACAAACCCCTGAATTTATAAAATGTTTATAACTGTTTAAAACTTGTAAAAATTTCAACAACCCTGTTCTTGCTTACCCAGATTTGTTTTTATTTGTTTGTAAACCGTTTGAACTAACTTGTGATAGCAGCAGCTACGCAATTGGCTCAGTCTTATCACAAGATGATAAACCTATAGCATATTATTCTAGGACCTTAAATCCAACAGAATCATGATATTCAACAACTGAACAAGAAATGCTTAGCATCATTTGTTCCTTTAAACATTTTCGATCATATCTTTTTGGCACAAAATTTAAAATACATACCGATCACCAGCCCCTACAATGGCTTTTTTCTATTAAAGAACCCAACTCCAGACTCGTCAGATGGCGATTAAAACCTATGGAGTACGACTACGAAATTTGTTATACACGAGGAAAAACTAAAGTCGTAGCAGACGCATTGTCGCGCATAAAATTGAATAAAATTAACGCTCTTGACACACCACCCCATAACGAAGCTCAAAATCAAAAAGAAATTAATGAACAATCAATTATCCCTCATTAAGGTTCCTCGCAACATATCGATTCATTAATTGACGAAGCCCTTACTCAAGATGAAATTCCCCAATTTAATTTAGATCATTTAGATGAGATAATGAAATGTTTAAATGAAAAACATGAAAAATTCAAAATCTTCACTATCTGCGAAAAAACAACCAAAAAAATCTATAATAAATAAAGAACTACCTCAACAAGTTCCTGCAGATAACGATGAAATCGAAACAATACATTCAGCTGTTCAAAATCCAATATTTGCCATGCCTTACACTGAGAAACCAATAAATTATTATAAAAGTCAACTCGTTATAACCGAATCATCAAAAACTAATAAAGAAATCGCTGATTTCAGAATGTTGTTCGGTAATACCAAATTTAGACATTTAATCACAATTAGGCAAAACTTATCAGATGACGAAACCTTCAACTTCATAAAAACCTTTTTGAACCCTAATGAAATGTGTTTTCTATTTAGAACAAATGAAATAGAAAAGAAAATAATAAGAAATTTGCAACAAAAACTTACCCCTAATATTAAATGCCTCATTTCGAAAACCTTACTTACTGATGTTCAAAACGAACAAGAAAAACTAACCCTCATTCAATATCACCACCAAGGCAAAACGTGCCATAGACGAATAAACGAAACCTTAGAAATGATGTCCAAAATTATATTAACACCTGCCATATACGTTAAGTTAGCAAATATGATAGGACCCCCAACACATTAAATTACAATTAACAGAGACTCCATTACTTCCCTTACAAAAGTTGCATATTGATGTTTTTCAAGCTGAAAAAGAATATTTTCTCACAATTGTAGATACATTTTCAAAATATGCTCAAGCTTACACAGTCATAAAAACTCAATCGAAATTCAAAATAAACTCTTAAATTTCATTTCACACATGGGTTTACCCAAAGATAATGGTCCAGAATTCAATAACACTCTCTTGAAGGAATTTTGTCAGCTGCATAATATAAAACTACATATTATAACCCTACGTCATTCAAATAGCAACAGCCGAGTAGAACGTTTCCATTCTACGCTTCTCGATTCGATCAGATGTCTAAAACAAGAACATGCGAACAAAAATATAGAATATATCGTTTCCCTTGCAGTACTGCTCTACAATAACTCAATACATAGTGTGACAAAATTTACCCCTTTCGAAATTATATTTGGCCTACTATAAAAACAAAATCCTTTTGATCTAACTGAAAATAATTACGTTGAGAAACATAATAAGAATATCCGTACTTTGTACGAAGAAATTAAAAACCGTATTATCTCAAATAAAGAAAAAACTATTGCCAAGCAAAGTAAAAACTTAGATGACCCTCAACCTGTTGCGGAAAATAAAGACGTTTATCTATAAAAACACGTCATCAACGACATAAAACAAAACCGCGATTTAAATCTACAAAAGCCGTAAAAGACTAAGGTATCAAACTTCGCACAAAATCTGGTGTTTATCACAAAAACTCCTTTGTTACAGGATGACAAAGACAAAGACAGTGACCCTCCTATTCCTACTCACTCTAATTCTAACGATTAGAAAAACACAAAACATGTACAGACAGATTAACCACCCTCTATATCTTTTAAAATTAGGCGATTCTCGAGTCATATCATCACCATACTTTTATATCAAAAATTAATTCAAAACCTATTGAAAACATTTTACTTTTACATCAAGATCAAATTCAATGCTGTATAGGTGTATTATTAAGTTTCGAAGAAAAGAAACAACTACTTCGTCTTGTAAATCAAAGTTTAGATACATTAGACCGCTTGAAACCATTAAAACGAGAAAAGAGAGGCGTGTTTAATTTTGTTGGTACAATCAATCTATAAAGATCTGTTTGGAGTATTAGACAATAATGATCTAGAAAACATCAATAATACATTTCAAACCCTATAGCACTATTATATAGAGAACTATAATAGCACTATTAATATACTAGCTGCTAATCAAGAGCAAATCAATATTGCCCTCAAAAATGTACGTGTCACATCTGATGAAATTCTATGTTTTGAAACTAATTTAAATATTATTCAAAATTATTTAAATGATTTGGAAGAAGCAATCAACTTAAGTTATATTCATATATTATCGAAATTTATATTACCACCTAAAGATTTGTTACACTTAATTAAGGAATTAGAAACCCTTCTACGATTCAAGTCAACTACTTTATTTCAAAAATGTTCAAAGCTATTATCCTGTTATGTAACTGACATCAATAATAAATGAAAATATGCATGTTATATAAAGGTTATATAAAGGTTCCAATCTTGCAACAAACAAATGTTGTCCTTTATCACGTTATCCCTGTCCCGATCCTTAATCAAACCATAATACCAACCCACCCTTATTATCGCTTGAGTCTCACCAACTACTTGGGAATGGACATGAAATGCCCGAAACAAGAAGACATATTCTTATGTTCAATAACTCCAACAGCAACTCATCAACAAGACTGTGTGCCGAATATGCCAAAACATCTCAACACCAGAACCTGTCCAACCGTAGAGGATCATTTCATCACGTTTGTATTTATTATCTTCATTATCCTTGTTGTTATTCTTTTTGTATATTTCAAATCAAGAAGGCGACCATTCAACTTTAAGGTTGCATTTACCAGAGCAACACCAACAACAGAAGAAGAGGGCATCCCGAGCCAAGGCAACGCAGGTTCGAATCCTACACCATCGCCGTCTTTCGTCCCCTAAGACAACTCTTAAGGAGGGAGGAGTAATGAAACCACCACGACGACACCCTGTATTTTTATTTTAATATAAACTTATATTTGTACGTAATAATAATTGTTATGTATATTTCTATCATGATTGACGTAAAAGAAAACGTGCTGACTTGAATAGCTAACATTATAAATACAATTCAGTCGCGTTCAGATTCATTCACTCAAAATCAGAATTAAAGGTTAAGTCTCAAGTGTACTACTTTGTGAACAAAACCCATCCTGAAAGAACCTCCATCGGAGTTCCCACATCATTCGCGCGTACATATATCTCAAGAAATGTTTGCCTGTCTATAGGCGCCTTATGGATGTACGTATGTATGTACAATATGTATGAATGTGTGTGTGTGTGTGTGTGTGTCCCCAAACGCGATAATTTTACATATAATATAACGCGTGCGTGCGTGCGTGCGTGCGTGCGTGCGCGTGCGGGTGCGCGTGCGGGTGCGCGTGCGGGTGCGGGTGCGTGTGTGTGTATGTGTATGTGTGTGGCAGATATCTGACACATCTGAATGTCAGATATCTGACTTTCGACGGCTCGTAACTCGCTTGGAGTTGATTTTTGGACCTTGGTGCCATGAAAACGTTTGTTCAGGGGGATTCAAATTACAGACCCCAGAAAAATTGGCCGGGAACCAATATCCATGTGATTGGTGCGGGGTCCTTTAAGATGTATGGTGTACAAATGTACCTACATATAATGTATATTCATCTTGCCTCCCTGTAACCTTCCTTTTTATTTCCAGAAAATGATATTGCCTGTCATATCTTTTGTTTTACTGTTTACCCTCAAAGATATTATAGTGGTTGTTCTTCTCCCATGTACGGATAATGTTATTCAACAAATAATTGCAACTGCCCAAGGTGTAGTGGAAAATGCCACACCGCCTGAATACACACTGGACGAAGTTGTGCTAGACGTAGCAACAGGAAAAAATTCACACGGATGGGTTTGCACCTTTACTAGAAATAACAATAATTATGAATCTGGTTGAGATATTGACTATGCTCTTCTAGTTACCGTTAAGAAGGATTTTAAGAGAGTTTGCCCCCAAGGAAGCAAAGTAAGGATTGTAACATTAACCCTCAAACGGCCGGTATATCTACAGGTATCTCACGAGATAAATACATTTGAGATTGAGAAGAAAGATAGGATATTGATACTGATTCGGACAGTGCGTACCGGAAGATACATTAGCATCTAATAACGTCGCACAGTCTGCGCCGCCTAGCACTTCATGTTCGAAATTGTAACAGCAGTTTACTAAAGAGTGCATGATGGCTGACGGTGTGAATACGTCTGAGGTAAGTCTAACAACTAAGAAATTGGCATTAGTAGGGGACGATAACCGTATCTCGGCCACCACTCCACATAATGAATGTGTAATCACCACACATTCCTTTGTAACGGCTTTCCTCAAAGCCAAGGCCAAGGTATAGTCCAAGGTCAAGGCCAAAATAAAAATATGGCCTTGAAATTAGTTCAAGGTCAAATCCGACATTTTGTAATTTTCAAGGTTATTCATTTCAAGGTCAACCTCGCATACAAAATGAACAAGACTCAACTGAAGTCATTCGATTTGTAAACTTCAGCTCGTATCTGTGTGTAATAGTGCAGTGGTGTGACGATCTAAGTACATTAACATAACCTAAGTGAGTAATATTTCAAATTACTTTTACCATTTCTTTTACTGTACTTGTAAATAATACAAATTATTTAATCTGAAACATGACTAATACTAACATTAATTTATCAAACGTTAACGATATGATCAATGGAGATATGGAAACGTATGAACAAAAGGCAATATCTTCGTTACCAGTAAATACTCCGTTTATTATTAAAAAATTGCGAGTGGTTAACACTCGACTTGGAAAAACAATTTTGGCCATTCTATTTGATACTCGAGTAAACATTACTCTCAAATCATTCTTGCCACGGCGAGTCCATGAAAATTTATCAGAATATGTAATTATTGCAATAAGTGCATCGCAAGTAATACATTAAAGGTCCCACTATTAAAACATACCATGTGGATGCAATATTCTGCCTCACAATGACCCGTAGCTGAAAATCTAAATCTTGCAGTTGAAAGAATTGTCAAGTGAATTAAGTGCCTTAAGTTTCGAATACCACCATGAAACGGTTTATCGAAATTCCGCCTTTGATGAGGAAAGTGTGATGTACTACATGAAAGAATCTGAAAAGTATGATTTGTGTGCCAAATTATGCCAAAAATATATCTACAACGTGTTAGACTTGGATGAGCTGTTACGATCTTAAATTGATAAGCTCAATCACTCACAAACCTCAGAGATAGAAGCTGAATAGAGGTGGACGTCACAGCATGTTCACAGCATGTTCATGCAGCAGATCAACAGTGTTACCTTTTTCCTACCTATTAGTGGGGTAAAAAAACCGGATACCTAACTATCTCTCTCTAGCAGTAAGATCAAATTTACCTTTTCTACAGTTGGTGAACATGACATGTCATGACAGCTATTTTAAAATTCCCTAAATAACTAGGGAGCTGGTAAAGAGGTCATTTCCTCTTTGGCAACGGAAAAGAATAGATATTTCCGTGTCCTGGGACATCTTAATTACGCTTTGCGGATTATTTTCTTTCGTCGTTCGATTTTTACTGAGATCAATAGCCCTTATTTGTCCTTGAAGACGCACCTTTGTGGATTTTAGGGTATTGAGCCTCGGCAAATATACCAGTTTTATAACCTCATATAGGCCACACACCACTACCAAGGTAGGGAAAAGCTTTCACACACTTAAATACACTGCATATAATTGCACTTTTTCCCTGTTTCCTTTTTTTGTTATTGCTTCTTGCTGTCACACTCGCTTCTTCCTGCTATCGCTTTTCTTCGCCCTGCGGGCGCAGCTCACTGCTCCACACCTGCGGTCACACTAGCCACCAGCCTACGACATCTGCTATACACCTAACACCTTTCTGGGGGCCCACACCCGGCTTACGGAGCCAACCTAACCGCACATCCACCACATGGTCAGGGACCGGGGCACATCTAAAGGACATCAGCTGCTTCCGGACCTCCAGCACCCACAGAGCTCTAGGACCAGGAACCAAATAAGGTCATTTCTAAGATTTTAAGCGTATAGTTAACATAAAGTCTTCGTTCCTTGGCTTGTCGGTCAGACCGATCATTTCTATTTTATATTGCTTAGGTTATAATAACCTATTTGGTTGGCTCTAACTAAAGGCTTAGATTGCTTCCTAGAATTAAGGTATATTATTTAAATCTCGGAGACACCGTAGGGCAGGGAACCTTATCCCTATCGATATATCCAACACTGCAAACACACCTGTAAACCTGCGGTATATATACCAAGGGGAATTTATAAGATCCACCTCGTAATCACGCTTTGTACTTGATCCTTGCATAACAGCACACGACCCTAAATACAGTTTATGTACATATATTTTACTAGGCGACAACACTATTTTGAATAATTTACATAGTCATTATTAGTCATTACAACTGACATTAGAATAGTAGAGCCACCGCTCCGACCGTGCCCTTAGGCCTACTCCTAAGCGTGTGTCACCGTACCTACTAGGCCCTTTTTGGCGATCACTGCGGCACTAGACTAGGGAATTTTTTGTATTGTATTTGTTAATTATTTGTTTAATCTTGTTCTTCTCTTTTGTTCTTGTGTCGACCCCCTTTTGTAATTCTCCTTTCGGCGGATAATATAACCTTGGTGGTACCGCGCGGGGATCGGAGACGGATTTCTACCCCCAATCTCCGGACACTCCGGACAAAATTGACCCCGCGCACACTTCACCACCGCGAACCCTCCACGCTTAGGGGTTATATTATCCCCAGTAGCGTACCCGTCTCCCCCTCTACAGTTTGTTGCCCCGCCAACCAGCGGCGGCGTAGCAGAGCTTTGTACATTAATGGTATTTGCTAACCTAAAATGTCATTTTTTGCCTGAAGATATTGTGAATAAATTTCAACTGAATGATCCACCAAGTTATGAGGACGCAGGGGACACAGGAGAGGAATCAAAAGTGGTCAATACAGAAAATGCATGAGAATATTTTATTTAAATATTTCTACAATATTTGTATCAGTTATGTGAATAAATATATACATAATAATTATAATTACAATTACTTAATGTTTATTCATAAATATACTTATGCTTATAAATATGTATAGCATGAATTTTATTTCTTTTCACCAAGTTTCACGATATATGGGTATCTTTACGTATACAAAAAAGAGCACACATTTGGTGTCGTGTACTTCCTTATTAAAAAAAATTTCCTTCTTTTTCGCACAGATAATTATTGAACTTAGAGCACCCAACACATCGATTACACAGCCACGCAAAAAAATTTTTTTTTGCTTCCACCAACAAAACTTAGTACACCCTAGGGTTTTGGGGTGGCTGAATCCGAATCGGTATCAGGTCGCGTTAAGGTCATTTCAAGGTCAAATCATTAGATTTCGACAGAAAAATTTGAAAAAAATTGTATATAGGTTTTTGAGGTCGCTGAATCCAAATCCGAGGTCGGTTTGTCGATATCAGGTCGCCTTAAGGTCATTTCAAAGTGGAATGGTGGAAAACCTGACAAAAATATTCACCTGTTAGTTCGCGATTTTTCCAACTCTCTTACTAGATCGTCAAGTTACTCTTACGTTGTGAACTTGGTCTATTTTTCAAATCAAACACATTTAATTTTACGAGCTATGCACACTGTCGAGCGTATCCATATCTTGTAATCGAAGGTGTTGTAGTTCTAATGTCCACTTTATTCTCATATGCTACAAAAAATGGATTCTCTTGCCTGCCTGAACCATTTTGCTTTTCCAGACAGTTGCTAAGATGGTTAAAAACTTTGAGAACATAGGTTGTCTAATGAGCTATACATTACATTTTCTGCATAATCACATTGACGAGTTTCCAAAAAACTGCGGTTATTTTACTGACGAACAAGGGAAACGCTTTCACCAAAATATGAAAGAATTGGAGAAGAGATACCAAGGTGCATGGGACATTAACATGATGGCTGATTACTACTGGACG
This sequence comes from Aromia moschata, assembly GCA_029963805.1. Lineage (NCBI taxonomy): Eukaryota > Metazoa > Arthropoda > Insecta > Coleoptera > Cerambycidae > Aromia > Aromia moschata. The sequence continues at coordinate 234,721 of JAPWTK010000505.1, read as the reverse complement.
CTGAGAAGAGAGAATGGGCCTACAGGAATGAAGGGTAAAAAGCATCAACCATTGTGTCGACCATTTGAAAATAAAATAATGCGTTACAAAAAAAATAGTTATACCTGATCCTACAAATCAATATTTATATATCACAAATCTAGCTTTTTACGCGATCGTATACATGTTATACATCTTATACATCATCTGCTTATGCGCGAAATAACAGGTGAATATTTTTGTCAGGTTTTCCACCATTCGACCTTGAAATGATCTTAACGCGACCTGATACCGACAAACCGACCTCGGATTCGGATTCAGCGACCCCAAAAACCAAGGGTGTACTAGGTTTCGTTGGTGGAAGCGAAACATTTGTTTTTGTGTGGCTGTGTTATAAATACCTACACGTATTCGAATATTGTTCACAAACACAGCAAAACTGTATTAGTGGTTCTTGAAGCACAGTGGAGGCACGTGTACCTGATGATGCCAAAATTATGTAACACTATCCGAGGTAATTTGCAGATTTTACACTTTCCAGCACTTTCATTAATATCCCTAATGGGTATTAATCTTCGGTGAGGTGGAATTACGTCTAGACACTCCTCACATAGCCCAGTATATGAGTCAAACTTTTCTGTTGAGAAATACGACAGGCAGTTGTGGCATGTCCTCAATTTATTTAAAATACTTGGATAAACTAAAACGTTTGGCTTTTTTTCCCATTCTTTTGGAAGAGACAAGTTAACGTAAAGCAGCCTTTACACGGTCATTAATAATGACATTACTTTATCAGAATTACATTAATAATGATCGTGTAACGTCGACAAAGTTGGAATAACGGGTAGTAATGATGCGAATCCGGATCATTACTATAGATGGGAGGGATACTGTCAGTAATAAACGGGTTAGAACTAGGGCCGAGAATATAATAACGCGATTACCAGGAGTAAAGCTTCATGCACGCAACATGAAAACACCACTTGATTGCTGGTCGTTATTTATTGATAACCAGATCATTTCAGATATCGCTAAATACACAACAATAAAAATTAGACAAAAAACAGTAAACTATACAGACAAATACTTTTTTATGACACAAATGAAGTGGAAATCAAAGCTGTATTTGGTTTGCTTTATCTTGCAGGCGTGTTCAGAGCAAATCATAGAAATTTAGAAGATTTTTTGGAAAAGCGATGGTACTGGCATGGATATATTTCCAGCTACATGTCTGCTAAAATATTCATGTTTTTGCTAACCTGTCTACGATTTGACAATGTGGAAAATAGAGCAGAGAGCCAGAAAATAGATAAGCTTGCCCCAATAAGGGCAGTTTTTGACAAGTTTGTTAGTAACTGCCAGTCCACTTATACGCCAAGTCACTATGTGACCCTAGACGAAAAACTTGAGTCTTTTACAGGCAGATGTTCATTTCGTCAATATATTCCTAACAAACTAGCGAAGTACGGGATAAAAATACAACCTTTAGTTGATTCTAAAACATTTTACACATTGAATATGGAAGTATATACACTGATACAGGTAAACAGCCCGATGGGCCTTATCAACTGAGTAATACTCCAAAAAACATCGCTCTTAGAACGGTTGCGCCAATTTCAGGAACTAACCGAAATGTTACCTTCGATAATTGGTATACTCTTTATTGGTATACTCTTTATTGGTATACTCTTTATACCTTGGATAAATTGGTATGAGCTCATCCATGAACTCGATGAAAACCATAAACTCACCGCCGTCGGCACTTTGAGAAAAAATAAGGGGCAAATACCGCCAGAGCCTGCTCTTAGCTCGTAACAGACCTGTGCCATCCAGTTTATTTGGTTTTCAGAAGGACCAAACGATTGTCTTCTATATCCTTAAAGCCGGTCCCAGACACTGTGTGTATTCGGCGAAACTTCGGCATATGGGGACCTTCGCGTAGTGTCTGAGAGGCTACTTCGCTGAACTTTCGTCATTCGTAAACTGGTTTGACCGGCTGGCGGTAAAATTGCACGAAGCAAGGAACCACGAAGGTACTACGGCAAAGGTCCCAGATACTTCGCTTGGGTTTGTGAAGGCATTTAATCTAGCTCAGTGCCGTTCAGTGAAAGGATTTGTTGTAAAATCATCGCATCGCAAAAGTGGACAAACGATTTAACAATAGAATTTTTGCAAATGTATGAGGAAGAAGTGATGAACGATACTGGATGTAAAAAAGAACAAGAGAACGAGCTTTACTACGAAGGCATCCGAAGCCGAGCATTTGCAAAATCATCGCATAGAGTGGGAGCTGAGCGAATGCCGAAGCAACTACGACTCCTTCGTCGAATGCCCGTAGTGTCTGGGCCCGGCTTAAGAAAGGCAAGAATGTGTTACTGCTTTCGTCACTACGCCATGACGACACAATTTGTGAATATTCCGGTGACAAAATGCTTCCCGAAATTATAAGCTTCTATAATTCAACAAAGTCAGGTGTTGGCGTAACTGATGAATTATCTGCCTCATATAACGTAGCTCGCAACAGTAGACGATGGCCACTTACAATCATGTTTTGCCTTCTGAATACTGCAGGTATCAACACAAGTTATTTATAAGTTCAATACTGGCGACCATAAAACAAAAAGGAGAAATTAGTTGAAATCTTTGGGGCTAGCCTTAATTCACCAACACGCCAGAAAAGTCAGAAAAGATAACCCGATGATTAAACGTGTTTTGCGAGAAAAAAATAAGCAATATATTTGGGGAACAGTCACAAGAGCCTCCAAATAAAAGAAAAGCTGGAACACGCGGTCGATGCGGTATATGTCCTCGAAATAAGGATAAAAAAAAAAAACAAGATATTCCTGCTATAAGTGGAATAATTGTCTCTGAAGAGCATTCTGTAATGCACTGTGAACCTTGTAACCGTAACGCCAATGCTGAATAATATTTGTATGTATAGTTTTAGTCTCTTCTCGTTTGCAAAGTTGCTGTTGCCTATGTTTTCTTAATATTTTAAAGATTGTATGTCTCTCTGACTGACTGCGTGGGTGGCCCTATGTACTTTTAAAGACTGCTTTTTACTTCTGTTTTGTATATTAGTTTAAATTTGTGTTACACAATACTTTTATTTCTTTAGCTAAAAAAAATTGGTACATATATTTGATACGATTTTAGTATGCTTTATTTTGTATAAATAATTGATGTACTTGTTTGTGTCTGTTTTTTTACCTTTTTTTGTAGATTTTTTAAGCCAAACATATATTTAAATTACACTGTTACCATACTAGAAAAATGCTGTGTTTTTTTCTAAAGATTGTAACATTTAAATCTTAAATTTACAAGCGTTACCAAATAAATTATATTATTTTTTAATAAATGCTATAAAAGTAATCTTGGGTATTTATTTAATCAAGATGATCCAAAAAAAGTGAATTCTTGTTGAAAAATATTTAAAAGTCGATTTTATCCTAAAATACACTTAAAAAATATTGGAGTCTGCTAGACCCCCACCTGACCGATTATGTAACTCTTGATCACCTGACCGTTGTCGGGTTAACACGCGACATCCAGATCGCCGGAGATCAATTACCCATAGTGTAGTGGTCAAAATTAATTTAATTTTTAATGAATCGGGAGCGGTTTCTAAGAAGGTTTTAAAAAACCCTGTAAATAACAGACGATATGGCCATGAAGATGAGGCTATAGTAAATGTTGTGAGGGAGAATCCACATACAAGTTTGCGGAACGCAGAAATAAATTTACTCAGGTCAAAATCATCAATTGCGCGATGCCTAAAATATAATAAAATACACCCTTTCAAGCCCAAATTTTTACATACGTTGGAAAATGGCGATGCAGAGAGGCGGCTCAGTTATTGTCTTTGGGCTGAAAGACAATGTTTAAATGACAGATATTTTCTAAGAAAAAATTTGTTTCCTGATGAGGCCACGTTTACGACAAACGTCGTCTCAAAACATAAGACATTGGGCTGAGGAGAATCCCCACTGGGTTATAAACTGTAAGAGGCAGTACTCCCAGAAAACTAATGTATGGTGCGGCATTTTGGGAACAAGAATCATTGGACCATATTTTTTTCCGTGAAAACTTAAACGCGCGAAGGTATTTGGAATTCTTGGAGGAAGATTTGTGGAACGACTTACAGGTACTTCCTGTGGAAATTCGGAAAAATATGCTGTTTCAACAAGACGGTGCACCTATTCATGATGCCAGAATTGTTAGGGACTGGCTTAATGAGAACTTTCCCAACAGATGGATAGGTAGAAATAGTCCTCTAATGGAATGGGCTCCGCGATCGCCCGATCTTACAGCGCTTGACCATTTTTTGTGGGGCACAGTAAAAAATATTGTGTACGAAACAATACCCCAAACTATAAACGAGCTGGAAGCTAGAATAACGTCAACTTGACGAATACAAAAGTGTATTCGTGTTAATGGCGGTCTGATAGAGAACGACAGCATTTAGATTATCATGTACATTTAGAATTATTTTGTTTATTTAGTTATTGCTTTGAGTTTGTTATTTGTTTGGTGTTAATCATTTATTTTTTCCTTTATTTCTAGTTTTCAATATTGTTGCGGAATCCGCCTAATCGTACCGCCTGAGGCTAGCCGCCGGGCTATGAGTACGCCGCCTGAGATTAGCCGGCGGGCTATGATTTCACCGCCGGTAAACAAGGGTGACTCACAGACGGCCGATGCCGGCGGAAGGCGCCAGGAGCTTCTATACTGATCTGGGTTCATCCGGCCTTCACTCGAATCCAGGGTGCATATAAATAGCCACCGTTTCGACGCGGGAGAAAAGTCTATTTGAATATCTGAACGGCGCGGTTTTCGTACAACGCTCTAATATAAATTGTATAATAAATAAATTAGTGTAGTTACGTAGTGTTTAGTCCGTAGTTGTATTTATTAAATAAATAGTGTGTTTAAAGTGCGAGTTTAATTTTTCACACCTCACGAACCCGAAATAAATAAAACGTTACATTGGCGTCAGGTGTGGGTGTGAAAAAAAACTGAACAATAAAAACATTTAAATAAATAAATTCGCGCTAAATAAATTAAGTGAAATGGCTTCAAGACAGGTGTTTTTAAAGGACCTTAAAGCGGCGGATTTGAAAAGAGAACTCGAAGAACGGGAGTGTGAAACCACAGGGAAAAAGGCCGATCTGCAAAATAGACTAAAAGAAGTTCTGGAAAAAGACGGCGAAAATCCCGACACATATTTATTCGAAATTGCTGGCAGCAATGTAATGCTGGCAGCCGGTATGCTACATGTACAGTTATAATCGTTACGACCTGGAGGCGAGTCAGTATCATGCGTTTAAATGCCTCTTATGTTTGATGGGTTCATATGGTTTTGCGAGTATGCTGACCTGGAGGCGAGTCAGTGTCATGCATTTAAATGCCTCTTATGTTTGATAGGTTGATACCGAGGTGGTATCTTGCAAGCAGGTTGTTCCAGGAGCGGCTCAATCTCAAGCATTTTAAGGCTCCTTATTACGTTGGGTTATTGGAGATTTGGTATTGTTTTACTAACCAGTCTTGAGTAAATAGCTACAAACCACGATAGAAGTTGAAATGTTTAGGTTATAATTTTTATGGTACGATTTAGTAACTGTTATTTAGGCGACACATATTTAATTGGCTTAGAACTACCAGTATTCACTTTATAGAATTTGTTAGAACCTTACCTTGATTAGTCTTGCTTGTTATTAGATAATAAATTGAAAAATCCGTGTATTGCATAAAAGTAAACAACCCCTATCTCACAGTTGTATGGTCACAAACAGCTGATCGTTGATGGCTAAGCCTTTCGGGACATCTAGAAATAATAACGATTGATTCACCGTTCAGTTACCATCTGATATGCCATGTTATTTTATAATAATCACGATTATCGATGAAATTATCGGCTGTCATAACCAAATTCGATACATTAATGTTGTTGACCTACATTGTGACAGCTACCGAGTGCTGCCAACTGTGTAAAAATAGTAATTAATCTGGTGAATTCTGGGGAGTTTGCGATGAAATCGGAAGGACATTTGAAATGTTAAATTAAATAACAGTTATTAATTAGTTGAGATATATAATGATTCCTCATTGTGCGATTTAAGGTTTGTTGTGGCTATTTACATAAAGACTTGGTTATCTTGTTTCTGATTGGTCGAAGTCACTCTAGCGGCTGGTAGCCGAAGCATCCTTAGAGTGTCGAATTTAACGCCTGGCTTTATCTACAGCCGTGTAGGGATTTGTTAAAATTCGTCACATTTGTGAGTTTCCTGTTGTTTGGATATTGTGTTGGCCGTTGGGCTAGATTTGTGGAGGAAATCACACCAATTTTTGGGATACAACGTGCGTCTTAACCTTCAACCTCGTGGTGGCCCCGAAGCTTAGAAGAAAACCCTTGTGTGCGTGGCTGGGAGACGTTGGCTGGATGAGCTGTGGTATATACCGGCTGTCCCCGGATTTGTTGAATATTTTGGAGTAGGCTGCACAAGGTAATTTTTCTTTATCTCTCCCTGGCTACAAGCCGATGTTAAGTAGAGCCGATTCTTTCTGTATTTTTTTAGTTTTCTCTGTTAGTTGGGTTATTTATTATGTAACGTTGAAGAAGTGATGTCCCCATATCACTCATTCGTTTTGGAGGGTCTTATACCATTTTTTCTTTTTAGTGTTTTTTTTATATTACCAAGTTCCGGTTTATTTCAAGCTTTTCTGTTCTGGTTTCGCTTTGGGCCGAAATTTTTATGCTGTGCTGTAGTTCCTGTTGAGAGGAGGCCATTTGCTGCGATTTTCCCCAGGAGGCCTGTCGAGTTAAAGCCAAGCTAGTCAAGGGATACCCTGGTTGAGGATCTGATAGCTGCCGGAGTAAAGAACAACCGTACTCCCCATCAACCGTGGAGACCTGGAGGACTACCTCTCACTACAGGACGGAGCGAACGATTGGACTGTCGGAGCTAAGTATTTGTGTCGATCAGCAAAGATCTATTTTTAGCTAACCGATTTACTGAATATATATTTTTTGTACTTTTTGTGTAAGCCAACCTATGACATATGTGATGCTGCATTGTTTCTTAATTACTTGAATGTATTTGATGTACTAGGTTATAAACTCCATGTGCGCCAACGTATAGCTATACTGCGGAATCTTTTTTTTTTGGTTAATTACTGATATGATTTAACGATTTGATTTCTCCATCTGGTATGTAAACGATTTTTTTATTTACTTTGGGTAGGCTGGCTGCCATAGTTTGATTACGAGTTGACCATATTGTACTCTTGATATTTTGATATTTTTGATTGTGTGCTTAGAACATATGTACATGTATACTTAGCCCTGTGAGAGTTGCGCCCTAATTCCGTAGTTTTTTTTTTGTGTATAATTTGTGTTGCTAATAGCTAGTAATTTTGGTAATTTTGAATAAGTAATAAGAGTAATCATAGCCCGGACCTGTGCTGTCGTCCTACCTCGACATATTTTGCCGATACCCTGTTTCGTGGTTTGAGGTGACGGCTTCCAACTTTGCGGCTGTCTGGTCGGTACACCATGTGGCGCCCTCAAGTTTAAACAGGAATTGCAGAGGTATTTTTTTTTTATCCTGCCCCATCTCCTCTGAGTACTAGCTCGCAGGCAGACCAGGATCAGCGTACAGTGGGCACAGGCAGGTTGGGTGTTTGAACTATATACTAGAGCCATAGGTTAGCGATAGGTTAGGTAGTTTTTCTTGTAAATGGTTCCCAGTAATTGTTGAATTACCCTGACAACCAGCTATATACAGTAAATTTTCATTTTTATTTTTTTTTGATTTGGTGTTTGATTGACCTTTCCTACCTGGATTTCCCAGAGAGAAAAATAAGCGCCGCAAGACAGATATAGAAAGTATAAGATATGCGGCAGGTTGTCCCAAAAATCAGACACTTTCTGTAGGTTTTACAATAGGCCTGTATCAGATAAGGAAATGACCTTCGCAAATTACATAAATGTGTTATACACTAAGAAATAAACCCCAATTTGTAATGTTATTTTTGTCTCTTACACTATTTAAGTTGTACTTATAATGGATACAATTTTATCCTTATTTCTTTATACACTTTTATATACATTTATATACATCCTTCCTACATTAGAGCGTCCATCTATTAACGAAAACCCATCATTAGGGCGTCCAAGTGCATAGAGCGTCCGTATATCCGTATATCGGACGCTCTATGCACTTATCGTAATAATTCATTACGTGTCTGAAAATATCAAACGGAAAGCTATGGCAAAGTTTCGGGGGACGCTTTATTGTTCACCCAATGTCAGAAGATAACGTCGGATATATATTAGTGGTTCGTAGGAGAGCTAGCTGCGTATATCTCAATATACTCTTCTTAAGGTGCGTACAAACCTGCACACGCATGCGGTGAGAAGCTACGCATACACATACGTATGCAAATCTGGACGGCGTTTGCGTGGCCTCTCGCCGCATGCGTTACCTCTCGCGAATGACTTGAGCGCGCATACCGTGAGCCAGACTGGTGTGGGTTTTTTGGCGCACATCAAAGAAACATACGTGTGCGTTCGCGCTCAATTTGGACGGGTTTTTGTGCCGTTCTAGTTTAAAGCGAGACTAGTGCGGAGTTGTTGACATATTTATATGTATTTGTGGTTGGACGCTGGAAAATGGAGTGGTCAAATGAACAGTGTATGGAATTAATAGATCTATATGAAAAAATCCCTATATTACGGGATCCAAAAAATAAGTTCTATTGTTCAAAAACGAAGAAAGAGGACACATGGGAAACAATTTCAAAAGAATTAAATATGGAAACTTAATGTTATAGCTAGGCGTTATGGCCTTTCTTAACACTGTATCTTTTTCATTACATTAGGTATTCAAAGTCTTCTAATGGCATACGTACAAAGTTTTGAAATTGTCCGGTATTTGGTACTAAAGCCAAATCTACTAATAAATCGGAGCTCATATGTCGAGTTCTTCTTTTAAATAAATGCTCGTCCATCCACCATCGTCTATTTTTCTTATCTTTTTTCTTTTTTTAATAAACTACTAATGACTACAAATGCGGCACTGACCATAACCAACTCTTTAGACATTTTTACCACGCATGGATGGAGCGATTTGAGCACGCACGCATATGCGGCGATAAAAGTTTCGACGAATGCTCTGAGCGCGAATGGATTGAGTACGCACGCATAAGCGTAGCTTCTCACCGCATGCGTGTGCAGGTTTGTACGCCCCTTTACGTATATATTCTCGATTCTAGGGCGTCCTGCCGATTTGGCAACGTCGATTCCTTCATAAACTCTATTGAAAGTTATAATAACGCATTTTACCACAATATTTGCATGCATTGTTTCCAAATAAGCGGTTAAATGCGACGCGCTTCTTATAGTGCACTTTAAATAAGTTCTAACAATAGCAAGTTAAAGTTATATATAATATATTATAATTTGGAAATTAATTAGGTACCAAAAAAGTTTTCACTAGCAGATAAAGTCTTCTGTAAAGAATATTGCGTACGTAGAAAAAAAGTAGAAGAAAAACAATATTAAAAGGCGAAAACTACCCCAATTTTGCACAAAAATTGTTTTTATATAGAAGGGATATTTTAAAATTATAATTCCAACGGGTTAAAGTAACCCCATAAAAATTAAAGTAATTGTTATGAAAAAAAGGGTAAAATTTTTTGATAGATATGAAATACATACAGGCAAACTCGAGAGGGTACGATAAACAAAGTAAATAATTTTATAAAATAAAATATCCCAAAAGAATTTTCAGACATTTCTAGCTCTAGACAGGCGGTAGTTATAAACACGTTCGTTTACGGTAATGTCCTTTTGTGCATACGGCTTTAAAAGATTTGGTTGCAGTGCAAATCCCTCATCTCCCAAAATAACAAAGTTTATAGTTTTTCATCGTTTTCTTCATTTGGTGGAAAGTTTAATTTATTTTCCTTAAGTCTTTTGTAAAAAGTCGGCCATTCCATAACTTCCATATCAGACATTCGTCCTTGTTTCCCAACATCAATCCAAATAAATTCATAGTTAGCATTTACTAAGGCTAAGAGAATTACACTGTAGAATTTCTTGTAGTTATAATAGAATGCTCCTGTATTTGAAGGTGGTACAATGCGGATGTGCTTCCCATCAATTGCTCCCCCACAATTTATGAAGTCCCATTTTATTTTAAATTCTTCAGCTATTTCTGTCCAATCTTCCTTTCGTTTAGGAAACTGAAACAAAAAACATTGTTTAGGAGAAGTACAAAGGAAGTCTTTAAAAAGTCTCGCTTTTGTGTGGGCGAAGAGTACTCCTGAATTTCGTTTTTGCGATCCGTTTGTATTGGAACACCGCCACACATAAATTTTTGCAGGCATTGCATGCTGAGGTGCAGAGAGAGCACTTGGACAGTTTTACAGGTTTATGTAAGTATGAATTTACTTATGTTTGTGATTGGACTTTAGAGGTTATGTCGTGGTGGAATATGCGCCTGTCTACGTCCGGTTATAAGCGTAAGCAATTATATTTGCATGGTCCTGCAAACGTTGGTAAAAGTACTTTTGTAGAAAACTTAATTAAAAATCGAAATATGTCACGAGTTTATTTTCCTGATGTAGGGAAGTTTGCTTTTGGTGGTTTAGACTGTAATTTTCATAAGGTTATTTTATTTGAGGAATTTGATATTAAATTTCATTGTGTTAGTATGTTGAAAAGGTTGTTAGAGGGTCGATGTTTTTCTGCTCCTGTTAAGGGGGAATCGCCTAAAATTATAAAATTTGATGGGCCGGTTATTTTTTGTTTCTAACGATTTTGACGTTATAGATCCGGCACTCGTATCTCGACTACTTGTTGTAAATGCCACGACTGCCTACTGGACGTACCCGATTGGCGCCGTTTCGAAGGTGGAAGCGGAGACCGGGGCCGGGACGTCGGCGTCGTCGGAAATATGTGAGACCGTGGAATTATCGTCGGAGGAGGAGTTTGAAGCGGTTTAGGCCTCGTCGGAGGCAGTTTGTTGCAATTAAAAATATTATGAAATTTCGTACTTACCAACGGATGTCGGATAGTTTTACTTTCTATTGGTCGAATGCTCTCAAGGACTACAAGACTACTGGAGCCGGGTCGTTTACCCCTCTTTCTTTGTTTAAGCAGCAGGCAGGAGATTTTTGTGGCGTAAAGGCTCGCTTTAGGTCTTTTTTATTAAATAAGGTTGTTGTACGGTGTTGGGGTTTTAATTGTGAGGGTTATATTTTAGATGGTACTTTGGGTCAACATAATCAATATTCTGTTAAAAGTATGGTTCCTATGTCTGCCAAACCGAAATTTCAGTACTGTTTAGATCGTGTTAATGAAAAACGTAAAACGCCCTTGGCGTTAAAAACTCGTTATGATAATTTTAAACCTATTCGTAAAATGTTAAAGTTTAATATTTATCCTCGGTGTAAAAAGGTTATTCCTGTGCCAGACAATGGGGCCGCGGATGGCGATAAGTCATTGTTTGATTTAATTTCGGCTATGGAGGGCGATATGTTTGCCGCTAATTTTTCAGTACTTTTTTCCAATATGCCGTGGCACAGGGAAGATCTTCCGAGTTCTACTATGGTATTGTCTGAAAGATTGTGTTTCAATTATTCTGTAACTTGTTATTGGACTTTGTCTCATAGAAAACCGCTTTATGAATAAAAATTTACCTTCATTTTTTTTTGTTTTATTTACAGATGAGTGTTAATGGCATACGATTTGATCAACCCCCCCGACGTCAATCAGTGTCGTCCTGGAAATTAGTAGTTGATGTTTTGCGAAATCCGTTTCCTGAGCGTATTGCAAGGTTATTACGCTGTAAAATTTTGCTTGGGCTCTTGAAATACCACGATAGAGCTTACATTGTTACGCATTATTTTGTGAACGGTCTCAGTCCTCAAATTTTAATTGATACTTTGTGGTTAAATTTAAATTGTACAAGAGAGAAGGCTAGAAAGTGTTTGGATTTGTATTTTTATTTTGAAGCCGAATGCGACGAAGGATTTATAAGGCGTAGCAGGTATTACGCTTTTGACCTTCAAATCGGTCGGATCGTTGACCTGAATGGACAAGTTCGTACTCGGGAAACGGAGGTACGTGGAGGTGGTGGAGGGGGACAGGTGCGACGAAGAATATCCAATCAAGAGGACCCGTGTGTGTCTTTGCTTCGATAAAAGCCACCGATCCACATTCCGGATGCATTTATTCAAACGGATGTATCCAAACAAACTCAGAAAAATACAAGTTCACAAACCAATATAGTCTTAAAACAAGACCGAGGTTGTCAGACAGCACAGAAAATTTCATCGTCAACTCCGAGAAAAAATGAGCTATAGAGAAAAATTACAGCCCTCCAAGGAGAGAAGTTCGCACGTCTCAAAGCAAAAGAAGACTTGAAACGGGAATAACTAACGACGATGTTATTAAATTCTTGGATGACAACTACCCAGCAAATTCCTGTTTTTTGAGGACACAGCTTTTGCTTCTAAACAAAGCCCTCAAGGGTTGTAGATATTCTAACGAATTTAAAACAGTTTGCCTTAAGTGTATACTTTCTTGGCCCTAAAGCTTATAAAAAAATTTCCAAGATATGTCGGTTACCTTCTAAAACCACCCTTCATCGCTTTACACAACGTTGGATAATAAATCCAGGTTTTAACGATTTTCTCTTTCGGGTAACTGAGTTAAGAGTTCGTCTTTTAGTTGATAAAGTGAAAGATTGTATTTTATGCATTGATGAAATTAGTATTAAATCTCATCTTTTCTATGACATATCAAAGGACAAGATAATAGGTTTTCACGAAGGTTTAAACAATAAGTCTACAGATGTGGCTGGTAATGCCTTAGTTTTAATGGCTAGAGGAATTGCCACCAATTGGAAACAACCTATTGCGTACTTTTTTTTATAAAACATCACCATCATCAGATGAAGTTAAAAATATATTATTTGAGGCGGTACGAAAATTAGATGCTACAGGTTTAAATGTATTAGGCGTAGTTTCTGACCAGGGTTCAAATTTTTATAAACTGGTAAAAACTGTTTTAAAATTAAATGAGGACAATCCATACTTTTTTGTTGACGATAAGGAGCTCGTTTATATGTTTGACATCCCCACCTCTTAAAATCCACCAGAAATAATTTTTTTATTTATAAATTTATATTTGGAAATAAAATCACATCTAAGAACTATTTAGAACAAATGTATAAAAGTGAACAAATCAGGGGGCGTCCATAAATTACGTGAGGTGTTCAAGGGGGGGAGGGGGTCAAGCTAAATCTTTCCAAATCTCACTTGGAGGGAAGGGGGGTGTTTTAACAAATATCATGTAATTTTTTTTCTAGTAGAAAACGGTGTAAAATTGCGTGAAAATAAAGTTAAATCAAAGTAAAAAAAATTTCTAGACTGAAATATGTGCGAAATTTCACATAATAGTGTTTGTCGTATTTGTCCGAACCCCGCAGAGCAGCACAGTAGCCCTTCGATTGTTTAAGCGCTATCGACCAGCCGTATCGACATGCGTGACTCGACGAACGTCGCAGCGTAAAGAGCCGAGTAACAGTAGCGCACGTACAGGTCCCAACCTGCTTTGTTTACGTCCGTCTTAAATAAAAGTAATAAAACAAATTAAGTTTTTGTATTTTTTTATAATCCAACGCGTTTACAGCCAAAACACAAATTTTAAAAAATCTTACGTGAGATTGGGGGGGGGGAGGGGAGTTAAGGAAAACCTTACAAAATCTCACCAGGAGGGGCGGGGGGTCAAAAAATTCTCAAAAATGCCTCACGTAATTTATGGACGCCCCCTTAAACAATATAGACTTGTTCCTAAGTTATCTGAAGATCACCTCAATCCAAACAATTTCCAGAAAATGAAAGTGAAATTAGCGTCACAAATATTTAGCCACTCGGTAGCTGTAGCAATGTTCACATATATTGATTTTAATGTTTTACCAGAAGAAGCCAAACATACAGCAGAATTTATACAAAAGATGAATGACTTCTTTGACTTATTAAATTCCAACACATTAGAAAATTTCAGAGCCTTCATGGGAACTGAAAAGCAGATATCGTTTTTAAATGAAATGGATGAGTTATTTAAACAATTACGTGTTGAGAGCTTTAACGGAAAAGAAGTAACAAGGAAATTAAAATTTATTTTTGGTTGGCGTTTAACTATCAAGGCTGTTCTTACTTTATATAAAAAATTAGAGGCTAAGGGATATAAATATTTATTTACGAGAAACCTAAATCAGGATTGCCTTGAAAACTTTTTTCGGTCAATTACGAAATTGTTGTGGAAATGTAAAAAAATCCTACACCCATTCAATTTGTAAGGGCTTTTAAAAAAATATTTGCACTAAGATATTTTGACCAAAGTGATGGTGCAAATTGCATGGATGATATAAACGAAGTCTTACTGGAACTTACCCCTGAAGTACTCGAACAATGTAGCCAAGTAGTATTTATACCTGGGATCAAACATACTCCAATTACAGTTTTTACTAAAGATTACGTAGACCTTAAGACTCCAGAAGGTAACGCGTTAATTTATGTGACAGGTTATCTTTTAAAAAAAAGTTTAGTACAACATTCTTGCGATACTTGCCTTAAGTTATGCAGATACCAATATATTGGATGATACCGAAACTTCATTTTGCCAGTTAAAAGCGTATGACAGTACTCAAGAAAACAAATTTGGAGGCCTAGTGATCCCATGTAAAAGTATTGCAGAATATGTGAATATGTTAGAAAATATATTTGTTAATAGATTTAATGAACTAAGCGGTGAAGAAAATATTGGATATAAACTGAAAATGGAATTTTTAAAAGTACCTTTCTATCATCCATGTCACAAATTTCCATTAGATTATTTTGTTTCTTTATTTACTAGAGTCCGTATTTACTTTACGTTAAAGTTTGGTAACCGTGAAATTCAAAAACATAAAATTTATAAAATTAACACCAAGGTGTCTATAGTTTGTCTGATGAATGTTTGCGTGTGTATGAAATTAGCTACGACCTATGTTAGGTTGCTGCATGCATTATAATAAGCAAGTTATGTAGGTACGTATGTTTTCGAACCGCTGAGAGTGGCTGACACATACGACCGATAAATTCAAGCAGAATTAAAAAGAGCTTTTCATTATCTTTTCATTATTCATCAAACTTTTTTCATTATCTTTTACTTTATTTGTGGAGTTATTAGACAAATTCCATCGTTATTGACACGGTCTAATTGTTCTCTTTTATCGTTCTTCTTGTTCAAAGACTTACAACTAAGAGTGAATATACAATCGGTTCTTACAAGAACTAACCTCAAAATGCCTGGAAAACGCTTAAATTCGCAAGCAGGAGAGATTGTTGCGAAATTGCTTAATTATTTCATGACTGAAAAAGAGAACTTGGGTCCTTTAATTTCTGTTAATGCAGTTCAGCAGGTAAATTAGAACATACTCATCATATGCAATTTCTCAATTTGCAAACTTTTTTTCAGCGTGTTGCGGATGCTTTGGGCATTAGTTTGCGTACGGTTTCAGTATCAAAACATCTCCTAAAATACCTGAAGCTTCAACCAACATAAAATACAAGCCTCGATTAAAATCAAAGACAGATGATTTACCTGAAGGCCACAAAGTGGAGGTTCGCAACGTTATATACAACATGTATGCTGAAAGTAAGGAATAAACGATTTTAAAAATAGCATGCAATTACTCATACCCTATTAACTGTTTTAGAAAAACATGTCACACTTAGAATTTTGAAGGAGGAACTCAAAGTAAAATGTATCCTTGATGCAAATATTAATACAATAAGCAAACTGCTTTCAAATATAGGTTTTAAATATAAACAAGACGATAACAGAAGAGCGTTAATGGAAAAGACTAACATAGCACTGTTGAGATGTGAGTTTTTAAGAAAATACATGGTAAATCGAAATTCTAATACTTCTAGACAGTTGGTCTTTTTGGATGAAACTTGGATATTCGCAAAAGGAAACCAAACCAAATCATGGCAGGACGAATCAAAGAAAAGTGTACGTAAACCAGAAGGATACGAAGGCAAAAGATTTATTGTACTTCATGCATGAATCAATTGATTCATTCCACAAAATCAAAGCTCGCAGATTATCATGGTGATATGAACGCAGATATTTTTATGAAATGGCTAGAAGAGAAATTGATTCCAAATTTAAAGGAACCATCTTTAATCATTATGGATAATGCTTCCTATCACAGTATTCAAGTGGAATGGCAGCCTACAACTTCGTGGAATAAACCTCAAATAATTGAATGGTTAGAAAAATCAAATATAACATATACTAAAGATATGTTTAAAACACAACTTTTGAATATTGCAAAACAAAATCAGAAACCAACAAGATACAAAGTAGATGAATGTTTACAAAGAAATGGTCATGAGGTATTAAGATTGCCTCCATATCATTGCCAATTTAATGGTATTGAAATGATATGGGCAAATGCAAAAAATTTTTATAACGCACATATTGGTGAAGATGGATACGGTGATGATAAAGTGCTTGCTATGTGGGAAAAATCTTTACAGAAGTGTACTCCAGAAGTGTGGTTAGGTGTTGTAAAACACACTGAAAAAGTAATTGAAGAATGATACAATAGGGAGCACATATTAGATAATATACCTCAAATAATTATTAACGTTAACGACGACGAGAGTGATTTGGATAGTGAATAGTCTGATGGCAGTTGTTAAAAGCCATTTTTATATTAATTTTAAATGTTAATGAAATATTTATTAAAAATATCATATTTATCCGTACATCCTGTTTCTTATTTATTTAAGTTTTATTTAAATATTCATTCACAACATTTTTAATTCCTATAATATTCTGTAAATAACTAACTTTTTAATAAAAGGTTACCTATTCCTAATTACACACTCAATTTTCATACTTATAAGCTTGCTCAACTAGTGCAAATTGTTGAATTTTGTCTCAAATCTCTATTTTATTTTGTCTCAAAAAACATCATATTGAATGCCATTCCTTATCTCGTTTTTTTTTTTGTAATTGTTAAATGTTTCTTTAAATATAAATATACATTTGACTCTTCTTGCTCATATTACTGTGACAGATTAATTGCTTATATAATACGGATTGATTATTCTTGAGAAACACGGGAACATAAAATGGAAGACAGATAATGAATCTCTGTGTAAATAATATTGTCAACACATTTTCAACGTAACCTCACTCAAGTGTCAGGTCTAACAGCTGTTTAAAGTATTTGGTAAGTAACGCGTTGCCAATATCATAGATGCAAAAATCTAGTTAGTTACAATAAATTATTTAATGAAATTATGCTTTTAATCTTATTTGTTATAACCATACTGTTATTTGTGAAAAATTTATTGCTATATTGTGCAAGATACATTGTCATTTCATGAGTATTTATGAATAAAATGATTTTTATATTTTTTGATTGGTTGACGGGTGATGGATGAAAGTCAAAACCCCCTATTTCATTTTTCTTATGTATGTCACTGCTGAAGAAAATAGTGCCCTTGAATTGATTTGATTCATACGATTGTTAATTATGACGCACACGCAAACATTCATTAGACAAACTATATTTTCAAACATATGTAATTTATTTTGTTTTGTTTTTGTAATTTGTGTGTTTTTATAAATGCGTTTGCATTCAGTATGAAAAAAAAACGCGCTTGGAGGTAACAGTAATCGTCACACCCTGGCCGGGCGGCCGGCCTTCTTTGGATCTATGAAGATCAAAGGGACTTCAAAGGATTTGCCTCGAGTGGGACAACTGTTATTTATTCTGTAAACTTTGCTTATGCCTAGAGCTATGTGTAAGTGTCCACTTTTAAATTTAATGACATACTTATTAAAGACCAATTATTTTATGACTGTACAGTGTGATCAATTATCGTGGTATTTGCAGGGTTTCTCCTATCTCCTATGGATATAGGGACTTGCAAAATATGTTGCGAAAAAATTTACGGTTTGATTTATTTGGGCCACGCTGTACAATCAGTATTAATTACTTGATATTAATTTAGATTTTTTCTAGAGCGAATGCCAGAAGAAGTGCTTAAAAGAAAAAAAATATACAGAATAGGAAAGACACACTATTATAAGGGAAAGGAGTGGAAATAACGCCAGTGAGGAAAAAGAAGGACAAGATCAAGAGGTTGGTGTTGTTACAAATAAAGGTGATGATTTAGGAGAATTTACAATGGACGGAAAAAAAAGAAAAGGAAGTAAAAAAAAGAATTTTGCTTTTTCTGTTATGTTCTAAATTTTTCGCGACATATTCCGCGCAACCACTCGATTGAAAGCGAGGTGCAAAGAATAATGTCTTTGAGCCCGAAAAATAAGGATAGACTAAAGTTACT
Organism: Aromia moschata; assembly: GCA_029963805.1. NCBI lineage: Eukaryota > Metazoa > Arthropoda > Insecta > Coleoptera > Cerambycidae > Aromia > Aromia moschata. The sequence continues at coordinate 216,319 of JAPWTK010000505.1, read as the reverse complement.
CTCTGACTTACGAAAAAAGGGCAACTCTACAACAGCCTGTCAGAAGGTGATCGAAAGCACAAAGCCAATGCTCAAAATTTACTATTAAAAGATGTACGTGTTGATCAACGGTTGAAAAAATGAAGTTTTTCCTAGGATGAGACCAGACGATATTTCGTTAGTAGCGAAATCTGATGAGTTAATATGTGCATTCGGGGCACTATGTATTATTATTATACTATACAATATGTGCATTACTAATCTATTTGAGGCATTAAAACCAGAGAATTTCGGGGATTTAATTTTGGCAACAAACGATATCTAGTTACAATGAAGTTAATGACAACTATGAGGCAGCTTACACTGCTATCAACATGGGAACAACCCTCAAACAGTGTTGTCAACATGCCATAGTATTTGTGTTAAAGAAAAAACAGCTTCACTCTACTATTCTAGCTGCGACAGCAGAAGTGGATCTTAAGACACTCATCCAATTAATTGAAAGTGAATGGCGATTTGAAGTTTCAACACAAGCTGCTAATGACTTAAACGTTAAAAAGTGGAACAAAGTAACAATGGTGCCTTTAGCAACTGACCTAAAAATTTTACGTGACTATTTGGTTGTTACAGCGAATACAGCTATAGATAAAATAAAAAATCAACGAAGATGAGAAAACGTATCTGACTCTCTAAGAAACAGTTTATTGCAGATTACTATTATTAAACAGAAGACGTCCAGAACTCCAGAGACTCCTTCTACATATCTATATGTCAGTTAATAAGGAACATCCTTCGAATTGTGAGGAATTTGGCGAAGTTTTATCTGAGTCTGAGAAAATACTACTTTCACGGTTCAAGCGAGTTGTCATTCGTGGAAAGAGGGGGGCGAGGAGTCCCAGTTCTTGTTAGTACAGACGTTCAAGAACATATTAATATTTTATTAAAAGTTAAGACAAGTTCATAAATGCAAATAATAGCTTTCTATTTGCAATACCAGGTAGTACGTTACCCTTCCTGTGGCTACAAGACAATAACAAAATAAGCTTAGTTATGCGGTGCAAAGAATCCTCAAGCAATTACTGCTACAAAGTTTAGAAAGCATCTGGCCACACTAACCTAAGTACTCAGTATGTCGGAAAATGACATTGAACAACTATGTACTTTCATGGGCCATACTGTCAATGTACCGGGTGGGCAAATTTCGATGTTTTTATAGGGTATCTCGGTAACTGTAAGGGCTATGGAAAAATGAACCCACCTTTCCCGACCTCTTTTTTCGAGATAAATTCATTGGTGAAAACCAGAATTTGCTATATCTTTTCGTTTTCGAGTTGTAAACGAAAATTGATTTTTTTGAGTTTTCGTTTGGTGTCGATAACTCGGTTGTTTGTAAAATTAGAAGAAATCTGTTTGCACGTTCTACAGGCACTTTTTTAAGTAGAATAGGATTTCCTTAACAGATTTTTTATATCTTGTGTAGTTTTCGAGTTATGGCATAAACTTCTATTTTTTTAAAATGGAAACCATAGTTGGCTATGATTTAGCTAAAAAGAGGATTTTTTTCTCTTTACAACGATATATAGTTTGTGGGGTCTATGATGAGTGTTTATGCGGAAACAGTTAAAAACATATGTTTTTCTAATAAAGGACCGTATAGTAATTTCAATGATTTTGCACAGTAGGCGCCTGTCATTTTGAAAACAGAACAGATGGATATTGGGATGTAAATACACAGTTACACAATACTGTTTGATTAATTGTTTATGTTTGGTTTTTTGCTTGCATTATAGTTTTAAAGTTTCGATTAAAGAAATTGACAAGGCGCGATGGCGTATCAAAATTACGAAAAGTTTAATATGCTAGAGTGTTTTATTCAAAATGGATATAATTCTGAAGCTGCATCGGAAGCATATTTTAATCGCTAGCCTGAAAGGAGACAACCTAATATGTCCATCTTTGGTAGACTACAAGAAAACCTCGTTGAATACGGAGGATTTAATAAACCAAGACCAAAAAATTATCGTATTCAAGATGCTGAGGATGTTGCCATAAATGTTGTTGGTATGGTAGTCGTAAATCCTTCAATTTCAAGTAGGCAAATTGAAGCAGAGTCTGGTATATCGCGACGAAGAGCACTTTCAGTTTTAAAAAAACACAAATTTAGACCTTATACAATAAGGAAACAACAACAGCTCCTTCCAACTGATCCTGAACGCCGACTGGATTTCTGCAATTGGTACCTACAACAAATTGAGCAAGACCAATTATTTTTAAAAAATATCATTTGGACAGATGAAAGTTACGTAAGTAGTGCCGGAATTTTCAACCGACACAACAAACATTATTGGTCTGAAGATAATCCTCATCAGACTGTTGATGTTCAAAATCAAGGACGTTTCGGTTTTAGTGTATGGTGTGCCCTATATAATAACCGCATTTTAGCTTACCAACTTTATGATGACAATTTAAATGGTCAACGGTATTACAATATGATAAACTACCACATAGTAGAAGAATTTTTAGACAACTTGCCACTTAACGAAAGACGACATGTATTTTTTCAACAAGACGGGGCACCACCCCATAATACTAATTTAATCTCGGAATTATTAAATACTAATTTTGGGGAGAAATGGATAGGGGAACAATGGGCCAGTAAAGTGGCCTCCTCGGTCGCCAGATCTCTCACCGTTAGATTTCTTTTTTTGGGGAACCATTAAAGACAATTTATACAAAAAGACAAATAATACACTGGTTCAACTGAGAGAAAATCTTATAGACTGTCTGAATTCCGTTTCAAATATTCACATCTATAATGCAACAAAAAGTGTTTCAAAGCGATGTGAACTGTGCATCGCAAACAACGGACGACAATTTGAAAACTTTAGGTAAATAATCATGCTCGTATTTTTTTTTAATCTGTCTAGTTTTGTTTTTGTAAAATATATTGTATCGTATTTTTTACATACATTATTTGTTACAAATTTGATTGTTAAGTGTGTTAAACTTTCTTGTTATGAATATGTTATAAATAACAAAGCGATCAGGAAGAACCTGCTGCCATTCTTCCCGAGTACCCCATATCCCCTAGCGCCCCAGTAGAGCATCTATTAGATAATTCGAAAAAGCCGAAAACACGTCCCCCCAGTGTGAAGAAAATAAAAAGAATTCCTTGGACCTATGTCCAAGGAGCAAAAAATGGTACGCTTTTTTTGCATAAAAAACAGGATTGCACCAAAGAATCCGAATGTATTACACTCAAGAATACATATCCTGACATTCTGGGAAATAAAGACTGGAAAAAGATCAAAGTATTTATTCAAAACGAATATGTTAAAAAACAACGATATCGTTAACTTGGTTATACAGTGACTCACAGTGACTCACATACAAAATCAACTAAATTTTTGACTAATACACAAAATTATACCACTGATTTTACCTCACAAATTACCGAGTTAGTTAATTTGTTGCATGAGCTTATGCAGCATGTAATTTTCGCAGGTAATGGTAGTTGCATAAAAAAAAAGATAGAAATAGTAGTGTCACAGTGAAAATGATCCAGTTCTCTGAATAAACAGATCTCTGAATGTCCGCGCAATACAACAGGCCGGGAATACAGTATTGCGCAATATTATATTATAATTTAAGCTTACACTGCGCGACAATAACTTTAAAGGAAGTGAACGAAAAACTCAAAAAAAAAAAAATAAAACGGGTCGCCATACTATGTTAGAAGAGAGGAACCTTGTTATACATCTTTTTAAATTAAAATAAAAGCAAAAGACTCATTGCACAAATAGTAAATAAAAGTCCGTCCACTGTACAACATATTATTCAACGATATAAGACTGGACGAATAGAAAACAAACAAAGAAAAAGTCCAAAAACAATATTTTTTGAGCGAGATGAACGCTATATTCTAAACAAAGTACGACAAAACCCTAAATTAAGTGCACCTAAACTCACTGTAGAATAGAAAAATATCTTGGCAAAAACGTCAATGCGGAAACCATACGTCGGGTTTTACGTAAGAATGATTTTAATTGCCGAATTGCTCGAAGAAAGCCTTATATCAGCTTAATGTTAAACCCTAATATAGAAACACATCAGCCGTTTGTTCCTATAGTATAAAGAATACATAAATACAATGAGTTCTAGCCCTGAAAATGAGGTAGAAGTTCCCAGTAAACGAAAAAAAGGTGTTGTAAATAGTGATACATACAAAAGAAACATTATTAAAAAAGCAAGAGTTCGGGGAGAACAATATAAAAATTATTCCGGAAATATTGTGCATGCTAAAGCGGCTGCGGGGAATTACTGGTAAGTTAGTTCTTATAGAATGTATCTAATTACCGTGACCATACATTTTTCTAGTTGTACAAGAAAATGTGTTACCGAATTCCGTGATGTGGAAAATATTAATATGCTGCAAATATTTTGTGACTTGGCAAATAAGGATCAACAGGACCTGCATCTGCAAAGACTTATTGAGATTCAACCCGTTTCTCGAAAAAGGGCAAGGAAGATATTGAGAATAAAAAGCCTAAATCAGTATCCGTAAAATATTTTGTTCTTAATGGAGAACATAGGGTTCCAGTTTGTAAACAAGCTTTCCTATCGATTCATGCAGTATCTAAAAAACGCTCTGAACATCTTGTCTTATTATTAAAACAGCATAAGAGTCCAAGGGATATGCGTGGAAGAAATGTTAGTGGTAATGCTATCAAAGGTCATATTATTGCAAACGTACGTAGTCATATTGAGTCTTATCCTGTTAAACTATCCCATTACACTAACCACGAAATTCGGTATTTGGATTGTACACTATCAGTTAAGGCTATGTAGAAATGTTTATAAAAAAGTACCCCGAAGATAAAAATTTTTTTTTTGAAAGAAGTTTTTTTGGACCTACTTTAAAAGAAAATTATAATTTAAGATTTGGCCAACCTGCTAGACACATGTACCACTTGTGAGGAGCTCAATGTAAAAATTAAGAGCCAAACACTAAATGAAAATGCTAAGCGAGTGGCTGTTGCTGAACTTCTAGTACATGAACGATTTAGTAAAAAATTTTATACAACTTTGGATTCCATAAAACGTCTTTGCAAAAACCGGGATGATACTTTGGCTATTTGTATAGATTATATGGCTAATATTTCCCTTACCACAAATACCTGTTCAGGATATATATTACTTGCGTCAGCTCACCGTATTCACATTCGGAATTCATAACTTAAAGACTAAGCAGATGGCATGCTTTGTATACCATGAAGGGGAGGCTGGTAAAGGGGTAAATTATGTGATATATTTTCTAAAATATTACATAGATCATCAAATTGGGGACGAAGTGAGAAAAATTCATATTTTTTGCGACAATTGTTGCGGCCAAAATAAAAATAACACTATGATTCGCTTTCTAATGAGCTTGGTTGAACTTAAAAAGATTCGAAGAAATACAAATTTATTTTCCTATGAGAGGACATTCTTTTATGCCATGTGATCGCGATTTTGGTCTGATTAAAAAGGCACTTAATAAAATTGAAAGGCTTTACACTATACAGGAATATATTGAAGTAATCGCAAAAGCATCCAATAAGTCAAGAATTTTTTTTATTGTGCCTGTAACCAAAGATATGGTATACGACTATAAAAATTGGTGGCCCAGTTTTTATAAAACAAGTTGCCTCAGTAATGATTCGTATGGAAAAAATGTATCACGCACTCAGAAGAAGTCGTTTTCGATATCATCATATTACCATCTAACCATTTTTTTCGGCTCAAGAAGTTACATGCGGAGAATTTATAAACAGTTTGGTTAAACACACGTTCCGGCTTAGAAATACAACAAAAAAATCTTGGTTATCCCGTAGAAAAAGCGTATCCTGAAAAACTACCTATAAGTAAGAAGATGGACCACATATTGTTGACCATAAAATTCGTTCTAGAAGAATATTCAGAATTTTGGCAGGACATTACCTCTTGGCCTACTGAAAATCGAGAACCTGACATAGAATAAATCATTTTGTTAATGTACTTCAGAAGTATATTAAAGAATTCACATAAAATACATTGTTTTCTTGGTATTTCCTTTTTTTTTAACTCCTTATAGTGCAGAAAGGGGTTATGTCCATGTGTCAAATTTGACATTTCAGAGGTATTTAAAAGCTAACAGCACTCTACTTTTACATTACTTTGTCACTAACACCATTACTAATATTCTGCCAAGAAATTGGGTTTATACGAATTATTGCAAAGAATGTAAATAGTTTTTTGTTGTTTTCTCGAATAGTAGAAAATGTGACATGTGCCCTTTCTGCAATTAGCGATTCATATGGGGTCAAGTAGGTATTTTTCAGTTTAAAAAATTCGACGCCTACTAAGAGCTGGGCGGCGCGACGCATCGAAAATATAAATCGATTGCAGGGACTTACGCGCACGCGAAAGTACATGTTATTTAAAAACTTTTTTGTTATTTACTCAAACTTATTTACTTTACTCGTTTCTCAGTTATACCGGTTTATAGCATAAATATCTTGATAGACCAAAAATGTGATTACCGATGATTTTTACAAGTATGCCATGAATTAGTTACTATGGCAACCATTGTTATCACAATTGTTTACACAAGTACAATTACAAGCGACAGAGCTTGTCATTGATGTGGCAAAGATGTTGTCAAATTTTGTCACAAGAAATATCCAAATTTTTCTGTTTAAATAAAAATTATAATAATTATATGAAAATGGTCCACTTTAGCAACGAAGGAAAAGTTAGATATGTTACTGGTGTTTGGAGAATGCAGGTCAAATTGTAGAGAAACAAAAACAGTTTACGCACAGCGTTATTCGCACAGAATAGTCCCCGATGCAAAAACGTTTTCAAGTTTATGTAAAAACTTGAGAGAATATGACAGCTTCGTAAAACCTAAGAGGAAGAGAAGAAAAACGACTACAAATGATGAAAATACTGCTGCTGTAATTCAGCAGGTTTATAATAACCCCAAGACACCGAACAGAAACTAGACTAGAAGGTTCACTCTAAGCTCCACCCACTAATGCACTCTCCTTGCCCCGTCTCGGATCTCAGTGTCTGTCGGTGGCCGCGCTCATACCGTCTGTCTCAGCCTAAAGCGGAAGTTCATTCGATAGCCGCGGGCAGTTCGCTATACTGGACAGATCCTATATTTATTGATATTTACGTGGCTTATGGTTCACAATTTATGAATTATGAATTAAGATAATTTATGAATTAAGGCTATTGGCCTAAATGTATTAGGGGTTGTTTCCGATCAGGGATCAAATTTTCAGAAATTAGTTAAAACAGACTTAAAATTAACTGAAAATAATGTTTCATTTTTTGTTGATGATATTAAACTTGTTTATTTTTTTGATGTCCCACATCTATTGAAATCTACAAGAAATATTTTTTTCTTATAGATGATCCCACTAGAAGAATGGATTTCTTAGCAAAATTTTCCGATTTGTATAGCCAAGATGAAAATTTTCTCTTTAAAATTCTATGAAGCGACGAAAGTCGATTCCATAACAATGGAAACGTGAACAGACACAACTGTCGCTTTTGGTCCAAAAACCATCTTGCTGGATCACAGAAAGAGGTAATCAGCGAGTTTTTGGCATCAATGTTTGTTGCGGCATATTAAACGAATTCCTTATTGGACCTCACTTTTATGAAGGCACTTTAAATTCAGATCGCTATTTAAGGTTTCTTCAAACTGCACTTCCGACCTTGTTAGAATAAGTACCTAGATTACTTGTTAGAAGAAGTAAGACTAGAATGAGATTGTGGAGACAGCAATATGGAGCGCCTGCACATAATGCCGAAATTGTAACGATGTATTTAAACAGAGCATACCCCAATAAATGGTTTGGTACTAATGGGCCGATAAGGTGGCCGGCGAGGTCCCCGAACATTAAACCACCAGATTATTTTCTTTGAGTTCACCTAAAGGACGTTGTCTATGAGGAACATATCGAAGATATGGCTGATCTTATTATTAACAAAATGAATGCTGCATGTGCCGCTATTACAAGAGGAATGCTCCTACAAGTGACCCAAGCCCATCTATTAAAAGTTTTTCATGGTTGTGTTCGAGCAGATGGACATAATTTTGAACAATATTTTTTATTTGCTTTATTATATTAGGTATGTAGTTAATTGTGATAATAATTTTGTGTATTAGTTTATAGTTTAGTTTAGTTTATTCATTCATATTATCACTACTAAATCCAAATATGTCAAAATCAAATACTCGTATAAATAAATAAACCTACGAAAATAAAGACAAATTTATGATTGTACGATATTATTAAAATCATCGGTAATCACATTTTTTTTTTTCGAATTTATGGCCAGAGCTTCTAGGCTATTAGCGCTAATCGCATTTTTTTTGTCTATATAGAAATTTATACTATAAACCGGTATAACTCGGAAACAGTAAAGTAAATAAGTTTAAGTAAATAACAAAAAAGTTTTTAAATAACATGTACTTAATTAATTAACGTAATTTCAAAGTCCCTCCAATCGATTTATATTTTCGACGCGTCGCGACCGACGCCCAGCTCTTAGTAGGCGTCGAATTTTTTAAACTGAAAAATATCTACTTGACCTCATATATTAACCACTTTTTTACAGAAATTAAATATTCCTATTCGTTTTCGAGATATTGGCGTGCGGAGTTTTAAGTAAAAAATCATATATATAGGTGGCGCTGCTCTGTCCCGTGGCTATGGGCCACGGGATGTTCAGACGAAGAAAGCCCTTTAGTATATGACTAAAGGGCTTTCTTCGTCTGAACGCTTTAGTGAAGCATGTGTGGTAAAGTCGGTGAAACACCCACCGTCTGCTATGCTGTGGTCGTACATAACATCGGAAGGACCTGGACCCCTGTACTTTTGCGAAGGCACAATGGACGAGAAACAATACAAACGGATGTTGTAAGAGGTTTTGATGCCGTATCTAATTAACTTGGATCCTAATAAAGGCCCTCCTTGTCACAGGGCAAAATTAGTGAAAATTTCCTTAAAGTCAGTGAATTTGCCAGTGCTATCGTGGCCAGGAATATTTTCCGGATTTAAATGCGATTGAAAATGTGTGGTGTGTTTTAAAATCGCTTATGCAAGTATATGCAAGACAAAAAATACCAGCAACAATTAGTAGACAATATTAAGGATGTGTGGAAAAATAACGCCACAATTAAAGTAATAATTTAGGCCTGCATCGACAGTATGCTGAAGAGTACAAAAATGTAATAAAAGCAAGGGGTGGAATTACTAAATATTGATTAAATACTTTGAAATTATTATGAATTTATCGTAATAGTCTGCTAAAATCGTTATATCAATAGGTGGCCCTAATATTTTGGCCAGGGACTATAATTGGTAACGAATAAAAAGTGTTATGACAACAGTTCAGTTTCTCTCTCGTATAAAAAAGGAATAGGTGCAAAAAATTTTAGACATCTGCATTTTTTACATCTGTTTCGTATTGTACAAACGTCAGAAATTATTGGGCGAAAGTAGCAGGAAGGAATTCCTGTTGGACAACTGGGATTTGATAAGGTCTACAAAATTCGACCTATAGCAAATACATAGTTTCCAAGACAAATTTATATCTGTGTCTGTTGAAGAAAGTTTGTCGGTTGCTGAACTGTGGAACAAACGCCATCCCAGACACCATCTAAAACAGTTTTTGGCAAACAAACCCCACAAATTGGGAAGTACGTTGTTTTTTTTATGTGCAACCTCCGGACATGCTTATGATTTTAAAGTATACACGGGGCAGTAAAAAATCCCAATGAGAAACTTTCGAATGAACCAGATTTTGCAGCAAATATGGTTGTGCCTCGATTCATTACGTTACATCTTTAATTAATTGAACCCAGAAGTACAAGAGCTTGGTTTTTTGTGATTCTTGTTGCGTCCAAAAAAAAAAAACGTTGTTTCGGATGCTTCATTGAGTAGACCATAAAATAGGCCAACTTCAATGCGCAAAAATGGTATTTCCAATCCGGGAACACAGCTATATGGAATTGACCGCAATATGGTCTTAATCAATATCAAAGCTGTGGTTGAGCTGTCATCTGCTTGGGATGATCAAATTCGAAATACCCGCATTAAACCCAGCCCGTTTAAACTTGTTAGCTGTGAAGACAATTTTCAGAAATTGGATTGGTCATTTTAAAAATAATTACACACCAAAGTGTCCATTTGAGAGTTGAGTAATTAGGGAATTGTTTTCGGTGGTTTAAGGCATTCTCAGAAGAGTCGATTGAAGATGAACCACGCAGGGAAGGCTTTCATCTTCAAGAACTGATGAAAATGTCGACAGAATACGGAATCGTGTGCGTTCAGATCGTCGGTTGACGACAAAAATGATCGGGTTAAAAGTTATTTGAATCACACCACTGTTGATCAGATTCCAAAAAACTTTTCGCAGGAACAAAAGGACATCAGGAGAGAAAGGTGTCTTGATTTTTTTAGAATCGATTAAAAATGATCCCCATTTTATGGAACATATCATTACTGGTGATGAGACTTGGGTGTTTGAGTACGACCCGGAAACCAAGCGCCTAAGCATTGAATGGCACACTTCAAGACCCAAAAATAGCAAGTATGCATGCTGATTTGCTTTTTTTGATAGCCAGGGAATTGTCCACAAATAGTTTGTGCCTCCAAGCCAAACAGTAAAACACTTTTACAGATAGGTTCTTGAAAATTTTTGAAAAAGGGTCATGCGTGTGAGATCAAACGTCAAGAACAACTGGATGTTGCATCATGACAATGCGCCTTATCACACAGCCATTTCAGTAAACGAGTTTTTTAGTCAGTAAAAACATTCCTGTGGCTCCTGATCCTCCTTATTCGCCTGACTCGAGTCCTTGACTTTTTTCTCTTCCCGAGATTGAAAAATTACCTCAAGGGACGTCATTTTGGGATCATAGAAAACATTCAAATGGCTGTAACCAATCAGGTGTTGAAGTGGCTTTTTTTATCTTGGAAAGATAATAATATTCTAAATCTAATGTCTACGTTTTCTGGATAACGACCAGAAACCACCGCTTGTTTGGGTGTTTGAGAGGTTTGAAAGAAGAAATAAAGAAGTCACATATCCACAGATCGTTCCGATATATATGGGATGGGTATATTTGTTTAATAGCCATATCGAAAGCCATAGAATTAGGCTAAAGTCCAAAAAATGATACCTTAGATTATTCTAGTGGACATATCACTAGTATATGCATGGCTTTTGTATAAAAGAGCCTGTGCAGGAAAAATGCAAAGCCTCTGATCCAAAAGAAATTTAGAATTGAAGGTTGCCCAAACTCTGTATTAAATTGTAATAAACTCCTATAAACGAGGCCGACCATCAAGACATTTTTTTTGATTGTTTTTCCTTCACACATACATAGCCACTTATACAACCAAAATATATTTTTTTAAATACAAACAGAAAATCTTAAGATTTTTACCCTTAAAAATTTAAGGGTTAAAGAACTCTATATTACTTTTCATAAACTCCACATAACGTAGTTAAACGTATTGAAAAATTGAGAAATACAACAACTATTTCTTTGAATCCCTACACAGAGCTATGTTGGCTCTGTTAAATATAACATTAAAAAACAAACGTTCCACAGGATCAGATGAAGCACCACCATTTCTGATAAATGGCGGTACTCCAATTATCAGCTTTATCAAGGCTTCCTATAGAAAACAAAGTATCCCCTCTTTAGATGTAACAAGACTTATCTCAATATTTGCATATAAGTTGCTTGATTTTTTAAGTCCAATAAATTAAGAATAATTCGTAACCCCAGAAAATAAATATCGCCAATAGATACATACAATTCTTTGCTTATACCATACATTTCGATATAAGGCCTACAAGGCATATGAACTGTATATTATAGATCTATATTTCATATGTGCTTACTCAAGTTTATACGAAACAATCTTAGTTTCATAATCAATAAATGTAGGAAAATCCATGGAGATGATTTTAACGAAAAATAATGCCGATTTTATAAAATGTGTATAGATATGTACACCCACTAGAGATAGCGCTAAAATATAAAATACAGAGTCGGACAGTGAATAGATTATTTATATAAGGCATAATAAAGGTACATACTTTTAGTTAAAACTAGTAAAACATAAAATAAGTCTACTTCTTATTCTACTAAAGAATATGCAACACGTGTAACGTTACCTCCCTTAAACTTGCCTACTCTTACCGGGATTATATTCGGGCGTATAGGAACTCAAATGAATTAGTTCTATGTCGCTCAGTCACTATTTAACCGGCTGCGGAGCGCGCTAATGTATGACTTTTTTACAAAACAAGTGATTTCGTCGGTAAGGTGATGTACTTGCTTGTAGTTTTTTATGCTGATTAATAAGATTCTTAAGGATATACCGGACTTAAAAATGGATGGGAGCATGATATATTATATTGCGTGCGAAAAACATTTAAGAGGGTGGCATCAGCTGTAAGAGGGTGGCATCAGCTGTGGCTAAATCAGCTGTTCACAGTTGGTCCTGTTAACTTCAAGAGCCTTCAAGTAACGCCGTGACATAAATTCGAGACAAATAGACATCCCACGGCACAGCCTTCAACAAGGACGGAACCAGTAGTGTAGCTTGGAGGGGTGCTTGGGTTGTCAAAAGGTGAAAGCGAGTTGTAGTACCCCACACCAATTTATTAGGCAGCATTAAGATCAATGGCTTGCCCAACAGAGGTCAAACCACGCAAAACCCTGCGTAAATGCAATGGGGTGGCTTGAAATGTGTTGAAGAAATGGAACAGCGACCAAATACGCAAAACTTATTGAGGAGGTTTTAATGTGTGTCGGGATGGAGTTTTTACCCGACAGCGTCCTTCTTAGTTCATCCTGTATGTCTTCTCTGAAATTGCCGTCAAAATTTTGCGAATGCAAATTTCGACATGGGGTTGCTTTTAGGGGCGTGGATGGCGAACCATCCGTAACTCGAATAGAACGCAAATGGTGCTAATCTAAAAAGTATTCTAGTTGGCGCTCTCTAGTTTCTCAGTGATGTACTACATATGTACTAACAAGGAAGGTACTCGGACCCGAACTCTCCGATTTCAATGATTTTTTATAGATATTGTAGAACATGAAAAAATAAGTATTTTTTTTATGTGGCGGAAAAACATTCTAAGGCGGTGAAAATAACCCCTAAAGTTTACCCCCAAAAACACATTTTTCTCGATGAAACAAAATGGACATTGTTCCTTATAAAAAGCACTATTAATCCGTTATTGGGTGAAATATATTTTTTTTTGTAATTTTCGATAATAAAAATTCGCAAATTGCTTGAAAAAAAATATTTTTGTATTCGCGATGTCAAAATAAAGTTTACCTGTTTCGGCATTTTCCTTAAAAATACCACCAAAAGGGATGAACCACCCGTAACACAATTAAATTATTCCAGGCATTAAATTTTCGTGAAAATTGGTATACGGGGGTTTTCGAGGATGCTGATCACAAATCTGTAGTCGGATTCTGTGAATTCAAAATGGCGGATCCAATATAACCGACCAATTTTTTTCAAAAACCTGAAATTTTCTTATTTTTTTACGTTTCAATCTTAACAAGGTTTCTTGTTAAGAATTAAATACTCAGTTGATGTCGGAAATCGATGTGTCAGGTCCAATATGGCGTGCAAAACGTGAAAAAATTTCCATTTCCCAAAAAAGTTTACGAAAATTAAAGAATTTTGTAATTTGTAGTTTCTATGATTGGTAATCAAATTGAAAAAAAATTAAGATACAAGATTTTTTGAAACTCCTTAGGCACAGCCGAATACGTTAATCGGCTCAAAATCCTATAAGTCTAAAGCATAGACAAATTGAAAGTACAGATAAGTTGAAAAAACTTGATCGATATTACAATAGTTTAATTTTTTTATTTTATTTTATACGTGTCTATTTAAATAAAAATGAAACTTCTTACTTTATTAACTTCTAGATCATACCTATCATATGATTACCATTACTGTAAAAATTACGTTGAATAATATGTTCTGAAACTAATACAAAAAATTATTATATGATCTAGAAGTTAATAAAGGAAGGAAAAGTTTCATTTTTTATTTAAATAGACACGTATAAAATAAAATAAAAAAATATCACTATTGTAATATCGATAAGGACCCCTATAATTCACCATTGGAAGTAATCAAGTTTTTTCAACTTTCACGTTTTGCACGCCATATTGGACCTGATACATCGATTTTTTTATCAATTGAGTAGTTAATTCTTAACAAGAAACCTTGTAAATTGAAACGTAAAAAAAATAAGAAAACTTCAGGTTTTTGAAAAAAATTGGTCAGCCATATTGGATCCGCCATTTTGAATTAACAGGATCCGACTACAGATTTGTGCAGGCAATAAATTTTCACGAAAATTTATTGCCTGGAACAATTTAATTGTGTTAGGGGTGGTTCACTCCTTTTTCGGGGTATTTTTAAGGAAAATGCCGAAACACGTAAACCTTAATTTGATATCGCGAATACAAAAATATTTTTTTTTATTATTTTTCAAGCAATTTGCAAATTTTTATTATCGAAAATTACAAAAAAAAATTATATTTCACCCCCTAAAAAATAGGGGTTGCAACATTTAATAATCAAATCATAACGGACTAATAATACTTTTTATAAGGAACAATAATCTATTTTGTTTCATCGAAAAAAATTGAATTCGAGATATTTAAAAAAATGTGTTTTTGGGGGTAAACTTTAGGGGTTATTTTCACCCCCCTTAGAATGTTTTTCGGCACAAAAAAAAATAAGTGTTATTTTTTCATGTTCTACAACATATATAAAATCATTAAAATCGGAGAGTTCGGGTCCGAGTACCTTCCTTGTAAGTGCGGCCCTGACTTTTGTAGTTTAGTGCTATCTCAAATACCTACTAAAATATACTTCAAGAAATTACTTTTGAATCATCTTTCTCTTAATACCATATTTTCGTCTATCAAATCCACTCAAAGTAGGGTGTATTGACAAAAAAATTGTACAGCTATGCTTAGCCTTTGTAATTCTTTTTTCCAGAATCTCTAAACTTGAACAGATACACAGATGCAGCAGCTGAACACAATTCTTGATTTCTGAAAGAAAACTTTAAGGAAGTAATGTTTTATTTAGATAGTATTCTTTTATTGATTAAATAAACAAGACAAGTCTGAAAGAAAATTATTAACACTACATAATTATAACCACGTAAATAAAAATAATGTCTTTACATTATCAACTTCCACAAAACCTAAAAATGTCAAAATGATAGTATTTCATCAAAATATTTCATCATTTCATACAGCTCACAACATACAATCTGTACATAAAGTATGGAATAAATTCAGCATTTCTCAAATTAAAAACATTTTTGAAAAAATCATAACTTTTATTTATAGCAAGGCATTTTTGTCAAGTCAGATGTAGTTTTTTATTATATTTTATATTTGACATATGACTTCATCAAATGTTTTTTAACAGCAACCAATTTTTTTTGCTGGATTTGGTCACAAAAAAATTTTCAAAAAAAAAAAAAAGTTTTCGAGATATTTCAGATTTCAACAAGATGGGGTAATTACAATTACTTATGGGGTAGGTACGAACCCTGTACACTTAAGCTGATGCTCATTGTGCCCCCACAAGCTAATCATTCCATTAATCCTGTTTCCTTAAAAAATTGCAGTTACTTACTTTTTCTAAAATGATCGCTACATATAGTTTCAAGTTGTGGCGTTAATGAACAAAATTTCAAAAAAACGGAAATAACAACGGTAAATTATAGGAATAGGGAAATCTCACAAAATATACCTAATATAACAAGTGTAATCGATATCTGGAATAAAAAAGGTACTATTCTATTTAAAATAAGAAAGTTGATGCAGACCTTCGATATAACCGGAAGTACAGCCATCTATGAAAATATGTTCATCAAGTCCGCCATAGGCCTATTAGCTAAAGTCCAAATTTTCAAAAATCAGTCCCTTCTACAAGCCCCAATACTTTTAACGAATGGTTTCGATCAATCACCCTGTATAACATTGTATGGATTTTTGAGAAACGGCAGGAGAGCTTAGAAATAGACATAATAAATCACATAAACCCTGTAAATAGGTGACAAAATATACACAAAATCTCTGTACCTAATATTATATGTGTAAAATCATCGCTCTCGTTACCAAAGCGCGTGACTGACAAAACTGTGAATCTTACAAGTGCTTAAGTCCACGAACAAATTTATTACATCATGTCTAATATGTTGGGACGTAATTGTTTACAGGAGTTGCTACATTTGTACAGGGTTAATTTTTATAATTTGACAAGTTGTTGCGAATTTATTATTAAAATTAGAAAATATTTCTTCACACAAAAGATAGGGTTTTGCATAAATTTTTATAACATGACATGAGAAAAAACAATAGAACATCAGAAACCATAAAACTGAACCATAGCTGTTTTTTTTTGGAACACCCTATATATGATTGAAAATTCCGATTCCTTGAATTTTTTCCTTTTAAATATTATTTTATGTTTTATGTTTGCTTTGGCAGGTCGCGACATATTTCGTTTAATAAATCAATAAAAGACTTCGAACTTTCCGCAAGTTCACAAGTTATTACGAGTTTATTATTGAAATTAGAAAAAAGTTCCTCAGACTAAAGATAGATTTTTTTCATAAGTTTTTATAATATGCTATAAGAAAAAACATCGTAATTTGAACATCAGATTGAACATCGGAAACCATAAAACTGAACCCAAATTGTTTTTTTTTATGAAACACCTTATATTGCATATTCTGATTCCTTGAATGTTTTCCTTCTCAGAAATACATGTTTACTTCAGAAGATTGATACATATTTTATTTAAAAAGTAATTAGCGTCAACGGATCGCAGCTACCATTGACATCTGGACCAGAAAGAAGATGAAAAATGAAGAACTGTCATTTAAAAGGTATTGAGTTACATTTCATTAATTTATATTTATTACCAATTGTTTAAAACAAGAATAATGTTTAGCGAATATGAAAAGTTTGAAGTTATTCACTTATTTTTAAAAGACATTGTATGTCGCGACCTGCTGAAGCAAACAGACATGTTATATTTTTTTTGAAAAGGGAAAAAATTCGAGGAATCAGAATTTGTAATAATACACAAGGTGTTCCATTTTAAAAAAACACTATCGCGATTCGGTTTTATGAATTCTGATGTTCAATTGTTTTTTCTCATATAGTGTTATAAAAATTCATGCACAGCTACAACTTTTGTCTGAAGAACTATTTTCTAGTTTCAATTAAAAAACTCGCAATAACTTGACAAATTATAAAAACTAACCATGTACATTAGCACTGCTTACAGTCACACATTAATTGATTTACATACATGTCATTATTTATTAACCAAACTTAATTTCTATTCTGCAGCATTTAAATTGAGTTGAAAATCAGATACGCCCTCTGGTAACGGAAGCGACGATACGTATGCATACAGGGTGATTCAAAAATATAGGGCCAAAAATTAGTGACAGACACAATCTCAAAAATAAAACAATCCGTATTTTTTTTGTTTTGTTCTAGGGTTGTTCTTAAGAGAACTGCAATCCTTCAAAAGAGGGCGGTGTGAACAAGATTTATTAAAATATTTTGAAAGCCACCGACTCGGCGTGACTCAAATTTGGTACCGAAGTACAACGAATAGTCGCAAACAATATGATGAGGCCAACATTTGGTTACCTAATAGACATGTCATTTGTTTTTTTTGTCATCTTTTTTTTTTCATGGAGGAATTTCAATCTGGACTAGTTAGTATGATGTGCAATTTAATTCCCTACAAAAAAGGAATATTTGTTTGAAATGCGAAAAATGTATCGTTTTCGATAAAAATGTAGATAACTGATTGAATAATTTTCACATATTCACACCAAACAAAAAAAAATCAAGTTGGCCAGGAGAAAAAGCCATCCAAAAAAAAACGTCGACAAAGTTAGCCTAGCAAAAAAAAGACGTATTTCTATTCTATTGTAACGTTTTATTTATTTCGGGTTCGTGAGGTGTGAAAAAATTAAACTCGCACTTTTAAACTAACACTATTTATTTAATTACTACAACTACTGACTAATGTGGTTCATGCAGAAATTTTAGTAATAAGAATAAGAATAGTAATAAGCAAAAGTTAACCTTCTTTTAATGACCCAGTTCATGCAGCAAATCCTTATTTTTAAAATTATTACTAAAAATTATGTTTACTGCATGAACTGGGTCATTATAAAACGAAGGTTTAACTTTTTTGCTTATTACTATTCTTATTCTTATTACTAAAAAATTCTCATGAACCCACCTTAACACTATTTAACTATACTAATTTATTTTAATATACAATTTATATTAGAGCCTTCCACGGAACGCCGCGCCGATATTTAAATAGAACTGAACTGTCCCGCGTCGAAACCCCGCGTTATATCTCCTAGCGGGTATATCTCGAAACTTCCGGCCGATTCCCGAACCATCGGGCAAAAGCCGCGATCTTTCGACGCGGGCGCTGCCCGCGTACGTCATCGACGTTCAGTCGGCTGGCTCATCGAAGCAGGCAGGGGCGGACTGGCCCAGCGTTCGTAACACTATGTTAAATTTATAACCTTATTTAATTGTCAAAGCTGTTGCATTATATGACAGCCATTATTTTTTACAATTGTGACAGTCACTTGTCAAAAATTTGACATGATCGCTATTTCTATCTCTCTCGTTCATAGCCAACTTTGATGACTTTATTTGGATGTGTCTATGAATTATAATAACCTAAAAGACGCTATGAGAGCACTCATATATTGAGGGCTACAGTACTGTTAAGAACCACCCTAGAGCCATTTTTGGTCCCATATTTTTTAATCACCCTGTATATATACATATCGTCGCATACGCGTATATACGCGTTTTTTGGTATATTTGGAATTGGAATACTTTAAGCCCACTAAAAAGGACACTGAATGCTTTGAAATGCTTTCAATTGCTCTATTAGTGCTTGAAACCCTTTGAAACAGCTTAAATTACTTTTATAGAACTTGAAGCTCTTTTTTAAATAATCCATTACAAAGCACCTTTATAAAGTAATTTAAATACAAAACACCGATAACATTTTCACAAAAGGGCTCAAATTACAGTGCTCCAAAGTCCTGAGAAGGCTTAAGGGGACCGCCTACATTAGAGGGTCAAAAAAATCCATTTTTTTTTGCTTAAATTGAAAGTATATCATCTGTAAAATATGCTCCCAAAGTTTCAAGTCCGTTGCTGCAACGTGCGCGTCTGTTGTATTTATTGTGCTCTTACTCGTTGCTCTGCTCTTGTGCTGTAAATATTTATAAACCATCGTGATTTTTATCGACTATTTTTCATGTACGAAAACTTTAAAGGCGTTTTTCTCGAAATGATGTTTTTCAAATTGGCGTGCACGATTACTCAGAAACTACTGGACGGATCGACTTTTTTTTTAATTAAAGCTTGTTTAATTACCTTTTATTTAAACTAAATAAATCAGTAAAAATTATTGCCAAAAAAAAGTTATTAACAAAAAAACACGAACATTTTCCACAAAAAATCATTTTTGTTTAAACAACAATTTTTTTTATTTATTCTAATAAATTCATGATTTTTTTTAGTTCAAATAGAAGAAAATACTCATAAACTTTACAAAACATTTTTATTTTTATGATTCAGATGATTCTATGGGACGCTATCCTACACGCCATGAAGAAGGAATTTTCATAGTGCATCGGCATTCAATTATTAATAATTTGTATTTAAACATATGGAATTTAATCAAAATTTTTGTAAACCTTTTTGATATACATAATAAACAGTAAAAATTTCAAAACAATCCATTGTGTAGTTTCTTTGTAAAAAATTCACGAAAAAAGTGCTTGATTTTGGCCTCCTAATGTAGGCGGTCCCCTTAAAACACATTTCCAAAAACAAAGCACTAAAATCTGCCCAGCTCTAATACTATACTACATATTTTCGAATGCATACATCACAAAACTGTCGAATAATACAGCAAATTGTCACATTGCTGAATTGAGACTGATCATGCTGTCAGCTTCTTCAGAAGGTTTCTAAAGACTGTCTTTAGAAACCTTCTGAAGAAGCTGACAGTATGATCAGCTTGAAAACGTCAAGTCAATTTAGACGACCATGGCAAAACCCGGAAGAAATAACTTCACCAAGTGACGAATAATTGGAATGCAAAGTTTGCTCATTTGATTGTAAACTATGTGTGTGATTCCTGTAAACGTTCAATTAACAACAATAAACTGGATTCGACTACGTAAGTTTTTTGTAAATTAAGTTTAATCAAATTTCAACGATAATTATTATTTAACACTAAATAATATTATTTAATGTTAAATAATAATTTAATGTTAAATAATAATAAGATTATTATTTAATGTTAAATAATAATCATCGTTAAAATTTGATTAAATGCAATTGAAAAAACTTATGTAGTCGAATCCAGTTTATTGTTGTTAATTGAACGTCATTTTGAATCACACACATAGTTTCCAATCAAATGAGCAAACTTTGCATTCCAATTATTCAATTCAAGGGATCACATTTTTATACACACATTTATGTTTCGATTTATTTAAAGGATTGTAACAACAATTACCTCGAGGCATGGTTGCAATAAGCTTAGAAAAGCTAACTCATTCAATAAAACAGTTGAGAAACGACAAATCACATGTTTTTTTCAAGTTTAGACGCGTATACGACGCGAGCACTGGCACCGCGCGCGGGTGTAACGTCCAACAAAACTGCGTGCAGTTTATTTACAAACAGCGATCGCAAAAATTTTGTTTTTTCTAAATATCTGGAAATGTATAACGAGTGGAGTTAATAAGTGATGGAGAATATTGAATTCTCAGCATTTTTTTATTATAAACAACGTTTTTTTTCCATTTGTTTAACCATTTTTAAGGTTCTAATTTTTTCCAAAAATCTCAATCTCGAAAAAAAAGTTGTCCTATAAAAATTTTCAATTAGAGCCTTCCATTTCGAGATAAAAATTTTTTTTTTTAATCGCTGCATAAAATTTCATTTGTTCATAACTTATAACAATAATTTTTTTTTCGAAAAAGTTTTAGGCAGAGTTTAGTACCATCAGTTACTTTGAAATGCGCCAACTCATTCCAAATTTCTAAATAGTTGGAAAATCCTTGACATATTTCACAAATTTTTACTCTACTGTAATGCATTATTTTTATCTCCTTTTTTCCTGTTTTTAGGCACATTTAAAAAAAAAATAAAAATGGAAATACTTATTATTATTTCTTCAAACAATCTTAACATTCACCACTTACTTTCGGTTAATGTTTCGAACAAACATTTGAAAAGGATCTTCAAACATTTATCACGGATAAAATGTTCTAAAAATTAGGTTATATTATACACCAGTAAATTTTAAGGGAGTATTCCAAATGTCTGAATTGGAAAATCGATTCCTTTTTGAAATTTTCGACAGTTTTTGGTTGTAGAATTCACCAATTCACTGGTATTAGGTATATCGTATATGATAAGAAAAAAGTGCCAATCCTGGTATCGTATCATACGAGGTGTGTAAAATTAAGTAATGAGACAACGTAGCACCCGATCTAGCAACATTGCGGAGACAGAACTTGGAAGGGCGGTAGGTTAACATATAATGCACCTTTAGTACAAGTTTCAACTTGTTAGGGTCATTTATTTGTTCTTTGTGACTGTTTTCTTAAACCGTTTTTTATTTTTAGTGCGTTTTTAAAAATGAGACATTAATTTTGAAGCAACGGTATGCCATCAGGTTTTACTTCAGATTTGGGACACAGTGCAACAGATACTTTTGCAAAACTTCAACACGCCTACGGAGACAGTGTTTTTTCAATATTCCAGGTGTTTTTGTAATAAGGAAGGGAAATGGAGCGTGGGCGAGAGACGACAAACAAAAAGCTGAAGTATTTGCTGACCACCTAGAAGCTATATTTAGCCCCTAACGACTTCCAACCTAATGAAATATTGGAAGAAAACGATTACCTTTGAAACAAAAGACATTAAGTTAGTTACTCCCAAGGAAGTAACAAACGAAATTCAAACAAATCTAAACCCAAAAAGGCCCCTGGATTTAACATCGTTACGTGGAGAAATCCCTGAAACTGAACTATCAGTTTGGTTTCAGAGAAAAGCATTCTACCATAGATCAAGTCCACCGAATAACAAATGTGATAGAAAAGGCACTAGAGGAAAAGCTAATTGGCTCCTCTGTATTCAGCCTATCAGTATTATCTATCAGCCATTTCAGGAAACAAGTTTTTAGCCAGTAAAAACATTCCTGTGGCTCCTCAGCCTCCTTATTCGCCTGACTTGAGTCCTTGTGACTTTTTTCTCATCACGAGATTGAAAAATCACCTCAGGGGACGTCATTTTGAGACCATAGAAAACATTCATACGGCTATACCCACCCAGCTAAAAGCTATTCCAGTATACGAGTTCCAACACTGCTATGAAGAATGGAAGACCTTGTCCAGCGCTGTGCAGCTTCCCAAGGAAGTTATTTTAAAAGAGACAATACTGATTTGTAATTCTATTCGAATAAAGAAATTAAAACAAAAATCAGCCTCATTACTTAAATTAACACACCTTTTGAGGTCGCTGATTACAAATCCAAAATCGAATTTTGAAAATTCAAATTGGCGGATCCAATGGCAGACGAAAGTGAAAAAACTTCTCGAGTATTGTATACAACATTCATTTGAACATTCAATCTGTATTTCGAATGCGAAACCAAGGCCTGTACCTCCGTAATTGAAAAAATTGAAGGTTCCACATGAGCCCCACCCAATTTTCCATCCTTCAGGTATGGTAAATAAAAAAAATAATTTGAAATCAAATCAGACACAAAAAAAAAAACAATTTCAAAAACAAAATTCAAATTGTTTCAATTCATAGCAATTAGAAGTGAGCTGCTGCAGAGTTGGCCCAGAACTGGGGTAGCGATCCAACCGGGCACGATCAGTCAAAGCCTTGACAAAGAGTATTGTTCTTTTTAGTCAGTCCTTTATTACTATAATCCCTTTGAGGAATTTTAGATTAGAAGATTGAAGGTACTTTAAAAAAATATTTAGTTTTAAAACGCTGACGCCGTACTGTTTTTTCCCTTTGCTTTTTTTTTCGAAACTACTTTTTTCAAACTGGTGTATAAGAGATCTCAAGATCTACTTAACCCCTTTTGTTAACAACACATTCTTTAAAATATTATCAAAGATTCTATATAAATCTAGTTATCACTAAAGCCGGCAGATCCGGGCGGCGGGCATAAAGATTTCACACATCTCAACGTAAATAACAGGGTTATTAATATCAATCTCAACATAAATTGCAACAGTATTGCAATTTATAAAGAGATGTGTTAAACTTAACCTGTTACTGGACTATTAACACTGAAAACTTTGTGGGCCGCCGCGCTGTTTAGCCGGCTTTAGTTATCACTTCTATATCTAATAAAATCTAAGGATTTTCTTGACTGGGTGCCACGTTCATAAGTTATAATTTTTTTTAAACCCAAAATTTCAATAAAAACGTGATTTATTTTAAAACATCCGTCAAATCCGTCAAACGTTTAAAACAAACGTCATTTCTACGAGGAAATTTTTAAAAACTTTTTCCCATACTACATCTTAGTTACCGAGTGTCCCAGAGATTTCTGACCCGTTTTGATAGTAAATATATTTTGACAGAGAAACTTAGAAGGAGACGGATTTTCGCCAGTCAATTCAGTGTTTCAAAAAGTATTTTTCACACCATGTTAAATACTTGTTACTTGTCCTACAGGGTGTTTTTGAAATATGGTCAAAATCAATGTTAAAATTCGCTAATATTTTAAATGCAACACCTTATATCTGTTTACGCCAAATAAAAGCTGTAATCTTCTGCTTCCCAAACATGTATAGTTTGTTACACTTTACTTTGAAAAAATCGGTTACTAATTTGATTTTTAAAAACATCGTGTTTTTGGACGCTTCCAGAAAATTCTGACCCATTCTGGATCGTAAATATCTTTTCACGGAGAGAACTTAGAAGGATGAGCATTTCGCCAATTTATTTACTTTTCTCAATAAGTTTTTTTCCTACCATGTTAAAAACTTGTTACTTGTCCTACAGGGTGTTTTTAAATATGGTCAATTTCAGCATTAAAATTCGCTACTATATTAAATGCAACACCCTATATCTGTTTACGCTAAATAAAAGCTACATTCTTCCACTTTCCAAGAATGTATGGTTTGTACACTTCACTTTCAAGCTTTTGTTTGTTTTTTACATTCAAATCGGTCATATTTATAGTACGAAAAAAACTTATTGAGAACGTAAACCAATTGCCGAAAACTGTATACTTATACGAAGTTCTCTCTGTGAAAAGATATTTACGATAAAAACGGGTCAGAATTTTCTGGAACGTCCAAAACAGGATGTTTTCAAAAAATCAAATTACTAACCCACGCTTGAAAATTAAGTGTAACAAACCTACATGTTTGGAAAATAGTTGAATGCAGCTTTTGTTTGGTGTAAACAGATACAGGTTGTTGCATTTAAAATAGTGGCGAATTTTAATGTTGAAATTGACCATATTCTAAAAACACCCTGTAAGACAAGTAACAAAGTTTTAACATAGCATGACAAAAACTTTCTGAAATAGTAAATCGACTGGTGAAAACCTCATCCTTCTAAGTTCGCTCTGTCAAAATAAACTTTACGATCAAAATGGGTCAGTTTCTGGGACCTCTAAAACATGATGTTTTTAAAAATCAAATTACTAACCCATTTTGAAAATTAAGTGTAACAAACTATACATTTTTTGGAAAGTGAAAGAATGGAGGTTTTGTTTGGTGTAAAGAGATACAGGGTGTTGCATTCAAAATAGTGGCGATTTTAAACGTTGAACTTGAACATATTTCAAAAAACATCCTGTAGAACAAGTAACAAATATTTAAAATAGTACGATAAAAAACTTTTTGAAAAATCTAAACTGACTGGCGAAAATCGCATCCTTCTAAGTTCGCTCCGTGAAAAGATATTTACGATCAAAATGGGTCACAAATCTCTGAGACACCCAGTATTACTTTCTAAAGAACAAAATTGTTTTTTATTTTTCGGACGATGCCTGACAGAAAATAAGTACACTTGATAGCTCACAGCTCCGTAGTTTTTTAACTTTCTCCTTTCGTTTTTATTTCAAATTATTCGTAAAAGTACTATGTATGTGTAAAATAAAAAATTATTTGATTCCTATAAGGGGGATAGCCACTGTGATAGGTCACAAAGCGATCGCCATTTTGTGAAAATAAAAATAAAGAAAATCGGCTACGTACAATGATAACTACATTCACACAGATTCTAATAGAATTTCATTTTTTTTTTCAGATAACCAGTTTTCGAAAAATCGATACGACCGTGGAAGGAGAGATTTTTTAAGACTCTACAGCAAGGCTCATAACTTTGTAACTGTTTAATATTTTTCAATAAAAATTTATATACACTAAATTGAATATACTTAATAAAATAAAAAACCCGATCCCCATATTCCTTAATTATCCCAGAGAAATGAATTCCCGAAAATCGCTTACTTTTTCAGTCGCTTGCAGCTTCATAGCTACTTCAAAAAACAGTTTTATTTTTATAACTATTTTCCCGAGCACCAAGGCAATGGAACCCTTTAATAATTTCCTTTGATTTTGTGTTCCAGATATCCAGGAGGGCCAGCATGACCTGCGCCAGCAGATAAAACATTTTTTTCATCGATGTGAAAATAGCATTATAAATAAATAAATAATTTTCAATGACAATTTTTTTCTACCAACCTGAATTATTTTTAAAGAAGAAATTGTTGAAAACGTACCATTTCTTAGGTGTTCACATTGGAATACTCCTTAAGGTTATCCTACATCGCACTTATACAGTAGCAAATGTTGCATAAATTATGGCTTCTACCAGGCTTTCCAACGGAAAAATCTTACCAAATGAACCTTTCTAAATACTTGCCCACGTTCACTCATATCTAACTTTATTGCTATCGACAAACTCCTGTCCAAGGAAGAAATAAAAATTGCCGCTACCTAGTTAGTGCCTTCAAATCCATCCAAGTTGGTCATTCCATTCCACAGAAGAAAATATTATGTCCCTACAAAAACGGCATGGTATAAGAATCGATTCTTCGCGTATATAGCATGAAAACACCGCGACTTAAAATTGTTATTTACAATAAATTCAATGTTCAATGGCCATCTAATTTAGAATCACCTGAATTGCATATAACTACCATCTGTTTTGTATGTGGTTTACAATTGTTGCTTTTGATTGTGGCTTATCATAAAAATGTGTTCTACTACTTCAAATATTTTCGATCCAGAAACTAATCTTACGATTATGCCAATATAATAAATAATATTACAATATTTTAATAAATAATAACAACTGATAAATGACTTCTTTACAACAAACATTATTTTCTCTAGACTACAACCCAAAGTTAGAAATGCGTAAAGAAATGCATTATGAAATGCAACATATTCTTGTGATCCATGTGAACATGATTTTGTAATCATGTTTCTTACTTTTTACGAAATGTCCTGATCGAGTTGAAACGACATGGTAAATAAAAAAAAAAGAACAAATAATTCTGTCTCCAATTGTAAATCTACGACAGACTATAAAAAATTTACATTACGCAAAAATTTCGAACATGAAATTCCATGGGACAACCAGTGTAAAGGGGGCACGAGGACCTCACACGAGGGTTATGTTCTCGTCATGTCAAGCTGGAGGATCAATTTACTGTTTCTTTTGCCTGAGATTGCAGTAGATTTCAGTAAATCTCACTGGATTTGCCAAAGTTGATATTCAGTAAACTGTAAATATGTACATAATTAAAAATGCTTACCAGGCAAAGGCCAAGGACACGGATAACTTATTGAACGCAAATTAAACTTGGTACACATTAAAAAATATATCGAAATAATTAGACGTACACTCTCATATCTGAATCAGTACAATTTTTATAACCTCGCGTAAGCAAAAAAGAGGCAAATCAGATAAAACAAAACACCCCATACAAACAGAGGTACGCACGCCATTTTGTCTAATAATAATGGTGGGTTCATGCAGAAATTTTTAGTAATAAGAATAAGAATAGTAATAAGCATAAAGTTAAACCTTCGTTTTATAATGACCCAGTTCATGCAGCAAATCCTTATTTTTAAAATTATTACTAAAAATTATGTTTACTGCATGAACTGGGTCATTATAAAACGAAGGTTTAACTTTTATGCTTATTACTCATAAAGAAACCAAATAAGAGGGTTCGATTCCATGTTGATTTATGGAAACACCACACTAGCACCATCTGTCGGACATCTGGACTCGGAAAACGTTTTTTAACTGCAGAAAACTGCAGTTTATATACCTTTTCGACTACAACTTTCCTGAAAATCCGCGAGATGGCAGCTTAGTAGTTCAGAACGCTGTATCCAGGCGGTAAATTCAAATTTTATAATATAAAAATATATGCTGTCAAAATTACAATAAATTTAACATTTACACTAAAACTAGCTGCAGTTGATTAGCAATTTATAATTGTTTCCAGACATCATCACTACAGCTTGTTTTAGTGTAAATGAAAATTAATTTTAAATTTTTGACAGCATAAATTCAAACTTATATATGTATATACAAATTGGAAATTAAATTAATAACAATATGATTACTTAATATACTTACCGTTTAGACGCCAGTCTATAGAAACAAATTTTGATAAAATGTAGATAGTTACACATGTTTCGAACTATTTGGTTCTCTTCAGTACGATGTACTACTGAACACAGATTAAATTGGTAAGATTATTATTAGGTATTTGTTAAATCATTTATTATCCATCATTATTAAAAGTATATATTGACATATATACAGAGTGTAACACTACCAAGTGTTTAAATATCAGTAGAATCGTAGACATATGTATCTATCTTCACTACCAAAATAAAATAGAACTACTAGTACTAAGAAATAAAATTTGAAGTGCGAAGAAAATTTGAAGATAAATAAATATGAGCAATAATGCATTCTACAGTACCTACTGCAAAATTTAAATTAAAACATTCTCATTAAACCTGTTACGAAAAATAAATTCTATAGAAATAACAAATAAATAATAATTAAATAATAAATAAATAAATAAATAAATAAATACATAACCTGTATTCCAATGAAATTGACAATGACTAGAAAATTAAAATAGATCCTAATTATGCCTCGTGCCTGCACGAATTTGGAAAAACGATTTATTTTTAAATGAAGGATTTCTAATATTTCTGTAAAAGATACTTTTACAATTTGGTGCATGACAATGATACGCATTTTTACCTGGACAACTCGTTTTTAAATACTGGTAAGAAAAAGTGGCAAAAAGGTCATTCGAAGACATTAAAAACTTGTCAAAATACTTACATAAATATTTAGTGCAAAATACTTCCAACAAACACCCAAAAGGAAAAGGTAACATTACCGACACATTAAAATAAGAACCTAACCTCACACATACATCCCGGCATTAATTAATAAAAACTGTTGTTAGTTGTTAGTTGTTACATATCTCCAGACGCATATAATAAATGTCCAGACGGTACAGATGTAGCAGAGGGCACTGCGAACTCACCAGAAGCACATTCTTTTGTATTTGTGAATATGATTCCAGCCAATCACAATTTAAATTTTAGTTATCTAATTCACTAATCATTGTATCTTTTGTATTTGCGAAAGAACACAGTTACAAATATGTGTTTAACTTTTGTTATGGCGCCATCTAGGTGATTTTTGGAGAATTAGTCTAATGTAGATTTCTTTAATTTTATTACTCGAGTCCAGGAAATCCGCTGGGGGGCGCTCCGAACGTGTTTCCAGTTAGGGCTATTTAATAAAATACTCTTATTTGGTTTCTTTATGTTATTACTATTCTTATTCTTATTACTAAAAATTTCTGCATGAACCCACCATAAGACCACCAATCTCTAATTTAGAGATGTGTCGTTCATGAACGACCCGTTCTTAGTGAACGGGTCTTCCCGATGATCCGTGATTGATTCAATCACGCTTTGTGATCCTATCGTTCATATGAACGAATGATCGGAGAATGATAAGCAAATCACGAGAACGATAGACTGGTTGCAGGATCCGTGATTGTTTTTGTGACCCTAACCGGGTGATCAAATGAAAACTGAGATCGACTTGGGTCGGTTTCATGAACCGATGAACGCGCTTAACTTGCGTGGTCGGTGTTAAGTTAAGGTGGGTTTGGCGCGTTCTGTGCATGTTGCGCGCAACTGGTACACGCAAAAGTTTAACTAACGGATAGACAAAAATTACTTTTTGACGAATCGGAATAGAAATGAAACGATAGAATAAAGATAAAATAATATTACTGAATTTTGTTATGCACTCTAGGCCGACATGCGCGAAAAATACGATTATTGTCGAACTCGATCGTGATCGACCGAGTGAAAAAAACATACATATCTGGATCACGCTAGTACGCTACTGCATTTTGTTTGAATCAGTTACAAGAACGGGTCATATGAACGGGTCATCGTGAACGGGCCTTTTCAATGATTGATCTGGTATGAAACGGGTCGCTAAAAAGAGCCGGGTCTTTTATAGGCCCAGTTGTACCACTCGTTCACCGTAGGATCAACGTTAAACTCGGATCAGTAGCATTTCGAGTGTTGTACGAACACAGTTCAGCGTTGAACTCGGGTTCAATTACAAGTTCAGCGGAACGGTCAACGTCCTCGGTTTAAACTCAGTTCAAGAAAAATATACATACTACGGAGTCTAGTGGTGGTAAAAATAATTCGGATCGGTCATCGGCGACCTATTTATCTAGCCTAGTATTTACTTTGTGGTACCTATTGGGTTAATTAAGATAAAATGATGGAATATTTTAACATATGATTTTTTTGAATTATACAATATTGTAGCACGTCATCGGCGACCTATTTATCTAGCCTAGTATTTACAGAAATAGATCATTTAACGAAGTGGAGTGATGAAGAATTTAAGGATAGGTCCGGGTTGTCAAATGATGTAGTGCAGTTTTTAAATCGAGAAATATCCTAACAAATTGCTCCAATGTCAAACAAGTAAAGTGGGCAATGTTTATAACTATGTGGACGTTGCAAGATGCTGCAAGGTCTATTTAGACGTTTTGTGCTGCAAGGTCCACCACCAGCAATTACTTTTGAAGTACAAGAAGCCATTCATTTTGTTGGGGGAGTTCCCGCTGTAGATAATTATTATAATATAGGAGGTATCAACAACAGGACAAGGCCATTCACTCATTAATGAATATTTTGCAAATATTGCTAAAAAATTAAAATGCTTCTACCGTTATATGTAACAAAAATAGCAGATTAAAAAAAATGTGTAAAAACGTTTGGTCGAACAACTGATATATAAATTAAATCATTTAATAAGTTGCTTTCATGAAATACACTGATAAAGACACTTCTCAAAGAAAATGCATGTAACAACGTTGTATGTTCACGGTTCTTACAATAAACAGTTACATGAATGAAACACGTTATTAGAAGTTTTATTATATTGACAGAAAATGAAGTTAATAAAAATCAGTTTTCAATTAAATTGTCAGAAAACCTAGCTGAATGTAATCTGTCACAAATCTTTAAAATTTACTATAAACTATTGTGAGGAATATGAGGTTAAGACGACGCAAAAGTAATACCACATTTTTTAATGCGAATATAAAAATCACTAAAAACGGTATTTTTTGTTGTTGCCACCACACTCTTGAACGAGTTCAAGTGATCGAAGTTTGAACCGAGGATGTATAACAAGAAGTATGTTGAACGACGTTCATCGTTGAACGGGAGTTCAGCTGAACGACGGTTCACTGACTTTTCGTACAACCGGCCATTACCATCACAAATCTCTAAGTTGTCCATCATGCTGTACAATAGAAAACCGGTTTCTATGATGCTATGTATATGTACACATTGGGTGCTTTCCATTTACACGACTCCCATCGACTTGTGTCGACTCGTATCAACTAGTGTTGACTCATCAAATGGGTAAATGGAACTCTCGCTAGGCTAGTAATTTCATGCAAAAGTTGTTGAAAGTAGTTACTGCAAATAATTACATTTGTCACCTACCTTCATTTTCTTCAATCAGATTTCGCATTAACTCTCCACTATATGTATATTCCGCTTTACCGCGTTCGTTTAGATTTTTACTTCCTTTACACTCACACTCAGCGTGAACTCAGCTATCTAACGGAGTCTGTTTGAGGTGACTGGTGTCGTCGACTGACGGCAACACAAATCAAACGGAAAGCACTTTCGGAGACACGAGTGGACTCGTGTCGACTTGTGTCGGTAAATGGAAAGCACCCATTAGACATACGGCACACGCGTATCAAATGCAGTTTTGCCAATACCACAAACGTGAAAGAGTTCCTCTGGCCGCGTTCCAATATTCACTGGCAGGACTGACTGGCGTCTAGCTGTACACATAGATAAAAGTGGCTGTACATACTGTGAATACCAGTGATGTGAGAATACGTATTAAAATAACTGTTGAATTCGAATATTAAATTAATACGTATTAATCCGAATATTTTGTTTGAATACGGATACGGATTAATTCTGTCAAATGTCATTGTCGAGTGTTGACTGTCGATGCTTGATGGTCGAAAACGTATTACAAATACATAGTGGCGTCTGTGAGTCGGACGAACATTGCTCTCGATTTACCCGGATCGAGAGTACCTCCCCCGTTTTCGAGGATGCTGAACACGATGCCGGTGTCAGAATGTCACTTTGGGATTGCACAACCCCTCAAAATGGCCAAAAACTCACCTCCCTACATCATTTCCTTGTAAAAAAAACGTATTTTCCCCCGTTTTCGAGGATGCTAAGCACGGTGGTGGTATTGAAGACGACTTCCGACCCTCACCAACCCCTCCACCGGTCAAAACTCACCCCCCCAGTGGGGTGGTTTTTGATTTTTTTTATATCAGCGACAAAACGTCTGTCCCCCCGTTTTCGAGGATGCTGAGCACGGTAATGGTGTTGAAGATTATTTCCGACCCACACTAACCCCTCCACCGGTCAAAACTCACCCCCAAAAGGGTTTTTTTTGCTACTTTTATCATATATATCAGATCAGATTTATCATAGACATATCAGCGGCAAAATGTCTGTCCCCCCGCTTTCGAGGATGCTGAACACGATGGTGGTGGATGATTTTTTTTTCAAATCCCTTCAATCCCCAAATCAATAAATAAATCACTCCTTTCGGGGGTGAGTTTTGGCTGGTGGGGTTGTTGGTGGGGGGTCGCAAGGGATATTGAACACCACCACCGTGTTCAACATCCTCGAAAACGGGGGGAAACACGTTTTGTCGCTTGGTGAGGGTCGGAAGTCATCTTCAACACCACCACCGTGCTCAGCATGCTCGAAAACGTGGGAAAAGACGTTTTTTTTACAAGGAAATGATGTAGGGGGGTGGTTTTTGGCTGTTTTGGGGGGATGCACAATCGCAGAAACATTGGGCGCATTCAGGGACGCTCAGCCGCTGACCGATATGTCTTAGTAGTTGGCCTTTTCTGACTGTCAGCGGCTTAACACTCCCTGAATCGTTTGTATGAGTTTCGCAAAGATCTAGAAAACGTAATATGTTCTATGGCATAGATAACTTTCATGAATCATTGATTCATAATTCCCTGCCATTCTTTGCTTAAAGACTGCCTTAAAGGATAAAGGTTCGTTTTCATTTCCATAACTTTTCTTTAAAAACAAGCAATATTTTCTTTTCTATAACTTCTGTTTAAAACGATAGAGAGAATCATGATAGAATTATTGTCCAATCAGCATCTCAGCAATAATATTTTAGGCTTAGTAAATTGGTCAGCCGCTGAGATAAAAAAGTGTCAGCCACGTCCATTCAGGGAAGTAGCTAAGTTAGCTACTCAGCCGCTGAGAGTCCCTGAATGCACCCATTCTGACACCGGCATCGCGTTTAGCATCCTCGAAAACGGGAGGGGAGGTACTCTCGATCCGGGTGAATCGAGATCATTTTTTCAGGGTTTTTTTCCGACTCACAGACGCCACAAACAGTTATACAATTTTTAATTTCAATGCGTATTCGTATGACCACCTGTTTGATTCGAAACCACCACTTGATTCGGATTCGGAGTAATCGATATGAACTGAAGAAACAATACTTATTCGAAATTAATACATATAATCGGATTCATAGGTATTCATTTAATATTCGGATTCAACGGTTATTTTAATACGTATTCTCACATCACTAATTTGTGTTATCTGGTTTGTTTCTTTTCCTCCGGGGGGGGGGGGGGGGGGAATTTGGGGATTTTTTGGACACAAAGGTGAGAGTGTACGTCTAATTATTTCGATATGTATGTCTACCAAGTTTAATTTGCGTTCAATAAGTCATCCTTGTCTTTGCCTGGTTAGTCAAGTTAGATTTACTGAAACTACCACTCTCAGGCAAAAGAAACAGAAACAGTAATGTATACTCCAGCTTGACATGACGAGAACATAACCACAGTTTAATGCTTTCATTCTGAAAGCATTAAACTGTGACATAACCATCTTTTGAGATCCTCGTGCCCCCTTTACACTGGTTGTCCGATGGAATTTCATGTTCGAAGTTTTTGCATAAGGTAAATTTTGTATCGTCTATCTGTCGTAGATTTACAATTGGAGACAGAATTATTAGTTCTTTTTTTTTTTATTTACCATGTCGTTTCAACTCGATCAGGACATTTCGTAAAAAGTAAGAAATATGATTACAAAATCATGTTCACATGGATCACAAGAATATGTTGCATTTCATAATGCATTTCTTTACGCATTTCTAACTTTAGGTTGTGGTCTAGAGAAAATAATTGTAAAGAAGTCATTTATCAATTGTTATTATTTATTAAAATATTGTTATATTATTTATTATATTAGCATAATCGTAAGATTAGTTTCTGGATCGAAAATATTTGAAGCCGTAGAACACATTTTTATGATAAACCACAATCAAAAGCAACAACTGTAAACCAAATACAAAACAGACGGTCGTTATATGCAATTCAGGTGATTCTAAATTAGATGGCCATTGAACATTGAATTAATTGTAAGTAACAATTTTAAGTTCGGTGTTTTCATGCTATATACGCGAAGAATCGATTCTTATACAATGCCGTTTTTGTAGGGACATAATATTTTCTTCTGTGGAATGGAATGACCAACTTGGATGGATTTGAAGGCACTAACTAGGTAGCGGCAAATTTTATTTCTTCCTTGGACAGCAGTTTATCGAGAGCTAGATTCAAGGTAGATATGAGTGAACGTGGGCAAGTATTTAGAAAGGTTCATTTGGTAAGTTTTTTTCCGTTGGAAAGCCTGGTAGAAACCGTAATTTATGCAACAGATGTGCTACTGTATAAGTGCGATGTGGGGTAACTTTAAGGGAGTATTTCAATGCGAACGCCTGAAAATTGGTACGTTTTCAACAATTTCTTCCTCAAAAATTATTCAGATTGGTAGAAAAAAAAATTACTCCATAAACCATACTGCTATTTTCACATCGATGAAATAAATGTTTTATCTACTGGCGCAGATCATGCTGACCCTGCTGGATATCTGAAACACAAAATCAAAGGAGATTCTTAAGGGGTTCCATCACCTTGGTGCTTGGAAAAATAGGTATAAAAATAAAACTGTTTTTTTGACGCTTCTATTAAGGGGGAAAAGTAAGCCGGCCGAAAAAGTAAGCGATTTTCAGGAATTCTTTTCACCGTGATAATTAAGGAATATGGGGATCGGGGGTTTTTTATTTTATTAAGTATATTCAATTTAGTTTATATAAATTTTTATTGAAAAATATTAAACTGTTACAAAGTTACAAGCCTTGCTGTAGGGTCTTAAAAAAAATTCTCCCTCCACGGTCGCATCGATTTTTCGAAAACGGGTTATCTGAGAGAAATAATAAATTGCATTTGAATCTGTATGAATGTAGTTATCGTTGTATGTAGTCGATTTTTTTTATTTTGTTTTTTTCAGGAAATGACGACCGGTTGAAATTTTTTAATTTTTTTCCCTGTTTTTGCAATCAAGCAGTCTTAATTAATAGTAAAATTCAAAATTTTCAAAATTAGCTACGCTTAACCTTAGCTATTGCAAAGACGAATAAAACAAAAAAAAAAGATGAAAATAGGTTAATAATTGCTCGAGTTGTCGATGCAACCAGTTTGAAAAAAGTCGTTTAGAGAAAAACATGTTCTCAAAAAAGTTTCCAGTCCATTTTTTCTTACTATAAAATAATGTATCTTCTAAAATATTTATACTTACATCAAACTATCGAGTCCTGGGCCATATGACGGTTCTTCCTCCATATCTCCAGTGGTGTCCTTGTAATTTTTTTTTTATTGATCTTTTGAGAAATGTGGCAGCCTAATTGGAACGCCGAACAAGGACAGTCGGGTACCTGCTCTCACTAAAATTTTCATAATTTTCGGAATTTTGACCTAAAATTTAATACATATATTTTCGAAGGTATAAACTAAAAAAAAAATTTTTGACCCATCACAGTGGCTATCCCCCCTTAAAGAAATAAAATAATTTTTATTTTACACATAGTACTTTTACGAATAATTTGAAATAATAACAAATAAAAAAAGTTAAAAAACTACAGAGCTATGAGCCGTCAAGTGTACTTATTTTCTGTCAGGCATCGTCCGAAAAATTAAAAACAATTTTGTTATTTTTTTTAGAAAGATAATACCGAGTGTCCCAGAGATTTCTGACCCATTTTGATCATAAATATCTTTTGACAGAGTGAAATTAGAAGGATGCGGTTTTCACTAGCTGATTTAGTATTTCAGAAAGTTTTTTATCGTACTATTTTAAATACGTGTCAGTTGTTCTACAAGGTGTTTTTAAAATATAGCCAATTTCTACGTTAAAATTCGCCACTGTTTTAAATGCAACACCCTATATCTGTTTGCACCAAATAAAAGCTGCAATCTCTCTTTCAAACATGTATAGTTTGTTTCACTTTACTTACAAAATGGGTTAGTAATTTGATTTTTTTTCCTTCTTTTATTGCAATCTGTTACTTCTGAACATTCAGCAATATTTTAAACAACTTGTTGAAGTGGTATAATTTTCCCGATCCAAGTCCACTGACTTAACCACGGTCTTTATATTTGGTCTTCACACATGCAGAGGAGATTTCCTTTTCAGTCCAGTATATTATTGTGATTCATAAGTCTGTCTTTATATTTAGGCATTCTGTGCTTTATTTCTTCTCTAACGGTGCGAATTTTGAGGTCTCTATGGAGTCTTTCATTGGTGACGTACCAAGGGGCATCAACTATTGTTCTTAATATTTTAGACTGGTGTCTTTGAATTATTTCTTTGAATAGTTCAATACCGTACTAGTTTGTTTTCGAGCGACATTTTTGATTATCGATTTAGTAACCAATAGTATTGACTAAAAAGTTTTCCGAGGGCTTTTCTTTTTATTAAATATATGTTTCCTCCAAGTGAGTTTCTTATCCAACATTAAGCCTAGGTATTTAGCTTCTTCTGCTTGTGGAATGGTGACATTGTTAAGAAAAACAGAAGGGCAAGTTCCCCTTCTTAGTGTAAATGTGGCGTGGACCGATTTAGTCTCATTTGCTCTTATGCGCCAGTTTTTTAACCACTGTGATATTTCATTTAAGTCATTTTGTAACCTTGCTACAGCTCTAGAGGCATTAGTAAAAAGTGCCGACCGTACTACTCTCGGTAACAGGTAGGTCCGACGCGAATGGCAAATAAAGGACCCATAACACTGCCCTGAGGCACTTCTGCTTATATTTCTTGGAGACCGGAAGTATCCTCTCCTTGCTTAACAAAGAAATGACGTTCGTGAAGGTAGGATTAAATCGTAAAACTCTTTTCACGATTCAATCCTCTGATAGGAAACAGAAAATAGTTTATTGGCAACCTATTTTTAACCTTATATAGTAGTGCTTCATGCCAAACTAGATCGAAGGTTTGAGATATGTCTAAGAATGCTGCTGTGCAGTACCCTTTTTGGGGGGGGGGGGCCCTCACCGGGTGCAACAGGCAGTACACCCCTATTCTCCTTTAGTTTTCAAGATGATTGAAATTCGGGATATCCTATATACATAATAAGAGGCACTGACATACAAGTGATTTTTTTTCCACTTCCGGCGAAACCGGAAGTGACACTAACTTTCGATTTTTAAATGGAATACCCTGTATATTATTAAATTTTTGAATTCTGCATAATTTTCTGAATCCAACGATACCAAATAAGTGACATTTCAAACTTCAACATTTTTTACAATTATAATTTTTAGTTTTCCATTTAAGTGGGACATGATGGTTCCGATTTATTGTAAATGACCCATGTAATGCTACAAAAATCAAAATCCCGTCAAAAATACTAAATTATGTGATTTATGAGCTAATAAAGTTCATCAAAATAGTTTTTGGAGCAGAACTCAATTTTTTTCAAATGGAACCATATTGGTACCGTAGTACCATTTATTATTACTATTAACTATTAATAAGTAATTTATTCTTATGTCGTATTAATATGTGAGATAAATACAAACAAAATTACAGCTAAAAGAAATGATTTGATGAACTTTATTTGCTCATAAATCACATAATTTAGTATTTTTGACGGGATTTTGATTTTTTGTAGCATTACATGGGTCATTTACAATAAATCGGAACCGTCATGGCCCACTTAAATGGAAACTAAACATTATAATTGTAAAAAATATTGACGTTTGAAATCTCACTTATTTGATATCGTTGAATTCAGAAAACTATGCAGAAATGAAAAATGCAATAATATACAGGGTGTTCCATTTAAAAATCGAAAGTTAGTGTCACTTCCGGCAAAACCGGAAGTGGAAAAAAAATCACTTGTATGTCAGACAGTGTCGCTTATTATGTATATAGGATATCCCAAATTTCAATGAATTATCTTGAAAACTAAAGGAGAAAAGGGGGTGTACCATGATCCTGTTACACCCAGTATAATCAGTGAGTCTGTGTATTTGTTCGATGGTTCCATGACCTGCCCGGAAGCCAAACTGATGGTCCGGAATGAGTTTATTTTTCTTTATGACAGCATTACAGCATTAAAGACTGTTATGCCTTTATCGGGGAGTTCTTTAAGCACTTTAAGCAGTTACGAGATCATAGCCAGGCGCTTTGTGCAATTTAAGTTTCCTAATGATTTTAAGGACTTCAGTTTTAGTGCATTTTTTTAATGGGGATCAAGTTGGTAGGTTTCACTTAACTCCTTGATTTTGTTGTTTATGTCTGGAGATCCTGCATTTTTGTTAGGTTTAAAAACCTCTTTTAGGTGTGTAGCAAACACGTTAGCTTTGTCATGGTTACTCATTGCCCCAGTGGTAACCGGTTTACGCAATGATGGTTGGTGTAATTTTGGCTGCTCGATGTGTTTGGTTGCCTTCCATAAAGAGTAGTTTGTAGCAGGCGTAGCATCCAACCGTATTTTTCAATACTTCTGTTTTTCCCATCGCTGAGAATTCACTTCAAAGATGCTGTTAAATAGTTTGGTTTTTTCTTATCATCGGGTGGCGTGTAGTTTGCCATTTCTTTCGTGCATTGCGTTTATCGCGAATCATATCACGGATTGTTTTTGAGCAATAAGTTTCATCGTATTCATTATGTATTCATTATGTAGACGGTGTAGCTTCACATGCAGAGGATTGGACACAGTTGTTGAAATGTTCGATGGCTAAGGTAATATCATCATCAGTTTTGAGTGGTAATATATTATTATAATTAATTATAATATATTATTATTTTCCAGGAAGTTTTTGACTTCGAGTTCGTGATTTAACATGCCATTGCCATTCCAATGAACCAGATTCAGTTCCGTGAATGTGAAATCTTATCTGTTAATCTCATGAGTAAATTATTCATGGTTGAAAGCTGGTTCATCATTTCTTTTAACATATTCATCATATCCTTCATGTAATAATTGTATTCCTCTGTATGTGCAGCGTTACTGGCTGTTTGAGCATAGGTAGTCTTTTGAGTTTCAGGTTGAATCCGTTCATTTGTTGAGTGTTGGTTATGAGATTCTCTTTGTAACTTCCTTTCACGTATAGGCGGGTACCTGACTTTTTGTAATCCTCTGTAGACTACATCCTTTATAATTTGCTGGGTGGTTGCCTTCACAAAGAACGCATTTGACATCATCTACTCTACCTCTCTTACTACAAGATGTAGATGGATGATCTGAACATTTAATGCACTTACATTTGCGACGGCAGTACTTTTTTGTGTGATTATACTGCTGGCAGTTTGAACATTGGGGTATTTCACGAGTTGGGCGAGGAGGTTCGACGTGTACACTATTACCAGTCACACACGCCAGTCGATTTACTATTGCAAAAAGTTTTTTGTCGTGCTATGTTAAAACTTTGTTACATGTCCTACAGGGTGTTTTTAAACTAGACTCAATTTCAACGTTAAAGTTCGCCACTATTTTGAATGCAACACCCTATATATGTTTGCACCAAATAAAAGCTGCCATCTTCCTTTCCAAACATGTATAGTTTGTTACACTTTACTTTCAAAATGAGTTTGTAATTTGATTTTTTTAAAAAACATCGTGTTTTGGACGTCTCAGAAAATTCTCATCCATTTAGCGTACGATTTTCGCCAATTGATTTACTTTCTCAATAAGTTTTTTTCGTACTATGTTAAAAACTTGTTACTTGCGCTACAGGGAGTTTTGGAAATATGACCAATTTCAATGTAAAAAATCGGCATTAGTTTGAACACAACACTCGGCATATGTTTACACCAAACAAAAGTTTTAAAGTAAAATGTAACAAACCATACGTTCTCGGAAAGCGAAAGAATGCAGCTTTTATTTGGTGGAAACAGACAAAGGGTGTTGCATTCAAAATAGTGGCGAATTTTAACATTGAATTGACCATATTTTAAAAACACCCTGTGGCGCAAGTAACAAAGTTTTAACATGGCACAAAAAAAACTTTGAAATTAACTGGCGAAAACCTCATCATTGTAAGTTCACGCTGCCAAAATATATTTACCATCAAAATGGGTCAGAATTTTCTGGGACCTCTAAAACACGATGTCTTTAAAAATCAAATTAGTAACCCATTTTGAAAGTAAAGTGTAACAAACTATACCTTTGTGGAGAGCAGAAGATTGCAGCTTTTATTTGGTGCAAACAGATGTAGGGTGTTGCATTTAAAATAGTAGGGAATTTTAACGTTGAATTTAACTATATTTCAAAAACACCTTGTAGGGCAAGTAACAAGTTTTTAACATTGTTCGAAAAGAACTTATTGAGAAACTAAATCAGTTGCGGCAAAAACCGCATCCTCTAGGTTTGCTCTGTCAAAACACACGGTAGCTAAGATGTAGCATAGGAACATTTTTTAAAATTAATTTGTAGAAATAACAGCTGTTTAAAAAAAAACCTTTAATTTTTATTGAAAATTTGGGTTTAAAGAATTTACAACTAATTAACGTGGCATCCAATCAAAAAACTCCTATGCTAC
The DNA here is from genome assembly GCA_029963805.1 of Aromia moschata. Classification (NCBI taxonomy): domain Eukaryota; kingdom Metazoa; phylum Arthropoda; class Insecta; order Coleoptera; family Cerambycidae; genus Aromia; species Aromia moschata. The sequence goes on along the minus strand of JAPWTK010000505.1, from coordinate 175,592 downwards.
ATCATAACAGTATAAAACAAAGTCGCTTCCCGCTGTCTCTCCCTACCTATGTATGCTTAGATCTTTAAAACTACGCAACGGATTTTGATGCGGTTTTTTTAATAGATAGAGTGATTCAAGAGGAAGGTTTATATGTATAATACATACATAATATAGTAGAGAAACACTGATAATTTTAGAGGTTTCTAATGTGATGTCGTAAACCGTGTGAAGCCAGGGCGGGTCGCTAGTCTAAGATAATAATACAAAGAATATGTGTTGTATTGTATGTTTGAATGTTTTCTATCTAAATGAAGTGCCTTGAGGTGATTTTTCAAACCTCAGGAAGAGAAAAAAATCACAAGGTCTCAAGTCGGGCGAATAAGGAGGCTGAGGAGCCACAGGAATGTTTTTAATGGCAAAAAATTCGTTTACTGAAATATCTGTGTGACGGGCGCATCCAGTCGTTTTTGACGTTTGGTATCATGCATGACACTTTTTCGAAGTTGTTCAAGTACCTCTCTGTAAAAGTGTTGATTTACTGTTTGGCCTGGAGGCACAGTCTTTGTAGACAATTCCCTGGCTCTCAAAAAAGCAAATCAGCATGCATTTGACCTTTGACTTGCTTGTTCTTGCGTTTTTGGGGAGCTTGAAGTGTGCCATTCCTTGCTTTGGCGCCTGGTTTCCGGGTCGTACTCAAACACCCAAGTCTCATGACCAGTAACGACCCGTTCCATAAAACTGGGATCATTTTCAATCGATTCCAAAAGTCAAGACACTTCTTTCTCCTGATGTCCTTTTATTCCTGCGAAAGGTTTTTTGGAACCATTTTTGCGCATATTTTTCTCGTCCCCAATTCGTTCAAAATCTGATGAACAGTGATGTGATTCAAAGTTTGTGGACTAAAGCTAAGATTCACAGTTTTGTCTTTTTTATTTAATATGTCTATTTCTAAGGCCTCCTGCAGTTTCTAAAAAATCCAATAATATTATACACAGTGATTGATCGAAAACATTTTAGGAAATTTACGAAAACTATTAGGGCTTGTAGAAGGGACTGATGTTTGAAAATTTCGACTTGCATCTTAAGTGCACAGGGTTTGTACTTCCCCGATAAGTAATTGTAATTGCCCCATCTTGTTGAACTCTGAAATATCTCGAAAAAAATAGTTTTTTTTTTCGGACCAAATTCAACAAAAAATTGGTTGCCATTAAAAAAAACGTCGATAACACGATATGTTGAAAATTAGATGTAATAAAAAAACTACATTTAACATATAAATGCCTTGATATAAATAAAAGTTAAACTGCCTGATGATGTTTCAAAATGTTTTTAATTTGGGAAATACTGAATTTATTTCATACTTTATGTACAGAGTGTATGTTGTGAGCTGTATGAAACGATGAAATATTTTGATGAAATTCTATCATTTTGACATTTTTAGGTTTTGTGGAAGTTGATAATGTAAGGACATTATTTTTATTTACATGGTTATAATTATGTAGTGTTAATAAATTGCTTTCAGACTTGTTTTGTTTATTTAATCAATAAAATAATACCATCTAAATAAAACATTACTTCCTCAAAGTTTTCTTTCAGAAATCAAGCATTGTGTTCAGCTGCTGCATCTGAGTATCTATTCAAGTTTAGAGATTCTGGAAAAAATAACTACAAAGGCTAAACATAGCTGTACAAATTTTTTTAGAGGTAGCACTAAACCACAAAAGTCAGGGCCGCACTTAGTACATAGTACATCACTGTGAGAAATACAAAAATATATAAACTTCTCGTCAAAACTAGCGCCATTTGCGTTCTATTCGAGTTACGAATGGTTCGCTGTCCACACCCCAAAAAGCAACTTCATGTCGAAATTTGAATTCTCAAGATTTTAACGGCAATTTCAGAGAAGACATACAGGATGGACTAAGAAGGACGCTGTCGGGTAAAATCTCCATCGCAGCACATATTACGACCTCCTCAATAAGTTTTGTGTATTTGGTCGCTGTCTCATTTCTTCACATAGAATGCAAATGGTACTAATCTAAAAAGTGTAAATTTTGACTAGCAGTTTATTGAAAAGACACTACTTAGCAACACTAAAAACATGTACGGGTCGTAGATGTATTTATTTTTTATCGCTAATCATACTCCGTTATGAACCTTTAGTACAAATTTTTTACGAATATACAACCACTAGGTAAATCCCGCTGTGGTACATGTGAGTTTTTATGAGAGTAACAATTCATAACATTTTAAAATTTGAGTTGATTTCGTGACAACCTGTAACTGAAGAGGAAAAAGGGAATACTGAAGTGACGGGTCGTCGTATGAAATAAAAACCTTATAACATGATAATCAATGCTTCTGCTTCTTGATCATAACCACAATTCCGTTAATGCCACCCTCTTAAATGTTTTTCGCACGCTATACAATATATCAATCTTATTAATCAGCATAAAAAACTACAAGTAAGTACTTCACCTCACCGACGAAATCACTCGTTTTGTAAAAAAACGTCATACATTAGCGCTCTCCGCAGCCGGTTAAATAGTGACTGAGTGACATAGAACTAATTCACGAGAGTCCCTATATGCCAGAATATAATCCCGGTAAAAGCAGGCAATTTTAAGGGACATAACGTTACACGGGTTGCATACTCTTTAGTAGAATAAGAAGTAGACTTATTTTATGTTTTACTAATATTTTAGTGCTATCTCTAGTGGGTGTACATATTCTATACACATTTTATAAAATCAGCATTATTTTTCGTTAAAATCATGGGTTTTCCTACATTTATTGACTATGAAACTAAGATTGTTTCTTATAAACTTGAGAAAGCACATATGAAATATGCATGTATATACAGTTCATATGCCTTGTAGGCCTTATATCGAAATGTATGGTATAAGCAAAGAATTGTATGTATCTATTGGCGATATTTATTTTCTGGGCTTACGAATTATTCTTAATTTATTGGACTTAAAAAATCAAGCAACTTATATGCTACTATTATTAATTACGAATATTACGAATAATTACGAATAATAACATGTCCCTATCATCCCCTACTTTCTATAGCGTGGTGCCTGGACATATGTCTCAACATCTTTCAACTTTTCAACAACACAACAACAACACTTTGACTATGAGATTTTTTTTACAATCTCCACAACAACAACTAGTCACTGCTTTGTCTCTGCCTGGCTCAAACCCATCTCCGGGTGGCGCAGCCCAGGAGGTTGCAGACAAGGCCGATATCGACTCCAGCGCCCATATCCCCGCAGCACACCATCCCAGGGGTAAACTCAGCAACCAACATTATGCACCCGTGCCGCCGTTGGCTCAAACACAACAACCAACCATGCGCGACCCGATAATGCAGCCCTTTTCACTACGAGACACATGCTTCAGTACCACAAAGCTCGTGGCCTTTTATTACAAACAATATTTACTTATTTACTGATTCACTCTGTAAGTTCTTGTTTACTTTTCTTTCAATTATTTTAAACTGATTACTGACATGAATATAAGCTAGCTACGTTTACGAGAAGGCACTTAGTGAGAAAACTCACCTGTAATTAACAACAAAACACAAGCACATTCACAATAACCTTTTCACACTTCGACTAAGACCGAAAATGACCCAACTGTAAAAATGCTAGATCGTATTCTCTTTGTGTTCGGCGTTGGTAACTGATATTGGCTAGATTATAAACATATAAACAATCTCGCGTCAGTATTTCGGCATCGCCCAGCAGAGCTATTTATTGATAGACTAAATAGGCAATAATCGAATTATACAGGGACTTACTTTTACATTCGGCCATCCTGCAATTAGGGTCGTCCCGAGGCTACTCCATCAGCTAGTCACTGGAGTTGGAGTCGTCATCATCTGACAACGGCACTCCATCCGATCCACTTGAAGCTGTTTCTTCTGAATCATCTGAAACTCCTCCTGGTGACATCCAAGGTTTCATTTGATCTACTGCCACAGTATTTTCATACGTTAATCTTTTACCTAATCTATTGGAACCTGGCATGTCGCATACAACATAGCGATCATTGCCCAAAACTTTCTTGACAATCATAGGGCCAGCATATGGTACAGCCAGTTTTCTTGAACCACTTATTTGGTCTTGCTTTAGGATGACTACTAAGTCTCCTTCTTTGTACTTTCGCGGCTTTTTCTTTTCCGGTCATAATATTCCTTTTGTCGATGAGCTTGCTTCTCCAGTTTTTCACCGACTTCTGTCCTAATTTTGACGATATCGTCAATCATTTTGGGCAGCTCACTGACTTCATCTAAGAGCTCCGCATCTTCGCCACATCTTGGTCTAAATCCATGGAGCAATTCACACGCAGTGAAACCAGTTCAACTACTCTTGACGTTGTTAATAGCGAATTGAATATTCTTTATGTAAAGGTCCCAATTTTCTTCCTCAGGATATGCTGTTAGTAATGCTGCTTTCAGAGTCCTATTGAAACGTTCAACCTGTCCGTTTGCTCTTGGTGTTGCCACCGCATTTAGAATATGTCGAACCTTTACTTTATGACAAAATTCTCTAAATTTTCGAGATGTGAAGGCACTTCCTTGGTCCGAGATGATGATTCGCGTTGTTCCATATAACGAGAAAATTTCTTCCAGAAATCGGATGACATAAGATGTGTTTGTTGACCGAACTGCTTTCAAGAACGTAAATTTTGTAAAAGCATAATGATATGTACATTACCTCGAGAACTTTTGGGTAAAGGTCCATAATGATCTATATGGAGCATATCAAACGGTTGTGGATTTTTCGGAATAGGATGTAAAAATCCTTATTTCTTTCCAGCAGGCTTTTTACTGTACATACAAGGTATACAACATGAGATATACATACTGTCGCATTTGCGGAAACCAGTAATGGCGAGTTAATCTTTGTAAAGTCTTTTCAACAGCAAAATGTCCTAGGTCGTCATGTGCTGCTCGCACAACTTGCTGTCTCATTCCTTTCGGGACTACCCATTGAATTCCCTTGACAGTAATCCGATATACTCGTCCGTCTCTTAGAGCATAGTTTTTGTATACTAATTTATCTTCTTCCACTCTTTGATCCAGCATATTTATAGGGTGTATTTAGACTTTCGTGAGCAACTGTACATTTCAAGAAATATGGATTCAGATACATTGCTTTTATATACTGGAGTACTCTGCGCTAAGTTTAGACAAAGTAAAAACTGGAATAGAACATGGAGGAAAAAAATATTAATATTATTTTCAAAATATCTAGACATGAAATACAATCGGAATAAAAAATTATGGGTGAGACCAATATTCACTGAGAGGATGAGAAGGATGCAAGGACACAGTGAAAATTTAATAATGGAAATGAGATTAAATGACCCTGAGAAATATTTTAATTATTTGCGTATGACACCTCTTATGTTTGACAAATTGCTAGAAATTGTTGGCCCACAGATTGAGAGACAATGTTTTGTGAGAGATCCCATTCCTGTTAAAACGCGACTGGAATTAACGCTTAAGGTAACCATTAAGGTATCTAGCTGATGGTTCAAGTATGACCTCCCTGGCTTACGATTTTCGATTAGGGAAAGCCACTAATTCACAGAGACATGTGAAGTGATTCGCAGTGGCGGCTCGTGGTCAGACTATCGGGCAGGGCCCCCGCAAGGGCTACTGGCGCCTGTGTGCAAAAAAGGATTTTGGCGCCCCTTAAGGCATTTTGGATCATGTTTTTTTATTTATTTTTTTGAAGGTAGGTAGGTAGGTGCTTGAAATAAAGCAAAAAAAACTGAACTTTAGAAGTCATATTTATTTGTAGACTAAAATATCAAAATGAAACAAACAGAATAAAATCAAAATAAATTCTTGTTCACACCCATTTTAAAACATTTACTTAACTAATGGGGTACAGACACGTTGACACGTTTATAAATACTACAAAATAACCCAAAACTAAAAATCACATTTTTTTAAGAACAAATAACAGAAATATTGCCTAATGTCTACATATATATAAGTACTACTTTCTACTTATACTTAGATATTTGAAAAAATATGCAGATATTTCTAATAACAAATACCTAGGTAACTTCGTTATAAAATCAAAAATGATAGCTAGGTCTAGGTACAATAGAAAAATAAAGAATAGCTATTGTAGTAGCGATATTTTCCGAGATTTTGCTGTTGCAAATTCATTAATTACATCGCTAAAATTTATACCATCAAAAATTTCTTGTTCAATTGCTAATATTGCTAGCCCAGACAATCTTTCTTGAAGCATTGTCGATCTTAAATAATTTTTAATGATTTTTAACTTTGAAAAAGATCGCTCGCCAGAAGCTACAGATACAGGCAATGTTAAAAGAATTCTTAGTGAAATGCTTACGTTTGGAAGGGTGGAGATTAAATTGTTTTCAAATATATATTGTAAAATACTTAAGGGGTCAGTATCATCAGGTAATGAAAACAACTTTAACGCTTTAATTTCATTAAACAAATCAATGGAGTCTATATCCTTATTATCCTGATCTGTCAGTCGCTCTTCAAGAACAGAACAATGTTTTAAAAGATCGCTGTCACTTAATTTGAATATGTCGCTAAAAAAATCCGAAAATATTATCATACTCATTTAATAAGTCAAATCGGTTTTTTAGAGAGCTTAAAGTTTGATCTATAATTTTTAAGAAAAAAACTAATTTTAAAGGCGGTTTTTTGGATCATGAGGGGTCTCATCTCGGTGTTCATAGTCAAACAGTTTTGGTTTAAATTCCCTCCTAACCGTTGGTAATGGTGGAAAGTATTCTTCAATTTCGAGAGAGGACGCTACTTCTTTCGCTTGTTCAAGAATTTCTTGAAATGATGGGTCAGATCTATATTGCTGGAAGTGATCAACTAAATTTTTAGGTAGGTTTGGCATACTTTAATATTAATTGTAGCACTTTGCATTTGTTTGCTGACAATATTTATATGAAATAAAACGTCATGCCAAATAATAATTCCACAAATAAATTGAAAATTTTGTACAGACGTTAAGAGGGAACTCGCTTTATGTCTTGCATCAATGTGAAAGGAAAGTTACGTATTAGGCCCTTTTGGGATCTTGAAAAAATAAAAGACAGGATGTACAGCGAAGTGAGTTTACTCGTACCTACAAATAGACTCGCGACTCAGTGCATCCGTCTGAATATATAATAGAAGCGGAATGCGCTGAGTTTGTAAATTTTATCTACACAGGATATATTATTTTATGTAACTTTTGTTATGTTTTAAATATACTATGATAACAAAATAAAAATAAATATTTAGAAGTCTTTTCACATAATTCCTCCCCTCTTAGAAGGAACTTCGGGTTGTGCAGGCGTTTCCAGGCGTGCAGAAGCTCGAAGTGATGACATCGGCACGTCTTCTGGGGAAGATGTTGGTTTCCTCTGGTGTCTTCTCTCGATCCAGGAGTTGATGCTTCTCCTGAAGATAAATATGAGAAATAAGATGATAACTCCAATTAGGATCCAGGTGATCCACTGGGTCCAAGAGGAGGCGCTGATTGAAGCGGGGTCTATCAAGGGGATCTGCATATCGATGGCTTGAATTTGGGAATTTAGAGATTCCAGGTCGTCAATGGTGTTGTCCAAGGTGGTACTGGAGATTTGTGACGTTTCCACTGCAGGTAGTAGAAGGGCTGATGATTGAAGGGTCGAAACTGGCATGAAGAATTTTCTTCCATTCAGGGATAGAATACATCCTTCGTGGTTGGTGATTAAAGTGTCCTGCGAAATGTAGTGGTGTATTGTATTTTCACATATTTCCTCGATATGCATTGGACGAGAAGGTAGAAGTAGAAGCTGTCCTGAGGGTAGCATGGTCACGTAGTCTCTGCGGTGACGTACTTTGTAAAAGGTACAAGTGGAACTGTTGTAGTTGTGGATGATACTTGGGACGCAAGCTGGATTTTGTTCATAAATTTCTTCCATCGATTGGTAGTATTTTCCAACTTTTGGTGGTTTGGTTGAGAACCATTTGTATTGGTTTGGTTCTGTACCTAGTGCCAGGTAGGGTTGTTCAGGAACAATGGATAGGTTTGAAGATGACATAAAAATTTGGAAAAGGTTATATTCGTCAGGATTGTATATTGGGATAAGAATTTCCATGTAAATCATCGAATTTGACATGTAACTTTTAATGTGAAATAAAGAATAAACTGAACTTTGATCTAACGTTGGCAGCATTGAAGGGTCATATAAAGTATAGAGAATTTTGAAAATTTCTGCTATCACTAAAGGTGATATCACATCAGAGTGTACAATATTCAAATGGCCAAATAATAATCCATTTTCTATTTGATCTAAAATTTCTAAGGTTATAGTACAATCGTTTATTAAAATTTGTGTGTCCATAAAATCTGTAGCCAGTTTCCAATAATTGTTAATTTTGGTCATGGCTTCGGTTATTTCTGTTGTGAATGAATTTAGTATAGACAATTTAGTAGTAAGCTGGTCATTTATATTTTATTGATTCTTATAGAGGATTTCAATTTTTTGTTCTAAAATTTCTTTTTCATCATTGCTCATTAGTCCAAAAAGTTCCGAATATATGTTACCAATAGGGTTCAACAAACCTCGTTTCACACGAGTTTCTACTGAAGTTAATATTTTAAATTTCTGATCTACTCGATTTGAGAGGTAAGCTAAGGTCAGTGCCCCAGTGATTGACACTTTTAGAGCTGATTTTTATAATTTCTCTTATGATACTCACATGTTTCCGTTTATTGAGAAAGTGAATAAGTAAGGAACATAAGCGATGTATTGTTTATCTATACTGCTTAATTAAAGTTTCGTATTATAGGTCTAAATAATTTTAATTATTATTAATAATATGTCTTGCATCTGAACCAATGTTTGACATAGGAAAATGACCCGTGTTCTAATGTTTGACACTGAAACATTCCAAAGATTGACATCTATTGACATGTACATTTTCACCACAAAAAATTCAATTATATGAAGTAAAAAATATATATTTCAAAATTAAGTAAGTTATAATGCTTATTACAATAAGTATTGCTCCATTTCTGGAACTGTCATAGCTCCGCGCTTATTTTTAGCGATGGGAATGCCTATAGTCATTATTACATCATCCTTTTGATACCACATTATATCCTCTAAAACAGGCCATTTCCAGTCACTACCACTTGGCAGCATTGCCGAAATATGGTATTGTTCATCATGTATATCTTTAATTTGACCTAAAATAATTGAAATATCTTAAGTTTTAAGTCGTTTCTAAGTATTATGTACCTACCAGGATAATAATGTCCATCATATTTAACTATTACATAGTCATTTAATTTAAATCCGTTGTTGTTTAATTCAGCACCATCTTCTGATTCTGAAATTTCGGCCCAGTCATCTCCTTCTCCTTCTGATTCTAATACCATATCTATGGAAGAATCTGATGAATCATCACACGTTGCCTTCAATTGCTTATTTTTCTTCTTTTTTGGATTCTTCTCTAAGAATTCTATTTTCTTCTCGTTTTCTTTTCCGTTCTTCTTTTTCCTTCTCTGTCTTTGCTTTGGCTTCTTGTTTTCTCTTATGGTATTCTCTCCATTGATCTGATGTAGCGACAGTAGGTATCTTTTCCCTGCTTCTCTTATTTGGTTTTGATGGTTTCGGTTTTGGCCAAAACAAGCATGATTTGAAAGGAGAAGGGATAGAGGGATCAATTATAGTATTATTCTCTAAAGTTTCTTTATTGGGTGGATTTAGTAACGTATTACTAAGTACAGTAATTTTCTTAGCGGGAGTAATAGGAGTAATATTTTCTTTTCAATTTTTTTCTCGGCATTGTTAGGAGGTGTAATGTTTATAATCATTTCCAACGATTGGTTCTCTATTGTATTCTCTTCCAGTTCGATTAAATCACTATGTTGTGTATCTTGTATATCTAGAGTCGCAGTATTTTCTGTTTCAGACACCACTATTGATTTCTCCAGCATTTCATTTTTGTTATGTATTTCTTCATATATTTTCTTCCACAGATTATATAGTGAGGTATCTTCAATGTCACCGTGCCACATTTCTTTATTGTGACATTCTTTAAACTTACGCAATTTAGCAATTCCTATTTCTTTTTCGATAAAATCAAGGTCTCTTTGGGTATATTCAAGACGGGGTTTATCAGATGACTCCTCTTCTAAGACATTTTTAAAAAATCTTTGGTAGGGCACAGCATTTGCATCCAGTGGACAAAGTCCGCATGTTTTAAAACCGTTCTGAATTGTTTCAGGCGATACATTTTCTTCAATGACTATCTTTAACAGTGGCGCAAAGTATTCTCTTTTCAACTTTTGTCCATCATTGTCCATTTTATATTGTTGCACTGACTTTTTCCATCCATTCTTTAAAGGATGAAAAACAGCAACATCCATAGGTTGCAATATATGTGTGGCATTCGGATATAATGCAATTAATTCTATGTCATGTTCCAAACAGAAAGAGCTCAGTTCCATCGTGAGATGAGAAGTGTGCCCGTCAACAAATAATATAACGGGCAATGGAATATTGTTAGAAATGATCCAGGGGTAAAATATGTTTGATACAAATTCATAAAAGGTTTGCCCCGTCATCCATCCTGATTCTGATTTTCCTATGGCCCAACCCTTAGGCATTAAATTTGAAATATGGGGAGGAATTCGTTCATAGCAAAACATGATCATTGGTGGCAATATCATGCCTGATGCATTTGCACCTACCAAGCAAGTGAGACATTCTTTGTCATCATTACAGATAAAATTGTATGAGGTTCTATCACCCTTACGCATTAAACACTTCATACCTTTTGGCGCTAGGAAGAAAGCCGTTTCATCTACGTTGAATATCCTTCTAGGGTCGGTGAATACATTTTCAAGTTTTTTGGATTTTACATAATTTTCAACTTCATTAAACCATCCTCTTAATTTAACCTCATTCAGATCTGATCGAGCTTTAGTTAAATTTTGTGTTAACTTTTCAGAAATTTGGGGATGCCGTTTCAAGAAACTATGAAACCACTTTCTTCCAGGTCTATCATTTACGAATGTATTCGGCCTCTTCAGTTTTTTCATTATAATCTGTACAGAATCTAATAATTGCAATCTTGTGGCGGGAAAACCGTGATCAGAAATTGTTAGCAACCATTTAACCAGGTGCTCCTCCTCTGTCGTAGTAAGTACAGTAGATGGACCAATACGACAATTTACTTCATATTTTCCTTTTTACTTTATACAACAGAGTAATACGTGGTATGCCAAATTGCTTACTAGCAGAAGCAACTGATGTTCCATTTTTTACTGCCTGAATGGCATGTTCCATATCTACAGAGGTGTATTTTCGATACGGTCTCTTAGGAGGCGACATCCTGTAAATATACGTGTTCCTAAGTTTGACATAAACGTGTACCTATTTTTGACAGCCATGTCAATTATTGGTAATTATTGTTATAAAATAACCATATTTTTACATGTTGTAACATACTTATCATTAAGTTGATAGGGGTTATATGCAGCTTGCTATTTGTGGGACGTAATATTCCTAAGATTGACACCCTTTGTCAATCTTAGGAACGCCAGAAATTTCTGTTCCAATGATTGACATGGGGCAATTTAACCTCAAAATATTAGTTTATGATTTAACTCACACTACACAAATTACATAGTATTTTACCTTAACGGCTATGATAGGGCGCACAGTGCTGATTGTGAATTTAAGCTGGTAATGTCATTTTCGGACACAATATACTCTTAACCAAAACACTAACGTATCTCACCAGTTGGCGGGAAGCATGTACACTGCCAACTTCAAGGCTATAAAAAAAATGTTGCCAACTTCACGTATAGATTATAATTTTATAGTTACAGTGTGACCAATACACAATAATCAAATTACCTAAGTAATAACTGATATAAAATGTTTGTATGCCTAAAATAAAGGTTTGATCTGCGCACCTGTCAATCATTGGGTGCATGTCAAAGTTTGGGACACTGACCTTAGTTGATTGTGCCAAAACTCTTTGATTGGTGGCGTATTTAGAGATGAGTTCACCAGAATGGAGATATGTTGTTCGATTTCGCTTAGGTTTACGATATGGACAAAAGAGTGAAAAGAAGAGATCGTTTTTAAAGGACCAAGATTAATGGGCAATATTGGGTTGTTGATGGGTTTTAGATCTAGTCCTAGAGCCAGGTCCTGCGTCAGTGTCGTCATTGTCAGGAGTATTAGTGGGACCATTTTCCTGTAACAAGGAAGGTTTCTTAAGTGTTCGTTTCTTTTTAATTTTTGATTTATGGTATTTCCCTTTTTTAGTTAGGGCCGTTATATCTAAATCTTGAATAATTTTTACTTTCTCGAAAGGGTTTTGAGTTTTTTTAGACCAAGGAGTTTTTGTTTTCAGGTAAACTGAATCTTCTGGTTCTACTGGTTCAGGATTTGATTTATCTTTGTTTGTTTTGAGGTTACGTTTTTCTTTTTCGTTTTTTAATTTGTTTTGAATTTGTTGGTTAAGTTTTTCCGAAAGTTTTCTAGTGTTTTCTACAAAATCTTGGGTCGTTTCTACCTCGCTTAAAATAGGGATATGATCGTTATGAATTGAAGGGAAAAGAACCGCAAAGGGGGTTTGTTGAGTTGCCGAATGTATGGAATTATTATAGGTGGTGACAGCTAATTTCATCAAATAGTCTAGAGGTTTGTGTGGGTTTTCAGTCTTTAAAACTCGGACTGCTTCTAATAAGGTGGAGTGGAACCTTTCCACTGGGCTATTACTTTGAGAATTTTGTGTTGACGTTACGTGAATTTGGATGTTATAGAGTTTACAAAATTGCTTAAATAACTCATTTACGAACTCTTTTCCAGGGTCGTGAATTATTTGTTTAGGGGTTCCGAAAAATGAGGTAAAAGTAGTTAGTCCTTGAATGGTATCTAAAGCGTTTCTAGAATCTATTTTAATGGCTTGGCCAAATTTGGAAAAAGGGTCGAACAATGTGAGAAATATTTCTTTTTCAATAAGAAATAAGTCTATATGCAAAGTTTCGAGAGGACGCGATGGGGTTGGAGTAGTTTGAATTTTGACTTTTTGTGGATTACGGTCATATTTTGTAAGGTTACAAATTTCGCACTTAGTGATGTAATTATGAACATCTGTCGAAAGGTTTGGCCAATATAGTTTTTGAGAAATCCGTTTGATAGTCTCATTTATACCTCTATGAGTGGTTTTAGTTTCGTGAAAGAATTTAATTTGTTCTTGCCTGTCATCTTCCGAAATAATATCTTTTAGAAAACAATTTGAAATTACTACTTTAGTTTCAGGAGAAAAGTTATTTGATAAGACTCGGAGTGTTTTTGTTTTTATTTGGTCAGAATGGAAATATACACAGGACAACTTTGTATGGGTTAGATAATTTTTTAAGACGTTTGTTATTTCGTCGTCTGAGATAGAAGTATGAAATGTAATACTAATTCGCATTTTATCGGGGAACGGTTTTAGTTCACGGGCAACAAAACGCTCTATTATACTTGGCGACTCGTTAATAAAGACTTGCCTATTGTAGCTATTAATGCTTCGTTCGGAAATTTGCGGAGCACAGATAGGGTTTTCTACGGCAGTGTGTCGCGTATTATCGGACAATTCTTCCAATTGTTTTAATAAGTTCGCTTCCTCATCGGGTATCGCGGCGTTATCTGGTAAATTTAAAGCAATTTCTGTATTTTCTACGTTATCATTTAAGGCCGAAAGTAATTGTTCCATTGATTCTGCCGGTGGGTTATTTAACAAAGAATCTAAATCGTCATTTTCTAGGCTGGGCAATTCTTTTAAATTTAATTCGTTAATTTTGATTCTGGAAAGGGCATCAGCTACTTTGTTTTCAGTACCTTTTTTATAGTGTACAGTGTAATCATATTCTTCTAATTTAATTCTCCAACGCATGAGTTTAGATGAAGGGTCTTTTAAACTAAAAAGCCATTGTAATGGTCTGTGATCTGAATAAATTTTGAATTTGTGGCCGTATAGATACGGTCTAAAGTTTTTAGTTGCCCAAACAATTGCCAAAAGTTCTTTTTCTATGGTTGAATATCGCGTTTCTGCCGGATTGAGAGTGCGCGAGGCGTAAGAAATTGGTTTTCCATTTTGCGATAGGACAGCACCTAAAGCAAAATTAGACGCGTCTGTCGTAACTTCAAAAGGTAAATTAAAATCGAGAAAGACAAGAATGGGGCTGTTAGTTATGAGTGTTTTACATTTTTCAAATGCCTCGATGAATTCTTTAGTATGTATAATTTTTTTTATTTTTCCGTAGGCAAGATGTAAGTGGTTTGGTAATTTTGGCGAAATTATCGATAAATTTACGATAATATCCTACTAATCCAAGAAATGACTTAATTTCTCTTGCAGTTTTAGGTATTGGAAATTTTTTTATGGCAATTATTTTATCTGGGTTAGGTCTTAGTCCTTCTGGCGTTATTACGTGTCCTAAAAATTTTGTTTCTTTTCGCAAGAATTCTGATTTGTCTATCTGAATTTTGAGGTTAGCTTTATCTAGGGCTTTAAATACAAGTTCAAGATTTTGAATGTGTTCAGTTAAAGAACTTGAAAAAATAATGATGTCATCCATGTAAACTAAACAAACTCGATTTTGGAGGTCTTTCAAAACGTTATCTAAAACTCGTTGAAATGTTGCCGGTGCGTTTTTTAAGCCAAATGGCAGTCTAAGAAATTCGTAATGACCTCTCTCTGTAGTGAAAGCTGTTTTTGGAACACTATCAGGATCCATTTCAATTTGATGGAACCCGCTAGTCAAATCTAAAGTTGTAAAATAATTACATCTGCCTAGTTTATCCAATATGTCATTAATATTTGGTATGGGGTACCTATCATCGATTGTAACGTTGTTTAGGTTACGATAATCAATGCACATACGGTATTTGGTTTTTCCAGAGGCGTCCGGTTTCTTATTAACAATTAAAACAGGGCTAGACCAGGGACTTTGCGAGGGTCGTATAATTTTGTCATTTAAAAGTTTTTCAACTTGTTTTTGAACTTCTTGTCTTTGAACATATGGGAGGCGATATGATTTTGTGTAAATGGGGTCTTCGGTTTTAGTTTTTATTATGTGTTTTACACCGTTTGTACAAGTAAGTTGTTGATCTTCGGTATGGAAAAGGCGTTTATACTTATTACAAAGTTTCAAAATTTGTTTTCTTTCTTCCGCGTTCATATGATCGGTCCTAAGTAAAGTCTTTATATCGGTATTGGTATCTTTCAAAGGTAAAACTTTTAATTTGGTAGGGGTGTAATTTTCTAAAGATTCTACCCTAACAGGATAGTCGAAATATTCAGTACAGGGTTCATTTGTATAATTGTGAATTTCTACAAGGGCTTGTCCGTTTTCAGCAAAAGAAATGGTTTCTGGAATGGTGATATGATCCGTTTCGATTTTGGGAATTACAATTTCACCATAATCGATCGAGACTGGAATTTGGGTTTTAAAAATTTCGTTTGCATTTACTGTTACTCTTTTAGATGTTTCTAAAGGGTCTCTAACATAAAGAGGAATCGAAATTTTGTCATTAAAAGCAACTCTATTTTTATAATCAAACAACAGGTCAAATTGATTTATTGTGTCTAATCCGATAAGTCCATCAAAGAAATCATGAAAATCATATAGCAAAATATCTATAGATTCATTACTTTGAAATTCATCAAAGGAAGGAATCGTTGCACAAAATTTTGTTCTTTTCTGTCCCATACAAGTTCTAATTACATTTGTGGATTGATATACACATTCCGGATACAATTTTTGAATAATATCGGGACGGATCATTGTTTTTGAAGAACCTGAATCAATTAATAATTTTAAAGGTGGATTTGAAATTTTGATATATGATAGAGGACTTGCAAATACCGAATTTGTCTCAAAAATCATTTCTCCGCTGGGGTTTCCGAGGCTGTTAACTGAAAATTTTCATTTTCATTATTTTCTAATTCGTCAGGGTCAAACAACTCGGTTTGTTCAGGAGCTAAAGAATAGTCCTGATAATTTTGTTCATATTCTGGTTCAAAATAAGGCGGGTCATATTCTTGCTCTAACTCATGGCAATATTTTTGAAAGGTTTTTATGGGCATATTTTGGTATTTGGTCAAAGTTGTACCGGAAGTGTCCATAGGTTCCGGTTTATATTGTTGGTTTCGGTTAGAAACCTGGGTATTTGGACGATACGTTGGCGGTGGAAACCGTCTTGGTGGTAACTGAGGTTTAGGCTGATAAAAGTTTTGCCTAGGGGGAAGTTGTTGTTGAGTTTGTGGTGGCATTGACGGAAATTGCCTTGGCAAATAAGATGGTGGATTTTGGAAATTTGGTCTGGGAACGACCGGTGGTTGCCTATTTGAGGTCTGAATATTTTTTGGTGGCGGAATGTTTGGCACACGACGATTCGAATTTTTAAATTCGTAGAATGTCTCTAATTCTAGAATGGCTTGTACGACTTGCTCGAGTGTAACCAGGTCGGGACGGGACAAAATTATGGGCTCATAGTTTGGCGGCAAATTGCTTTTAAGTTTATTTAAAAGAAGAGAAGAATATACAGATTGAAGGGCATTCCTCTCAATAGGGTCATTGTAATGTAACTGAATTTTTTGGACTACTTTGGATCTCATGGCTAAAATCCGGTTACAAAATACTGAAATAGGTTCCCTAAAATTATATTGCAGCAAACAAATTTCGTTTTGCCACGTTTGTAAAGATTTATGATCTGAATAATTTTGAATTAATAAATTTCTAATGCTACGCCAATCCTGTAATTCAGGGCGACCCAGTACAAGAAATCGGGCTGGACCTTTTAATTTATTTTTTATTACATTTAGCAAAAGCTGCCATTGGAGTTCGCTTGGTTCAGGGATCTCCAATGCCAAAAGAAACGTGTCTACTGAATTTACGAACTGTGTCAGCTCAATTTCTGAGCCATCAAAATGTGGAATTGTGGCACTCAAATGGTTTAATTTTTGGGAATCTAAAACTGCTTCTTGAGCCATTTCGCTGCTTTCTAAATTTTCTACAATTCTATTTCCTAACTCTACAACTAAATTGTCTTCACTTTTATTAAATAATTTACTAGGTACTCTGTATGGTCTTGGACCACGTTTACTCATAAAAACTCTAAGTTACTCGAACTCAAGTTTGAAAATTTATTTTTCTTTCGACTTATAAAACTTAAAGTTCATCGAACCCAAGCTCAAACATTTATTTTTTCTTTCAATTTTAAAAACTTAAAGTTCAGCGAACCCAAGCTTGAAAGTTTATTTTTCTTTAAACTTAAAACCTAATGTGATAGCAACGTTTTACTGAAAATAGGACTATGATTTGAAAGTCACTACTCAAATTCGTTGTTCACTACTTAAAATTAACCTATCCTCCAATATACAGTTGGGAAATGGACAGGGAGTCTAGAGAAGTACTGGCACAGGTACTCACCAAGTATCAATTCCAGTTCCAGGTTGATAAAACCTTTCAGGATGCAGCAGAAGACACCAGGTAATCCTTCGAGTTATCCTTAAAATTCTAGCACACGGGCGGGAGACCTACTAAATTCGGTCCACTTCACTCAACGCGAAAATTCCGTCGGTAAACGAGCGGGCGGCCTACTCAATTCAGCCTACTGGTTTCGCGTGAATTCCGATCGCGGCGAATTTTTCTTAAATTTTTCGTCCCTAAGGCCTTAATACGGTTTTGTTCGTAAGATGGCTTCTCTGTTTAGAAAAACTCCCACTTGTGCGATACAAGGGTTAGCCAATCCTACTGACTGCGCCAGTTACGTATTAGGCCCTTTTGGGATCTTGAAAAATAAAAGACAGGATGTACAGCGAAGTGAGTTTACTCGTACCTACAAATAGACTCGCGACTCAGTGCATCCGTCTGAATATATAATAGAAGCGGAATGCGCTGTTTGTAAATTTTATCTACACAGGATATATTATTTTATGTAACTTTTGTTATGTTTTAAATATACTATGATAACAAAATAAAAATAAATATTTAGAAGTCTTTTCACATAATTGGAATTATCTTCAGCCACTTCTAGAAGACTTTCGCAAACCTTAATTAAATAAAGTTTAAGGGGCTTTATTGCGTCAATTCTGCTGGACCATCTTGTCTCACTTAGAGGCTTTAAACTTAACCCGGGGACATTTTTTCTCAAAACATACCACCTTTTTGTGGATGACGAAAAAAAATTATATAACTCTTGCACAAGATTAAAAAAGTTTATTGTAGCACCTGACACCTTAGAAGCGTCATTTACTGTTAAGTTCAAAGTATGAGCCGCACAAGGTACAAAAAGGGCTCTCGGATTCGCATCAAGAATGCGTTTTTGAAGCCCAACATGCTTTCCCTTCATATTTGTCCCATTATCATAACCTTGTCCCCTAATATTTTTTAATTCTAAATTTAATTTTTTCAAATTTTCTGTCACAAATGTATATATCCCTTCTCCTGTAGAGTCCAGTATTGGATAAAACGCAATAAAACTTTCCTCAACTTCAACCTTTTTTGAAGTGGTGTTAAGGACAACATACCTCAGAACAAGACTAATTTGCTCAGTATGACTAGTGTCTGGTGTACAATCCAATATTATTGAAAAATATTTTGAACTGCGAACCATTTCTATAATATTATTTCTTACTTTAGACGACAACAATTCAATTATTTCATTCTGTATTTGCACGCCTAAATAATGAGTCATTTTAACAGATTTTTTTTGGGAGTTACACACTCGGCTAACGTGCTGTCTCATCACTGAATCAAAAGAGGCAATCATCTCAACAGCTTTTAGAAAATTTCCATTATCATGTTCGAAAAGTAATTGAGAAGAACCTTGAAATGCCAAGCATTGTGTAGATAAATACTTAACAATCGCAATAATTCTTTCCAACACGTCTCGCCAATATTTTTTTTCCGTTTCTAAAATCCGCAGATGATAAGCATTAACAGTCGTAGATGTCTCCAACATTTTTTTTAAATTTACCCAAGTGTTCATATAACTGTTGTGTAAAATTGACGTTTCGTGTCTCTTAATTAGCAAAGACAAGTGTTGCCAATCAGGTACTCCATTTGTATCACAAAAAGTGTTAGGAGTTTTACAAAACAACTTACAACAAAAACAAAATACAGAATCTTTCGAAATAGAGTAAATAAGCCAAGTCCTTTCGACTTTTTCTCCATTTGCTAGACTTCTTTCAAAGTATTTGCACGAAAACTTTCTCTTATCTTTATTACTAGGAAAGCTAAAACTGACGTCTATCAAGGGCGGACCACGTTTAACCAATATTCTAGCTATCTCATTGGTGATTCTTTCGGGCCACAAACCGGGGTCGGACGGAATTATATCGACACTAGCCTCATTAGAGCCTTCATCGAAAGTGTCACTTGCAG
Organism: Aromia moschata; assembly: GCA_029963805.1. Classification (NCBI taxonomy): domain Eukaryota; kingdom Metazoa; phylum Arthropoda; class Insecta; order Coleoptera; family Cerambycidae; genus Aromia; species Aromia moschata. Next base: position 156,156 of record JAPWTK010000505.1, on the reverse strand, counting down.
CAGGTATTTCGGTAGCTGACATTACCGAACTTTTTACACAAGCTGAATTACCTGAAGTGGATTGTTCAAGTGCTGTAGACGAGGATGGTGTCATCGCTTCATCGGGCTCTGCATTAGTAGAAGCTGTTTTGCTGCTAGAACCGCCGCCACTTGTTGCAGGACCTGATGTTACCGTGGTCGCCTCTGTTGAAATTTCAGATGGTCCACTCACGGTTATTGATATTACGGATTTAGAATCTTGAGATTCGGACGATTCGGTCGCACCAACATCGATAGTCTCCGTGGAATCTTGATTGTTTTGCAAGAAGTGCTTTAAAGATCCAGCCATTTTTCCCCTTTCTTGTAGTCTCAGTTTCTTTTGCTCGCGAAACTTCGCACCTGAAGGTCTCTTTCTTTTTATCCTGAAAAAAACAAATAAATAATTAGTACTCATGGGAATTAGGCATTAACTTCTAAAGTAAGCACAATAACAAGCACCATGTGGGTAGGGTAGGAAATATTCTTAAAAAGTTAACTAAGTAGGCAATATTTTTTAACCCTTTATAGGGCAGATTATTATTAAGTAAGATATGGCCGATTAAAGTTTGCATATTTGAGTAAAAAGCAATTTGTTCGAGCCCTTTCAGCTTAAATCCTTTCAAAAATAAAGGCAGAAAAGATATTAAACTAATTTGATCTTATAGCCCTTAAAAAACCCTACAAAATGGTTTTTTAAAAAGATCGATAGCATAAAAACTAAGCGAGTTATGGATAAAAAACCAATTACTTTTTTAAACTCGTACATGACCTTTCAATTAATAAAAAGATATTTGGGTAAAAAAATTAATTATAACCAGTATCCTATAAAGGGTTAATGTTGATAGTATAAAGTAGGGAACACTTACCATTTTATAAAAAATCAAACCGTTGAAATTGCAGTCAGCAGGTATTCAGCACTTAATTTTTTAGAAAAAAAAAGTAGTAAACAAAATATTATACAACACAACACTTGACAAAATAAAAATAACTTTATATGTAAAAATTAATAGGATTACTTGTTTTTATTCACTTGTTGCACGGTCCAGTGAACTAACCGATTTAAAAACGCCTCTGGCGATGCATCGCTTTTATAGCGCTCCAGGCGTTATTCATGTCTGAACAGGAAAAATCAAGAAACTACCGCCTGACATGTTCTCGCAACATAGGAATCGGCAATAACTGGATGACATACTAATAAAATTTCGTGTATATTTATACCTAATCCTATTTAATTTCTCAACTTTTATTAAATTTTTTTGCAATTTTTTTTTGGACCCTGGGTTTTTTGGACCCTGGGTTTTGGCGCCCCTAAAGGATGGCGCCCGTGTGCATTGCACACTTTGCACATATGGTAGCGGGGGCCCTGCTATCGGGGAAGTCATAGGTGCAAAAGTACACAAAAAAATAATTTAAAAAATAATACATTTTTTTAACAAATAAAAAAAACTTACCACACTTAAACAATTTTAAACTTCAAGTCTATTCTCCTCTCCTTAATGTTAGAAAAATATTCAATTACGGGTTCGTTAAAATTTTGTAATAAAAAAAATGTTTTAATCCTCTTTAATGTAGAGAAACACCGTTCACTTTCGACTGTTGTCATGGGAATTGTGCACAAAATATTTAAGAGTTTGACACTTTCTGAGAATGTTTCGCAAAGGTTATTATTTATAAATGATGAGATGATGTAAAATTGCGACGGCCCCATCACTTCCATGAAAATCATTCCATTCATAAATAACTTCAAAATCAGTCTTTAGCTTTAAATTATTAATAAATGGAAAATCTTTCTTAACCTTTTCCGTACGGGAGTGGTCGATATATCGACCACCAAAAAAAATTTAATTTGTTATATTTTAAGGGGAAATTATGAGCTGAATACAGGAAAAATAGAAAAAAAAATCTGGGTGACATCTTTGACCGTGAAAATGAACATTTCAAGGTCAAATAAGCTTTTTAGTAGGTTTACGGTAAAGTTGGTGTATCTATGTATTTTGATGTTTTGAAAACAGATAAAATAAAATAATACTGCGTGAAATTAGGGTAGACGGAAGTGCGGACCCAAAAAAAGCTAAAAATACAAGAAACAACTTCGGAAAAAGAAGTTTTGTACAGAATTTTGATTTTTGTTGCAGATTTGGATTCTAGGAGTAAAAATAAGAAACTTTTGTCCCAAAAATGTTTTCTTCTTGTCCTAGATGGCGCTCCAATTGCGAAAAATCAAATTTTCGTAGTAAAATGTCTTTCTCGAGTTAGCACACGTGTCCAGGATGTTCACGAATATTTCTGACCTACTTTTCCTGTGAAATAAACCCTGTTCTAAAAGAAGTAGGCACAAACCTTTTTGAGCGTCTTGGACACATGTACTGCCGTGGACAAAGGGTTATTTGATTTTTTGCGATTGGAGCGTCATCTATGCCGAGTGGAAAAAAATTTTTGGGACAAAAGGTTCTTATTTTTATCCCTAGAATCGGAATCTGCAAAAAAAATTGAGGGTGTCCATTTGAAATTCTAAACTACCCCCACCCCTATTTGGGGGTTCGTTTCTGGAGGTTTCTTATCTTTTCAATAGGTATTTTAAAAGAAGATATACAGTAGGGTCAGTTGGGGTAAATGTAGACGATTTTTAATACTTTTGACATCGCTATACAAAAATATAAATTTAACATCAGTTTTTAAATAATTGAAACATTTGGTTGGTACAAATTGCTTCAGTAATAATATATTACATGTTTTAAATATCATACATTTTTAATTAAAGATTTTTAGTTATAATTCACAAAAAAAATGGTGGTACATGTTCCCATTTTCCCCATACCTTATGGGGAAAATGTGGACAATTAAATTGTAGACCACAAGCCTTAATGTAAAGAATCTCTGGGTAGATGTAAACATTTTTTCTCTTAATGATTGTTTGTTTATGTCTTTAAAAAAAAATCAATTTTTTTGTCGTGTTCACATTTACCCCATAAATGGGTAAAAGGAAGGTGAATATAAATAAAACTATATTAAAAAATAGATGTTTATTAAAATAAACTAAACATGAAAACTCTGTATTTAAAACACTGAATTTAAAAAGAAAAGGAATATTCCACTACTGGAACACTGTTTTGAAACCTGTAATAAATTATATCCCCTTTAAGAAATATTTCTGGGTCTGGCAGTATACCCATTATTTGAACAACTCCAATGTAACTTACATCTGTTTCGACAATATAAAAAATGATTTTCGATTCATCCGTAGATTTTAAACCAATTATTTTAATTTCATTTTCTTCTTCGTTAACGTTTTCAATAGAACAAACGTAGGTAAAAACAGTAGTGTTGCGTTTACCTCCTTTAAATGTAATTAGTGTAAATTTACCACAACATAATTTGGAAATAGCTGTAACAGGTTCCAATGAGATCCCATTTTCCAGGTTATTTTCTTCTATAATGTCATCAGAGCTTTCATCGTCACATTCGAACGAATCACTCTTTTCTGAAGAGTCTAATTCATTTTTCTTCGAATCTAATTTTTTTTAAATGTCATAAAGCCTTTTTTTTCAGATTTACAGATTTTTTTTTAATTTCATTAATATTGGGAAACCCATTTGAACCACTATCCTTGAGGGGAACTGAGTGTTTGATTTTCTGCTTTCTTTTATTTTTCGTTATACCCGAAGTAGTGGCTTTTTGAGTTTTCTTTTCCTCAACTTCTTTTAATCTAGCTAAGACTTAATTTGATGTCAACACCTCACCATATGACTGCTGATTGAGTCGACGAATGACAGTTTTCTTTTCTTGATTTTCAGGTTCTTTATTTAATGGTTCCGATGTTTTTGGAATAAATATATCTGTTACACATACACTGGTGTACGAATTTTCTGGTTCAGTTGACTCCATAGAACAAGACTGTTGCTTAAGCGAAGATATTTGCCCGTCTGTCGTGTTTAATGTTACTTTTACTGCTCCAGAATGATTCTCAGAATCCTGGAGATCATCTTGTCCTGGTATGTTAATTTGGGACTCATTTCCATTATCTTCTATTAACTGGGATAATTCTTTGTTACTTATTCCATCCACCTGGTTTTCTGTTTCTTCCTGTTTCATATTTCTCCAGATCAATTGGATTAAACTCTTCTTTTAGAAATTTCAAATGATTTACAGGATGTACGCCCGTACTTACAAAACCTGCAATAATATTTTTTTCTTTCATTTTTAGACCAAACCAGTTAGAAACTATTGAAAAAACTGTGGTTCCTCCATCCATCCATTTTTTGAAATTGTATATAAAGTTCCTGGATAAGCGTTTGAGGACACCCACCTTGATTGAACTGCAGCACCCTTAAAGACTATTAAAGCACTTGCCATCATATCAGATCAGATCAGGCTAGAACTGTTGTGGATTCCCTGTCTGAGCCTCCTGAAACTCTACTCACTGATTTGCCCTTTTGTCCAATAGCTCTAACTCTGCTAGGGTCGTTATGCAAACCTGATTCGTCTGAATTAAAGATAAAACAAGCTTTGCCTTCACCATCCAAAACATTTTCTTTAACAACTTTTTCAAGTTTCTCATAGAAGTTGTAGACAATATGGGGTTTTCTGGCGTCCTTTCTGAGTTTCTGAAGATGTTCGGGTTTTTTAAGAGAGCTCAGGATGCCTTGACATAAAACCCAAATACCAATCTTCTCCAGGCTTATTTTTTGAGAATGGAGTTTTTTAAATTTTTCAGATTCACAACTGAATTAAGCGTGAACTGTTGACGAGGCGAATACCGACGGTATCCGATGACCGCAATGCCCTGCGCGAATTCAAAATTAGGCGCGTCAAAATTATTAGATGCGTTTCTATTTACCCCAGTCCACATTTACCCCATCTGACCCTATAGTTTTTAACAGATATAACATCGATACCTCGTTTTTGAAGTTGGTTAAAAAGAATTTCACAGTGAGGCATTACTTGATGAAAAAAATTTAACCAATACAAGAAATCTTCGTTTTGTAAAAAAAAATTCAAACCAATTGGGATTTTACCTGGAGGCGGAGCCTAATTTTCTAATATTCAATATGGCCGTCCAAATCATACAAATTACACTGCAGGGATACAAAATTTTGTATTTTTTTTAAATGTACATTTCTGAGGCAGAAATTTGCCTTTGAGGTGATACCAACCCCTCCAAAAGTGCTGTTCACATTGTACAATGTAGCAAAATCGGTAGTGACGGTAATGACAGTTGCAAAGATGAGGTTAAGTTTGTCGCGTTTTGTGTACAAACATCGAATTTAAAAGATAAACCACATGAAATATATGACAAACAAGTTAACTTTAAGATTTAGTAATAGAAAGAATCACAGATTATGCTCCAAAATAAACAAAATAACCAGGTAAATAATAGTCATCCTCTAAAATGTTGAGAGCAAATTTTATAGTGGGTTAAAGGGTTTTTAACCTTTGTTCTTCTTTGCCAGGCATACCGTAAATCCACTTTCTCAACGTTATGAAAATGATTTATTATATTCACTTTCTGCTTGCCACGTTGAGAGAATGAATGAATGAATGAATCGACGTTTACATTCGATTTCACACCACAATTTGGTAAGGCACAATACATACATCCTATGCTTTTTCTTTGACTTTTCAATGGAATTTGTTACTTCCATTGTTGTAAACAATAAATATTTACAAAAATATCTAAGGCACTGTGTGATTTGATTAGTTCCCTGAACTGGTCACCAGAGGGCGAATTCTCGAAGTAAAATCCCAATAGCCTGAGTAATAGTGTGAATCTTCTTCTGTCTCGATTATTTTTTCTAAATATGCTAAGATATCAGTCTGATATAAAAAAAAACTGTGTCCACGCAACGAGTATTGAAGTACCATCTTGTCGGTGCAGCTTTAGGTAAACGAACTTTAACACATTCATCAAGAACTGTCGTACGTGTTGGAGATCGACTAAAAAATGTGGAAACCATGTAAATTAGCAAAAAAAATTGATGTTTTTGTCCTGACTCGAGGCTTTCTATAAAATTAAATTTAATTGGTGTGCATAACAATGAATAAAGTTAGCAACGGGATATTTTTCCTTAATATTTTTTTTCACACCTCTTAATTTTCCACTCGTAGTAGAGGCTCCATCGTAACTTTGAGCGATTAGTATTTCCGGTGTTTTATCTCTAAAATATCTAATTCATTACAAATTAGTCCGTCAATTGTTGAGCTGTTGTGCCTGGGGCCTTTATAAACTTTAGAAATCTTTCATGTATAATACCATTTAAAACGTAACGAACTATAAATACCATCTGAGTTTTATTGGAACTATCAATAGTTTCATCCACTTGCACAGCGATAAAATTAGCCGACTGAATTTCTAGTTTTATTTTTTCCTTGAATGACTGCTAACATTGAGTCGAGTAAATTATTTTTTATTATTTTAGAGGTACCCTTGAACACAGTACTTTTCACTAAATATTCCCTTAAATATCGTGTCCAATTCTGAAACGAAGTCTATTAACCCACGAAAGATTCCAAGGTTTGGAGAAGAATCTGTCTCGTCGTGTCCCCGTAATGCCAACTCAAACGCACCGTAAAAATTAACACAGTCTATGATTTTATTCAAATGTAACGATTTTTTGCTACATTTTCATTAAAATCCTTTACAGACTTTCGATACGCACTGTCTAACAGCCCGTTCACACGACATGGTACGGTACGGCAATTTAATCGAAAAATCGTATTGAGTGTTCACACGATATAAAAATTATGTCCGGGTATTATTTCTTTTTACACAAAACTACACAATTGTGCGTATATGACACACATTAATACTACACAAAATTTCTTGCCAGTAGTTGTTTAGTATCAGTTTTATAATGGATGTAAATATGTTTGTGGTTATGTATTGGTACCGTAAACTCTATTTTTTACTTTACGTTAATTTAAAAATTTACCCGACATCTTCAAATGTGGCTGGAGTAATTTTAATACTTCTAGGGGTTGATGCACCCTTATTACGGCCCGGAAATGATTTCAGCCCACAGGCTGGTTAGCTAACTGTAAAATAAAGCCATTTACGTGAAATAATTTACCCGACATCTTCAAATGTGGCTGGAGTAATTTTAATACTTCTAGGGGTTGATGCACCCTTATTACGGCCCGGGAAATGATTTCAGCCCACAGGCTGGTTAGCTAACTGTAAAATAAAGCCATTTACGTGAAAAAATTTACCCGACATCATCAACTGTGGCTGGAGTAATTTTATTACTTCTAGGGGTTGATGCACCCTTATTACGGCCCGGGAAATGATTTCAGCCCACAGGCTGGTTAGCTAACTGTAAAATAAAGCCATTTACATGAAAAAATTTACCCGACATCTTCAAATGTGGCTGGAGTAATTTTATTACTTCTAGGGGTTGATGCACCCTTATTACGACCCGGGAAATGATTTCAGCCCACAGGCTGGTTAGGTAACTGTAAAACAAAGCCAGTTACGTGAAAAAATTTACCCGAAATTTTAAAATGTGGCTGGAGTAATTTCAATACTTCTAGGGGTTGATGCACCCTTATTCCGGCCCGGGAAATGATTTCATCCTATAGGCTGGTTAGCTAACTGTAAAATAAAGCCATTTACGTGAAAAAATTTACCCGACAACTTCAAATGTGGCTGGAGTAATTTTATTACTTCTAGGGGTTGATGCACCCTTATTACGGCCCGGGAAATGATTTCAGCCCACAGTCTGGTTAGGTAACTGTAAAATAGCCATTTACATGAAAAAATTTACCCGACATCTTCAAATGTGGCTGGAGTAATTTTAATACTTCTAGGGGTTGATGCACCCTTATTACGGCCCGGGAAGACAGATTTTCGGTTATTTATGGAGAGTGCGAAGGAAAAGGTACCGGGGGTAAAGGAACACTCCACAAAAATGCCGAATTTTTCTCTAACGTTATATCGATATATTTTTGGTAAGCGTTCCGATCTAATTTCTAAACTTGTCTCTTTTATCTAATCTATATATTTTATTTACTACTTCTTGTGCAAAAGGTGACAAAAAAATCCTGAATAGGAACACGTACCATTTAACATTAACATTTTTTAACATTAAAATACTTTTTATTTATATTATTATAGGACATCTACAGGTACAATTTGTTCGCAGAGCAATAGTTCAAGCTGAATCAATGTCATGAGCTATCTGGAGCGTGGGGGCGGACTTTCCGCTCAGCGGTCGGCATCCCTGCTCGGTGGTCAGTGTAGGCTCTGCTCGCACCCTTCACAGTTACAAGGACTCAACACCCCATCCAATCTACATGTTTCAGGGCTCTGGTTTTAGCATACGAGAATTTCGTTTAAACATTTTAAGGTTACAATACTGCATATGATATAAGTTTAACTTGTTACGCAGGAAAACAAGGTTAAAAACCTGCTTAATTTACTTTTGCGGCTTTGGACGGCACAGGACGACACGACATGTATGACTACATATAAATGAATGCTAGTGGCATTATTATTTGGTTTGTATTTATAGACAGCACCACGGCACAGGCTCCACACCCAGCTCTCGGTCCGCCCCTCGTCTTGCCCCGAATGCCAGTCGAGCCGAAACTCGATATCGACGACTCGGCCTCGCCGTTTGATCCCGGCGAAACGTTGGAGGACTCGATGCCGTCGGTTTTTTCAGGTTTTGGGGTCTCAGGGTGGTTGCCAGCACTCCTTTCGGCACTGGATTCCATTTTTGCGCTGTGTCTGCTCGGGAAATCGTCAAACCGCCCGGTTCCAGCGAACGGTTTGAGTGTATTCTCGAAAGTATGTTAAGAGGTGTTCTCGTTCAGGAACTGAGGCGGAGAGTGGATTTCTCGCCCTGTCCGGCTTCCAAGAACCTCTTGCCGGCGTCGAAGTGACGAGGGGGTTGTCACTATACTTTCGAAAAACGAAAATCCTGAAATTCAAACTTAATTGTTCTTCGGTTTGATTAAAACAGGATGTTTCTGATACACTTTTATTGCTTCCTTCACGTTCTAACAATTTCAAGATTATTGGATTTTACAATATCGTGGTTGACCGCAAACGACTCTGAAGGTACTCTGATTTGATTTGACTCGTAGGATGTTAGCTGTTTTCTGCTGCTCGGCGTCTCTGGCTGACGGTTTAAGTACTTTTGTGGCGGACTTGGGAAGTGAGCGCTGCGCGCGACATGCCCCCCGAACGGATTCGGTGGCGTACCTTAAGCGGAATTTACATTTACGAGTAACTCGTATGCGAGTACTCGTATAGGAGTACGAGTTATATTTACATAATATATCAAGATCGTATGCGTTTAAACGGTATTAAACATGGCGCCTACTAAAAGAAAGCGTGTGGCTCTGCTAGGAATTTTACTATTATTAATGAAGGCAAAACAAAAACGCGAAGATGTTAACAGAAAGAGAAGAATTTGGGTAAAAAATTCCTTACAATTAAGACCTGTTGTGGGAATTGAAGAAAAATTATTAACACAATTACTGACTGAGCACGGAGATGGTTTTAAAAACTTTCTGAGAATGGATCATAGCAGGTTTTTTGATGCTACATAATATGGTAAGTATATTTATAATAACAAATTATAATATATTGGTTCGCAAAAATAACATTTAATTTTCAGATAGAACATTATATTAGGAAGCAAGATACGCAAATGAGAGGATGTATAAATTCTAGGCTGCAACTGGCTACAATCTTAAGGTTTTTAGCTACTGGTGACAGCTATAAATCATTGGAATATCTCACTCGTATATCTGCTTCTACAATATCCATTTTTGTACCAAAAGTGTGTAAAGCTCTGTATGTGGAATTACAACCAAGGTATATGAAGGTAAGTTACAAAAACAGAAATACTGAATTAAAATATTTATTAAATATAGTTTTGTATGGTGTTTACAAAATATTAGCCCCTTGCATTGCTACATATATAGCATTATTTGAATCCTGGCTATAACTGTCATACAGAATGTCCATATCTGGAGAATTTGTATTTTCTATAGTATTTGATAAAGAGGTAGATGGTCTACTTGTATCTGTATACTGTAATGAGGTAGATGGTCTACTATCTCTTTCAACAATTATCGGTGTAAAACTATTTCCAGAAACATTTACATTCACAAGTAATTTTAGTCTCTTTTTTGTTATAATTTGTTGAAGTTCCAATTGAAGCTCCAAAGCATGTTTTAGAGGCATAGTTTTTAATTGTGAAGCGACACTTTCACCAAATTTGTCAAATTCTGATGATTCAGCTGCACATGCTTCTTTAAAAGTTTTTAAAGCAGAATCAAATTCTTTATTTGTGGTGCAGTCATTAGCAATGCGCCGCTTTTTTTACAAAACTGGAATGTGGAGTTTCATCGAGGTTCACAGTTGACTCTTTTTCTTTATTCTCAATAGTAGATGCGTGTGGAATCTGTAATGAAAAATTTCATTTTCAGGTACCAAATACACATTCGGAATGGGTCAGTTTATCAGAAGAATTTAGATTGAAATGGAATTTTCTGAACGCTATAGGTGCAATAGACGGCTGCACGTTTTAGAATATTTAGAAAACCAATCTGCCTAAACATCGATAGCATCGACAAAGTGGTACTAGCAACTTGTGTTTTGCATAATTTTTTTAAAACAGACAACTCCTGAAAATCCTAACATATTCGAAAATGAAGGACAACCCTCAAATATAAGAAATATTGAACATCAGGGTAGTAATAATTACAGTATATTAGCAAGATCAATTCGTGAAGAGTTTGCAGATTACTTTTACAATGAAGGGCAAGTTAATTTCCAATGGACACATATATAAATTTAACTGTATCCGAAATTTGTTAAAATAAACTTATTGCTACTTACTTTTGAGTTTTCTTGAGAACATATTGTCTTTCTCGGTGTTATAACATCATCCAAAAATCTCATTTTAGTAAACCATGGTAGTGAAGGTTCATATATATCTTCTGTACCGATACCTAAAAGCAATAAAATAAGTATTAATTAAAAAGAAAACATGTTATATTAAACTCACCTGTTGTTTGAGATGCAACAACTTTTTTCTTTTCTTGATTGTACGTCGAACGTAAATTATTAATTTTTTTCTTTACAACTTCTACTGATATGTTCAAAATATCCGCTATTGTGGCATACGCTTTATTCCTAGCAGTAATATCCCTATATTCCTTACATCTAACATCCCATAAACACTTCATGTTATAATACAGATCGATAAATTGGTCGAGATCATCCGCCGATAATTTACTTTCCGCCATTTTAAATGCATACAAAACTGATTCACTCGCAGCGCTAGTCGGATCCCACTCAACTCTGAAACTAACTCGTACACGACCTACGATCTCTGGTTTACACATACGAAATCGCATACGAGTGTTGTACTCGCATACGAGTTACTCGTAAATGTAAATTCCGCTTTACGCATACGGCGACATCGACCGGACCCAAGGCAATTCGGTCGGACCGAAAACTGAGCACTTCGCCGCGCCGCGGCCGACGCGAATTACATTTGCACAACGAATCTCTGTCCGTCTAGTTGTGGTCCAGGCTCCTCGCGCTGCATCTGCTGCAGCCTCCGTTGGTAGTCCTCGCAGTCTATGGTACACGCGGTATGGGTGCCGCCGCAATTTGCACATTTGGGTGTGAATCTCTCCTCACCCTTATAATGGCTGCAGTCTTCTGTCCAGTGATTTTCTGCACATTTGACGCAGCGGGGGAGGGGGGGGTGCCCGCAATTTACTTTTGCGTGCCCCCACCGTTGGCATTTTCTATATTGTACCATTGGTCTGGTGTTCTGGCGCCGCTCCCAGGATACTTTGGTGTATAGGATGTATTTTACTTTTTGTTGTAATATACTAGGTTATTTTACTATCAGTAATTACTAGGTAAAGGGGGTTTACTGTTCCCTTCATCAGAACAATTTATTTCGTGGTTACCCCCTGTTCTTCTAGGTCCTCCTGGATTTCCTGGATCGTTGGCTCACCGTGGAGTCCGCGCAGCACAAAGGCGTGCGTCTTGTCGGCGACTGGGTTGTAGGTATGGTAGGAGACGTCCCCTGCTACCCGCAGTATTTCTAGATATCTCCGATATTCGTTGATATCTTTGATGTAGATCATGGTGGTGTTGGTTGAATATTTCACGTAGAAATCTTGTTTTACGTTCCTACGAATTTCAGCGATTAGGGCCTGGTGTTGGCCCGGTCCGCTTCTCGATTTCCCCCATAGTATTATAGGGGTAGTGGCTTTTGTCTTTGTCGGTGGGTTCGTCGTCGTCCTGGTCCTCTCTCCGGTGGCTCTGGCTGCCGGTGTCGGGTCGGGGTCCATCTGGTCGGTCTCCATGTTGTCCTCTGCGTGGGCAAGTGGCGCGAACTTGTTCTGAACTCGCGTCGCGACACTCGCGGGCTGTAGAAGGTACGATAGGCGCGATTTGCGTCGCGGCGACACGAAACCGGATCCGGCGTCTGTTGAGCACCCCGGCGCTGGTGATCTCTCCCGTGTTATGCTCGGGACTCTCGTGGGGGACGCGATACGCACTGGTGACCTCGCCTTCGACGTCGACGGCACCTCTAACGTTATGTTTGCGGCACTTTCTAGGGGTTGCGGATTTTTCGGGGGCACTGTTTTTGGCTTTTTTGGTATTGCACCTTGTTTCTCCCCGACCGAAGGGGTAGTCGATGTTGTACTGCCGTCCGATCGCGACGCGTTGTACTCTGATTCCGGATATGTCAGTACGATACCGCCCGGGATATCTACCTTCTTGCCGCTGTTATAGTAGAATTCTTTAAACTCGTTAAACCGGCCGGTTTTGTTTTCGACCGCCTTGTTTAAATCGTCGGCTAACTTTTTAAATTTTTTATATTGATCTACAGAGAGGTCGTCTCTCATTCGGACCAAGCACCGCGGTTGCGGGGGGATAACAATAATGCAAGGGCTGAGCGTCCCTCGAATGGATCCGCGGACGTGTTTGACATCGCGTCAAAACACTGTGACGTAGGAACGCCTTTGACCGGCGGCGAGCTGGCTCGGAATGCGGCCGACTTTCTTGTCGCGTTTTTTGGTACGGTTTTATGTTCTTTATCCGCGTCGAACAGCACGGATTTAAGGCGCTTTAACACGCCTTCCCCAAGTTTTTCTTCTCCTACGGGTGGGAAGAATAACAGTGTCACAATCACTTAGTAGGGACGCGCTCGAAGCGTTCGATTCACTTTCCCGGGGCGAAATTCGCGCACTGGCGTCTATTCGGGCGAGGGGGATAACTAAAGAGTCCTGTCTCGATGTCGGGGGTAAAAATCTGAAACTCACTCGGGTTTCTGCACTCTTCGAAAGGGGTAGAAATGTTAGACGAAGCGCTAGACTTCCGCGACGATGGTGTCCGGCATTTTTCGGTGTCTCGCTCGGGCACGTCTGTCATAGTCGACGGTACGATTGAGGGAACACGTACCGATAACGCCATCTCTTAAACAATAGATCACTCATAGTGGCGCAAACAAATGAGGGGTCCAGATGCAAAACTCACATTATCCATAATTTTTCTAAATAGAGTTAGTGGCGCTATCTTGTTCATCGTGTTGAACTACACCATTTTAAATTTTAAAAGTGGTATAAAACTCACATTTTCGTATTTATTTTAAATTGTGGAATCTGTGAATTGTTTCAAAACTCTTGTACTTTGCAATTATAGGTTTATTATAAAAATATTTCACTTCATCAGTCAATGATGATAATAAAACCGTATTCTAAGTATTTTGTGTAGTTTTTTATTTTGATTATGAACTGCCATATTACATAAAATTTGTATTAATTTTTATTGATATACCATTGAGTTTGTTTCCAAGTTCCTTTTCTTAGCTTAACTTCATGAATTTTAGTGTAAAAAATAATATTATGTAGAATAATTTGGAGAAAAACGACCATTATCCAAAAAGTTGTATCAAAACTCACATTATCCAAATTTTAATTCACGTTCTTGGAGTCAAATATTGTTGTTCTGTCATTTCACTAATTGAGAAGCAAAAGTAAAGTTCTAATACAAATACCAAAAAAATTTCAGAGCGTCAAGTCACTTGAAAAGTGAGAATTCAGTTATTCCTTCTTCCTGAACAATTTTAAAAGGTGGATAATGTGAGTTTTGCATCTATACCCCTCATATAATATAGTACATATTCATAGATTCATTAAAATGGTAATTTTCCGATTCACTAGGATTTATTAAAGTATATAAGTCATTGTAACACAAATATTAGACTGTTCATTAATGCCCTCTTAAAAACCGATTGTTCTCAATATAACCAATTTAAGTATTTCAAAACTAGAAATAACCTAATTGATTTAGGAACTGATTTATCAGATTGGTATAAAAATAATATTTATGAAAAATTATTAAACGAATAATTTGAATTTCAAGAAGGTAAGTCAGGCATGACGCTAAACCGTATTGAAAGTTTGGAAATAAACATGAACCGATACGATTTCGGAAATACTGGTAACACCTTTATTGAATTTCCTCCAAATTAAAAAATAAAAAAGCTGTAATTAATGTGAAAAATACAGATCAGTTCTGTTTTGCCTATGCTATTATTAGTTGTCTTTACCCCACCGAAAACCATGTAGATCGTATAAGTTCATGAAGCCCTAAATTTCACTGGTATAAACTTTCCTGTTACTATAGAACAAATACCGAAATTTGAAAAGTTAAATGACATATCCGTTAACGTTTATATATTAAAATTAAATAAAAACGAATATTCTTCCTGCGTTAATCACTAAACAGAAAATGTTAAAACGTGTTAATTTACTCATGATCCAAAATAAATATTTTTCTTACTGATACTGATCGTGTAAGAGGTGAAAATAAGTTTGAAATCAAATATCACTTTGCACGGATTAAGAATTTATCAAGATTAATTTCAAAACAAATTTCACCATCTAAAGGTACTTTATTTATTTGTGATGGGTGTCTGAATTATTTTAGAAGTCAAACAAAATTAGAAAAGCATGTAACTGATTGTGTAAGAATTAATGATTGTAAAATTTCCTTTCCTGAGGAAAAATAGTTGTCTTTTAAAAATTTATGATTTAAAGAACCCGCTCCTGTTGTTATTTATGGAGATTTTGAGGCTTTATTAAAACCGTGTGAAAACAACAATCAACAAAATAAAACAGAACAAAATCAGAAACCTGTTGCTGTAGGCTATTATTTACATTGCACGTTCGACAAGAGAATATCATATTATAAAAACTATATAGGTTTGGTCTGTGTGAAATGGTTTGTGGAAGAACTTGAAAATATTGAAAAGTTTCTTAAACCACAATATGAGAATATAATTCCATGTTTTTGTCAAAGAAGTCAAACCGATCTTCACACTTTTTTTAAACGCAAAAAAACGATCAAAAATTTTTTCAAAGAATCAGGTTTTTTTTCGTTTTCAATTTTCCAATGATACAACTCGTTTTCCGGACTTGCAACCGCATCCATTCGAAATAGCTCCCTTGAAAACATAGGGGACAGTGGTTCCGGAATTTTTTTTCAATTAAATTATGCACACAGTAACACTTTGAAATTAGAGAACAAAAAGTGTCTGGCCACGCGCTAATGGGTTAATTAGTGAGCTTACCTAACAGCTGATGATGGTGTGCTCAGATGTAGACAGTCGTCAGATCACTCAGGTGTTTCAGAGAAGACAGTAAAACACCAGTTAATCTTTTATTCACCCACAATCGCTAAACGAAACGTTGCGGAATCATTCACGGTCACATCTAAATTCCGACAGCGACCATGCCCGCTTCTCGTGTCAACGTTGTTCGTCGATTCAGTATTAGGGTCGGACTTACAAAAAAAAATCATTTTGTCGAACCATCATGAATTTAGTTCATTCCACACTTTCAATTATTATTATTATCCATTTATTTCAATTCCGCAATTTTAGTTCAATTCCGCAACTTCAAATGCCGCACCACTCGGACCATACCAATAACATTTTTCGGTAACTCATCACTTTTATTGGCACTATGATATCTAATTGTACCCCAGGCTAGTATTATCTTTATGTATATATTCATTTTTTGTCGAACCGTCATAAATTAAGTTCATTCAATCCTTCAAATGCTGTACCACTCGGGCCATGCCGATAAAAATTTTCGGTGAACAAATATTTATCTGTATTAGTTTTTTTTTTCAGTTTACAAGAAAACTGCTCACCCATCTCAACAAAAAGTGATTGAGATAATTCAATATGAACATACACATATTCAGGTCACCTGTAGATTTTATTTCTCTCTGGGTTGCACCTTTTACATGCGTATATATATTTTTTCTATTTTGGTAAAGAACGTACAGATACTCACAAAAGTATTCAGCCACCCTAGATATTGTTAATAAATTGACACAAGAAATAGTTATCACTGATTGACAAACAAGAGAAATTAACACAATGATATATGAACATTATGCTTTATTATGCCACATAAAAAAGTAATCAAAACTGACACAATTTAAAAACTGCCAACAAAACACAATAATGTCCAATTTATATGACACAAAAGTATTCGGCCACCAAAGGAAAAATAAAATAGGAAAGGTACAAACATTTAAAACGGCACATCTAATATCTTGTCGGGTATCCTTTAGAATCCAGAATAGCTTTCAGCCTATTTGGCATTGAATGCACCAGTTTACAGGTCACTTCCGGGGTCACATTACTCCATTCTGTTGAGAGATGATTTTTTAACTCTTCTTTATTGGTAATTCGTTTATTTTGCAGATATCGTTTTAGATGTGACCATAACTGCTCGGTAAGGTTAGTACTGGGCGACTGCGGCGGTGTTTTCAATTATCGGTACATGGTATAGCAGCCATTCCCGCGTTTTACGGGCACAGTGCTTGGGGTCATTATCTTGTTGAAAGATGTAATGATCGCCCAAACCCAATTTTTCGGCGCTGGCCTCTAAATGATGCTTCAATATATTAATATATCGTTCTTAGAAATAGAAGGGTGGCCGAATACTTTTGTGAGTATCTGTAAATGGGACGACGCCAACCCACACGAGGTTCACCCGGTGGCACTGCATCCATAAAAAATTACTGTTTGGTGCGGATTTTGGGCCGGCGGCATCATTGGGTCGTACTTTTTTTTTAAAACGACTGGTGAGACCATCACTGTCAATGGCAACCGGTACATATGAACGTTAACCAATTTCTAATGAATGTGTGTAAAGTTTAGCGTCGCATTTAGTTTTTATGGTGAATTTTATAGGCCTTGTACACTTTTTTCTGAAAGGAAGCGTTTAGGAAATTCTCAGTTTTCTATCGAAAACGACTTTGGTGAGACCATCACTGTCAATGGCGACCGGTACATATGAATGTTAACCAATTTCTAATGAATGTGTGTAAAGTTTAGCGTCGCATTTAGTTTTTATGGTGATTTTATAGGCCTTGTACCCGTTTTTCTGAAAGGAAGCGTTTAGGAAATTCTGTTTTCTATTAGACCTTTGTCAACAGCTACATGTAATTTTTATAGCAATATAACTTTAAAAGAGTATCTATTTTTACATATTTATTGACCTCCAAACTACTCCATAGTCAAGGGTGCTTTGTTGTAAAAATTTCTCTCACAGTCGTAAACAGGCATTTTTTTTTGCTTTGAATAACTCAAATATTTTGGCGGTATGCCAAAGTTATTTGCGAGATCACCTACCCTACACCTGTGTGTAGGTGTATACCACTCTTTCCTGTCTTTCTTTACACCAAAGGGGAATAAAGTTACCCGGTACATTATGGTAACGCTAAAATCATATTATGCACAATAAGCCATTAGTCAATATTTGTACAAATTGTATACTTAAAGAGAAAAATTTTGTGTGTGTTTTATGCGATGATGCTTTTACAAGGAGGGATAACTTGAACGCCCACATAAAGACCATTCACAAAGGACACTTGACAGACAACCGCGAAGCGTTTACAAGAGCCAGTAACGATTACTATGATGAAACCCGCAAACAACCCGCGGACAGAAAGAGAGATGTGCTTATACGAGGATGACTACGAAGATCCCAATATCCTTGTGGATGATTTACGTTATTATATTGTGGAGCGTCGCTTGAGTATAGAACACCACGTCTGTAGGGATATTATCAAGAAGCTACAAGACATGGGAATAATCGCGTAGAGAAGGAGTTCTTCATGTGCGAGCTGAATTTGCTGAAGGATATTGTCAGACATATTTCCGATTGTGAATAAAAAATGCTAGAAATTTACCAATGAACGAGTTCAAATCCAAATACCAACACTATCGTGAAGCCCTGCTGAATGAATTAAAAACCCGAAACGAGAAGCTAGATAATTACGTTCAAGATATCAGCCCCAAGGTCAATAACCCCGATAAGCGTCATATGCTCGCGATCGTACAGAAAAATCAACCGCACGAATACCATGTCATCGGGACGCAGAGAAGGTGTTTCCGTGGAGCTTTAAAGATACTACAGCAGAAGTATTCTAGAGCGCAGGTAATAGCAGATATGGAGTACAACCCCAACGGCGTCAACCTGTTTAACCGCGTCAAGACCGAAATATAAAACGATCGAAAGAACTAATGGAATATTATGTTGTGGAAAGTGGTGGGTTCCAAAAAAAAATAACGATCGTTTTTACACAGTAAAAGGTGGCAAGAATCCGTGTACAATACGATTATTTCCGGAACGTACGTGAGGAAAGAGTTATTCCTGGATATTGCTTGTTGATATCTCCAGAGTTCTACGCAAAATGCAGCTGCAAATGCAAATCGAACAATATTTCGTTAACGAGTTCAAATCCAAATACCAACACGATCGTGAAGCCCTGCTGATTGAATTAAAAACCTGAAACGAGAAGCTAAATCAGAAGCTCTAGAAAGAAGATCAGAGAAGCTAGCTGGATGACGCTCAAGATATCAGCCCGAAGGTCAATAACCCCGATAAGCGTCATATGTTGGCGATCGTACAGAAAAATCAGCATCACGAATACCCTTATTATATTATCAGGGCTCAGAGAAGGTGTTTTCGCGGAGCTCTGAAGAGACTACAGCGGAAGTATCCTAGAGCGCAGGTCATAGCAGATATGGAGTACAACCCCGATGGCGCACAGTGGGATAAAAATCGAAAAAGGTAGTCATAAGCATATAACTCGGCTGAATATTAAAAAATCGTCTCAAAAATCGTTACTCGGGGGTTTTTTGGGGTCGCTGAATTTTCGAATCTGACAATATTTTTTTTGAAAAACAAAATGGCGGATCCAATATGACGGTCAAAAATGTCAAAAGTCGATAAATATTTACCACAATCGTTACTCGGGGGTTTTCGGGGTCGCTGATTACGAATCTGACAATATTTTTTTCTGAAAACAAAATGGCGGATTCAATATGGCGGCCAAGAAATGTTAAAAGTCGATAAATATTCACCACAATCGTTACTCGGGGGTTTTTGGCATCGCTGAATTCGAATCTGACAGTTTTTCTGGAAAATAAAATTGCGGCTTCAGTGTAGCTAACTAAATTCGAAATTTTGTTCAAGGAAAGGTTTTATGAAAAAGAAATACAAGTTAAAAGTGACGTTTCAATATTTTTTATTCCTACTTAATATGTAAGACATGCAAATTAGAATAAAATCGCTATATCAATCGCTATCAACTTCAAAATCACTTTCACCTGAAACATCTGATTTTTATATTTCGCTTTCTGTATCGGTATCATTTATAATCATTTGCCGTGCTTCTTGTGACAGTGATTTCTTATTTTTTTTCGAAATTTTTCGAACGCTTGATACATAGGGATCAGAGCTAAGCAATAGTCGATAAAATAAATCGGTCATTGCCGCTTTGCGACTATGTTTTCTGGAAAAATCTTGACGATATTTTTTTTATCAACCTATTACTCGCCTCCTGCGCTTCCTCAGACATTTGGCCAATTGGCAACAAAGCCGAAGCTATTATTGAAGGACCATGTATCAATAGTTTATGCACAGATGTTGGCATCGGATACCATGGATACAAATCCACAAACAGCTCAGCCGTTTCAAAGGCGAACTTCTTAAATTTATTAATATCGATGTCATGATTTGATGAGATCAATTGTAGAATTACATGAAATCTATTGATCAAACGTACATCTACATTAGTAATTTTGGTCCTTGCTTCGGTTGGTCGACAATTAGGCGTAATCGGTCCTTGAAGGCTTTCTGTGTATCGGACTTTCTTTTATAAACAATTTCTTTATCCTTCGCACCCCTCGCTTGCCATTTCTTAATATCTAGTTTGTACGACAAATGTAAGCAACATTCGAAGCATCGGATCCAAGCATGTAACGAAGATATGCCAAATTCCAAATTTTTGTCAATTACATCACGTTCAACCATCTTGTTAAGATCATTGAATTCTTTAGAGGTTGCGTGACACAAATAACAACGTGGTGTTGAGGCAGTTTCCGACAGTGCGTTGCAAACTTTGCCGTCCACCATTGTTAGTGCTAAACTGTAACGCACCTTAATATTCTTGCCGCGAAAATATTCTTGAAACGGAACAAGATTATCTTCTTGGTCTTTGACATATTTTAGTTCGTTTCTGGTTGTTTCCGATGTTTCTTTCAAATACTCGACCTTAATTGGTCTGCAAAACCGTGAGGAAGAAGGTCGAGGATTCTGACATATACTAATTTCTGTATTATCCTCTGCAATGTGCAATAATCGCAAAGGTACAAGTGATGTAAAAATAATATTACTATCTGTTACTGTATCGTCATTACTGGAAATTTTTTTGCTTGTAGACAAGTTTAACAAACAAGAAGTTTAACAAAACATCGTCTTCCAAGTTTAACACTTTTACTACTGGATGCAGATTTGATATAATTTTCAGATAAACTGGCGAGATTTTTGGTACGAAATAATTTATTTATTTTATAGAAAAGTTGTTAAACAAGCAACAAACATATTTTTTTGTAAAACAAGGGCCTAAAAAGGGTGTGTCCAAAAAAAGGTGCACACAGTTTGTAACAGATCAAAAACAAATTGATCATTGTGTGGAACTGTGTGTATCAATTTTAGCCACAAGTGTTTTATCGTCTTGGAGTACAATTATGCATCGCAAAAAAACAATCGTTGCACATAAACTTCTCACTGCATGCCTGGCATGAAAATGACACTCGAGGAGTGTTCTTTACGGCGTAAGCTCTCCCGTTTCTCTCACTGTTCTTCTTATAGCACCTGGTGCACCTTCCTCTCTTCTGAATGTCAACAAGCCTGTGATTTCTTTGAATGTCTTCTTCTCTACCTGCTTCTCTTATAACTCTATTCGCGTTATCGAAAATTTGATTGACAATTATCTCACGAAAATTTGTAATCGGTAGTGTTTTAGTTGTGATGCTTTGATAAGCAATGTGCGCATTTACGACCGCTGTATTCAGCAGAAGTTCAATTGCCACCTTCCTATACCACTTAATACCACGGCGAACTGCGGATGAATAAGAAGCCTTTTGATCCGAGACGTCAATAAAGGATTTGATGTTGTTGTATGCGACAATTGTGGAAGGTTTTTGAACCACTCCTCTCTTGGTTTCAACGTCGACCATACTTGGCACTGCATCTGTTGCGAGAAACAATACATCCCTTTTATCTTTCCATTTTCCAACTATGACCTTAGTATTGCTCTGTTTTGCTATCATGCTCCCTTTTTCGAGCTTTGCGGCAATTACAGGTCTGGGATTATATTTGCGATTTTTTCTTAGTGTTCCTACCAAATGAGTGTTATAGTTCAACAAGTCATGTGCTAAGCTCACATTATCGGTGCACAATGTTCTTCCTGAGTTTAGAAGAGGTTGCATTAGTTCCAGTACCACCCTGGTTGCAACAGATTGTTCATTCGGGGTTTGTTCTTTTCCGGAATATATTTTCAAATTATAGGTGTAACCTTTCTCACCGCATAATTTGAATATCTTTACGCCATATTTGTGGCGTTTTCCTGGTATGTATTGGCGAAAACTTAGCTTACCACGAAAAGGGACCATAGTCTCATCAATACAGACAGTTTTGTTAGGAACGTACGCTTCTTGAAATTTGCCGACCAATAGTTTCACTAATGTTTGAATTTTGTCAAGCCGGCTGTTGCTAGGACTTATTGGAAAAGTGAATATTAGACAAAAGAAGTTCAAAGCGGATTCTGGACATACCCACGTATTTACCAACGCCATTATTATACAGAATATTCCTACTGAAATAATCTTTCAGTGTTGGCTTTTGGTCAAGCCCCATCCACATAAGCGTTCCTAAAAAAGTTAAAATTTCAGTGGGATTTGTATCCTTCCATTGTGTAAGGAGAGAATTTTCCCGTAGTGTTTCATTTGTGATTCCCAGGATAATTTTTTGTTCAGCATATCGATTAGTCTCCTGTGCAATTAGTGACAAAACATCTTCTGCAAGAAAGAACTTGTAAAAATGGATGGGATCATCTCCCTCTCGTTTGTCAAAGAATTCTGGTGTGAATAGTGGGTTTTCAGTAAACGGAAATTCTCTCAAATTTCCTAAAAATATAACAAAACGAGTCATAAAAACCGTACCAATAATTTACATATTCATTTTACCTGTACAGTCATTCCAAATAACTTGTGCGTTATTTATTTGTTCATCGGACTCTTGACGTTCTTCGTCTTCTGAATAATCACTTTTATTACCTACATCCGACCTATCCTCAAATACATTCATTACTTTTTGTCTTTTTCTGGTACGATTTTCATTATCAGAAGACGACGAAGAGGACGGTGTGTCATAGTTCGGGTCTGCTACCGAATCATCATCATCCTCCTCAAACGAAATATCCTCGATATCACTAATATTATCTGCCAGGTCGTGAAGTTCACGCTCAGTCAACGTTTTTCTAGCCATTTTATATGCGAGCACATGTACTGTTACGGCAAATTGGCGAAAACTAAGTTGTACCACATGCACAAGGGATAATAAAGAAACAATTGTAATAGGGCAGCCATCTCTCCATGAATAGCTGAACTAAAACTGCTAACCTTTATCAACAAACTGAAGCTTCTGATGCCACCATAGAAACTTATGAGAACTGTGTCCGTTTTGCGTACACAACCAACTGAACGAAGCGTTCACCTGTGACCAAATATGGACACACAGTTCCCTCATAAATTCCAGTTGTGTACCAATTTCGGTACACACAGTAGTAAAAGTGTTAAAACAACATTTTTTCGCAGATTTAAAATACGCTTAACAGTATGATCTAGTAACGATTGCAGACTTACAGAACCTCGTGTTTCAGTAATTGTGATTGATTCTTTGTCAGAGTAACACATTTCTTTCGCTTCTGCGACGGTGACATAGGGAGGATAAGCTTTCGAATTGACCATTTTACAACCTGACCTTACAACTAAATACTGCCGCTTGGAAAAATTCCCTTCAACGAAAACAGATAATGCTTCTTCAGATGTCATTGTTCTCTCTTTGACCAGGCCTTCCGGCGATCTGTAGGATGATGCTTTAGATGGACTGCCCTCCGATACCCTTTTAACCACATGGGCTGCGTCAACTTGTCCTGCTGCTCGAAGGCTCATGTGAGCTGCGTATGCGATTTCCTCAGCATTGTACTCTTCTCGCAGTTTCTGGGTTCTTCTGCGTTTTGATCTGTCACTGTATTCCGCAAAGCTTTTGGAACGTGTTTGTTTAGTATTATTTTCACCGGATGCTTGTTCATCAGTTAAGACATTGAACAGAATGGAACCATTTAACCATTCCTGATTTTTTGCCATAAATCTTTCTACTCTCATTGAGCCATTCCATAAACTGCGAAACCGGTACAGCAAATACGATACATTTTTCTTATCGTCTTCAGATAAACAAAATTTGCGTTTTGCTTTCTCGGAAATGGAGTTTTCCACTACATCAAGCGTTTCCTGTGAACTTATTCATTGTTCAAGATGCCTTTTAAAATGACGATTTTTTCAAGATGCCTTTTAAGTTCACTTCTTGTGACTGATTTGTCCGACAGTGCTCATTTCTGAAAAAAAATTAATATTATATTACTCATTACAGAATTAATTTTAAAATTATCCATTTTTGATATACATTGATTTTCAAAAAATGAAATATAAATTCTTGAATTTTTAAATTTAGGTTATACATTCAATTCACTCTTTTAATCGATACTCTGATTTGTAAATAGCGACAACGAAAACTCCCCAGTGACGATTTTGGCAAACATTTATTGACTTTTGACATTTTTGGCTGCCATATTGGATCCGCTATTTTGTTTTTTGAAAAAAATATTGTCAGATTCGAATTCAGCGACCCCAAAAAACCCCCGAATAACGATTTTGGCAAACATTTATTGACTTGACATTTTTGGCCGCCATATTGGATTTGCCATTTTGTTTTTCAAAAAAATATTGTCAGATTCGAATTCAGCGATCCCAAAAACCCCCATGTCACCATTTTCATCAATATTTATTAAGATAAAATCAATTTTTTTAGTTACGTACATTATCGTTCATATATGCATGTTTATAAACGAATTAATGTAAACAACGGGGTTGCAGGTTGTAGCAGCTATATTTACCTCACGAATTCAAAGTTTAGGGGTTATCAAACAATTTTCAGTGATAGCCATTGATCGAGTGAAGTTGAGTGGTAAACTTTTTACTCAGTTTACAAAAATGGTCCTAATTTAATTTCAAAAACATAGGTTTACTTAATTGTTGATAACTATTTAATGAATAGTAATTAAGAAATGCCAATTTTTTCTTAAATTCTACATACCTTGCTGAGAAGATTCCATAGCACCACTGATCAATATGCTGTGTTATCTCGAAATGCACACAGTATAACTTTCCTATTTAGAACCACGTGTATTCACGTTAGCGATGTGTTCCCTTCGACGCGACGCGACGGTCAACTTCCGAATGGCCCTATGGAATGCTGCGCGGCATCTAACGCTTGAAAACCGGTTTTCTTTGTACTTTGGGGTTCCTAGAAACGGTAGGGACAGATGCAGCGGAAACCTAGAACTCTCAAATGGCCAGCTTTTTCCGATTTTATCCCACTGTGCGGCGTCAACCTGTTCAACCGCATCAAGGACGAAACACCTTATATTAATTATAAATATAATAATTTTAAGCTTGTAAATGCCCCAATTGAAATTTTTGTAAATGACGTAAATAAAATGTTGGAAATTTATCGATGTTTCAATGCCACACCCTGTCTGATGAAATAAAACTCTGAAGTGTAAATAAGTATGTTTATTTGAAATACATAGAATATACATAAACTGAACAGAATATAAATAGAAAAATAAATAAAGGTAATAACAGAAAAATTATGTAAAACACGTAGACAACCGAGGCGTGTACATAAGCCTACGTTTCTTGAACCCGTAAGGAATGGAGCTGTGATCATCCAAGAAACGTCTCTTGGTAGAGAGGCTTGTACATCTTGGTTTGCTGTACAGTCATCACCTCGTGTTCTTTAGTCATCAAGATGTTTCTCGAGGTTACGCATACAGGGCCCGCCGACAAGGGCTCGAGAATCATGTTTTTGATTGCCTCAAAGTTTACTAAACTGCTGGCCACTCGAACTTACACATAGAGAGTTTTAGTCAAAATTTAAAGTTCAATATTTTTAACAGCAATGCAAATTTTTGAACGCGGCTTGCAAATTTTAAGAGCTAGTTTTTTTCGGATTAAGCTGCATGACGTATATTTATCGTAGGACCATAGGTTTATTATATACGGGGTGATCAATGAGGTCATGCAAAAAATCAAAAAGTTTGTATGAGTGAAATTTCCGCAAAAAATGTTTTTTGGTCGTTGCAATATGGTTCGTTACTAAGGTAACATCAATATCTCTAGACGTTTTTGTCAGTTTTTGGATTAAGGCCCTTAGGCTTTGTACACACTACTCAACATAAAATTTGGGTAGCAAAATTTTTAAAATGCTATAACTTCACATTGGATTGACGGTTCTTGATGATTTTTACGGATTTGGAATATTTATTTCACGTAGATTTTCTCTGGTCTAAGCATTTTATTTGAGGGTTGAAATTTACACATTATACCGGGTCGATAATAAACAAAAACGTATGGTACGACGCGCTCTAAGGTTTGGCATTATTTAAGTTTTTGTAAAAATAAATTCTCACCTCAAGTTGTTTTTATTTAACTTTCTTCTCACTGTTCTGTCCGAAACTCACACCGCAATTTGTTGTCTCAAAGAATCATTCAGTTTTACAGAGTTCTTTGTCCACCCCCATGCCCATAATTATGATCGGGTGTAATTTCTACGCGACACGTCAATTTCAAAGTAGGCATTGGAAAAACAAATTTGTTGCTATGGAATTAAAAACTGTTAACATTATTCTAGAAATAATCTGACACATTTCAATGTTATAATTTTGTAAATTTTAATTAATATGAGGCGTTTAACCACGGCAGAAAGGGAAAATTGCATTCGACTTCTTAACGAAGGAATGTCAAAAGAGCAAATTGCGCACATTTACAATGTCAGCCAAAAGACAATTTATAATTTGAAGCGCCGCGTCGAAACTACTGGTGATCATAATTATGGGCATGGGGGTGGACATACAAAAAAAAATAAACCAAAGAACCGAAAGAATTTCTATGAAACTATGCAGAATAGAACAAAGAACTCTAGAAAACTAAATGACTCTTTAAGACAACAAACTGGAGTGAGAGTTTCGGACAGAACAGTGAGAAGAACATTAAATAAAAACAACTTGAGGTGAGAATTTATTTTTACAAAAACTTAAATAATGGCAAACATTTTATATTATAGAGCCCGTCGCAGAGCAAAATGTGTGCGGTTATTATAACACCATAGAGCGAATGGGCGGGCATGGGCAAATCGGCATGCGAATAGGGATAATGCAGAGTGGAGCCATTGTTTATTTACTGACGAAACAAGATTTAATTTGTTTCACTCCGATCGATGGCCGAATGTTAGTTTGGAGAAGGCCAAATCAGCGATATTTGGAGGAAAATAATAAACGTGTTCTTGTCGCTACGTTTTTGTATATTATCGACCCGGTATAATGTGTAAATTTTAACCCTCAAATAAAATGCTTAGACCAGAGAAAGTCTACGTGAAATAAAGATTCCAAATCCGCAAAAATCATCAAGAACCGTCAATCCAATGTCAAGTTATAGCATTTTAAAAATTTTGCTACCCAAATTTTATGTTGATTAGTGTGTCCAAAGCCTAAGGGCCTTAATCCAAAAACTGACAAAAAGGTCTAGATATTGATGTTACCTTAGTAACGAACCATATTGCAACGACCAAAAAAATTTTTTTACGGAAATTTCACTCATACAAACTTTTTGATTTTTTGCATGACCTTATTGATCACCCCGTATATAATAAACCTATGGTCCTACGATAAATATACGTCATGCAGCTTAATCCGAAAAAAAACTAGCTCTTAAAATTTGCAAGCCGCGTTCAGAAATTTGCATTCCTGTTAAAAATATTTAACTTTAAATTTTGCCTAAAAGTCTCTATGTGTAAGTTCGAGTGGCCAGCACTTTACTTGCGAGGCGGCGTAGTTCAGGGAAATACCCTTCACCTTGCATACGACTCGCTCCTCCTTGTCTCTGGTAGAGAAGACCCTGTATGCATAATTTTTAGGGCCACCGGACACAAACTCGGTAATATAAATACCGGGCCCGTATGATTTTAACTCGTCTGTCATTTCGCCTAGGAACTCTCCCGTTGGAACATCGTACTCGTTGATTGATACAACTATGATTTATAGCCCGTGTACTTGGATGAAAAAAAAAGTGATTTGTTCTTATAACTAACTATCTGTGAGTAACTCAAAATAAAGGATTCTATATTATTCACAAAAATGTTTTCTACTTTATATATGAACTTATAAAAAAGTTCATGTGGTATTTTTAGGCTTCCAAAGAGCGATGTTTCAAATGCTTTAAAATGAAATAAATAAATTTGAATTATCTAACTCATTGTTCTGTGTAGCAAACTGATGACAAACCGGGTAAGAATGTACTTTTAAACAGCGATTTATTAGGTTTTAAACCATTTTACTCAGGTAGCGAAAGCTCATGGTAGAAATAAATAACGATCTTGAAAAGATCTGGGACTGCATTTATTGAACATGTTGACGTATTGCTTGAGAAATCTGCATATTTCAAGGCCGTCACTGTTGCCACCAAAAGGGATATCAGGGTAGACCCCACAAACAATGCCCGACAAACTACAACCGATAAACTATTTTCAGCCATAAAGATACGTTATATAGATATTTGAGTATCGTAAAATCATGTAATAAATAGAAATAAATTTACCACATCTATGTTAACATTACATTTTTTTAATATAATTCTCAAGGGGTTCCCCATTATTCAAAATTATAATTAGCTACATGAGATGAATTAAAAACATGGTAAAAGTATAAACGTCATGCACGGTGACTACAACAATAAATAATTATCTGTGCGAAAAAGAAGGAACTTTTTTTTAATAAGGAAGTACACGACACCAAATGCGTATGCTCCTTTTTGTATACATAAAGATAACCATATAATATCATGAAACTCATGCTATACATATTTACAAGTATATATTTACAAATAAAGTAATTGTAATTAAGGTCAGTGCCCCAGTGATTGACACTTTTAGAGCTGATTTTTATAATTTCTCTTATGATACTCACATGTTTCCGTTTATTGAGAAAGTGAATAAGTAAGGAACATAAGCGATGTATTGTTTATCTATACTGCTTAATTAAAGTTTCGTATTATAGGTCTAAATAATTTTAATTATTATTAATAATATGTCTTGCATCTGAACCAATGTTTGACATAGGAAAATGACCCGTGTTCTAATGTTTGACACTGAAACATTCCAAAGATTGACATCTATTGACATGTACATTTTCACCACAAAAATTCAATTATATGAAGTAAAAAATATATATTTCAAAATTAAGTAAGTTATAATGCTTATTACAATAAGTATTGCTCCATTTCTGGAACTGTCATAGCTCCGCGCTTATTTTTAGCGATGGGAATGCCTATAGTCATTATTACATCATCCTTTTGATACCACATTATATCCTCTAAAACAGGCCATTTCCAGTCACTACCACTTGGCAGCATTGCCGAAATATGGTATTGTTCATCATGTATATCTTTAATTTGACCTAAAATAATTGAAATATCTTAAGTTTTAAGTCGTTTCTAAGTATTATGTACCTACCAGGATAATAATGTCCATCATATTTAACTATTACATAGTCATTTAATTTAAATCCGTTGTTGTTTAATTCAGCACCATCTTCTGATTCTGAAATTTCGGCCCAGTCATCTCCTTCTCCTTCTGATTCTAATACCATATCTATGGAAGAATCTGATGAATCATCACACGTTGCCTTCAATTGCTTATTTTTTCTTCTTTTTGGATTCTTCTCTAAGAATTCTATTTTCTTCTCGTTTTCTTTTCCGTTCTTCTTTTTCCTTCTCTGTCTTTGCTTTGGCTTCTTGTTTTCTCTTATGGTATTCTCTCCATTGATCTGATGTAGCGACAGTAGGTATCTTTTCCCTGCTTCTCTTATTTGGTTTTGATGGTTTCGGTTTTGGCCAAAACAAGCATGATTTGAAAGGAGAAGGGATAGAGGGATCAATTATAGTATTATTCTCTAAAGTTTCTTTATTGGGTGGATTTAGTAACGTATTACTAAGTACAGTAATTTTCTTAGCGGGAGTAATAGGAGTAATATTTTCTTTTTCAATTTTTTTCTCGGCATTGTTAGGAGGTGTAATGTTTATAATCATTTCCAACGATTGGTTCTCTATTGTATTCTCTTCCAGTTCGATTAAATCACTATGTTGTGTATCTTGTATATCTAGAGTCGCAGTATTTTCTGTTTCAGACACCACTATTGATTTCTCCAGCATTTCATTTTTGTTATGTATTTCTTCATATATTTTCTTCCACAGATTATATAGTGAGGTATCTTCAATGTCACCGTGCCACATTTCTTTATTGTGACATTCTTTAAACTTACGCAATTTAGCAATTCCTATTTCTTTTTCGATAAAATCAAGGTCTCTTTGGGTATATTCAAGACGGGGTTTATCAGATGACTCCTCTTCTAAGACATTTTTAAAAAATCTTTGGTAGGGCACAGCATTTGCATCCAGTGGACAAAGTCCGCATGTTTTAAAACCGTTCTGAATTGTTTCAGGCGATACATTTTCTTCAATGACTATCTTTAACAGTGGCGCAAAGTATTCTCTTTTCAACTTTTGTCCATCATTGTCCATTTTATATTGTTGCACTGACTTTTTCCATCCATTCTTTAAAGGATGAAAAACAGCAACATCCATAGGTTGCAATATATGTGTGGCATTCGGATATAATGCAATTAATTCTATGTCATGTTCCAAACAGAAAGAGCTCAGTTCCATCGTGAGATGAGAAGTGTGCCCGTCAACAAATAATATAACGGGCAATGGAATATTGTTAGAAATGATCCAGGGGTAAAATATGTTTGATACAAATTCATAAAAGGTTTGCCCCGTCATCCATCCTGATTCTGATTTTCCTATGGCCCAACCCTTAGGCATTAAATTTGAAATATGGGGAGGAATTCGTTCATAGCAAAACATGATCATTGGTGGCAATATCATGCCTGATGCATTTGCACCTACCAAGCAAGTGAGACATTCTTTGTCATCATTACAGATAAAATTGTATGAGGTTCTATCACCCTTACGCATTAAACACTTCATACCTTTTGGCGCTAGGAAGAAAGCCGTTTCATCTACGTTGAATATCCTTCTAGGGTCGGTGAATACATTTTCAAGTTTTTTGGATTTTACATAATTTTCAACTTCATTAAACCATCCTCTTAATTTAACCTCATTCAGATCTGATCGAGCTTTAGTTAAATTTTGTGTTAACTTTTCAGAAATTTGGGGATGCCGTTTCAAGAAACTATGAAACCACTTTCTTCCAGGTCTATCATTTACGAATGTATTCGGCCTCTTCAGTTTTTTCATTATAATCTGTACAGAATCTAATAATTGCAATCTTGTGGCGGGAAAACCGTGATCAGAAATTGTTAGCAACCATTTAACCAGGTGCTCCTCCTCTGTCGTAGTAAGTACAGTAGATGGACCAATACGACAATTTACTTCATATTTTCCTTTTTACTTTATACAACAGAGTAATACGTGGTATGCCAAATTGCTTACTAGCAGAAGCAACTGATGTTCCATTTTTTACTGCCTGAATGGCATGTTCCATATCTACAGAGGTGTATTTTCGATACGGTCTCTTAGGAGGCGACATCCTGTAAATATACGTGTTCCTAAGTTTGACATAAACGTGTACCTATTTTTGACAGCCATGTCAATTATTGGTAATTATTGTTATAAAATAACCATATTTTTACATGTTGTAACATACTTATCATTAAGTTGATAGGGGTTATATGCAGCTTGCTATTTGTGGGACGTAATATTCCTAAGATTGACACCCTTTGTCAATCTTAGGAACGCCAGAAATTTCTGTTCCAATGATTGACATGGGGCAATTTAACCTCAAAATATTAGTTTATGATTTAACTCACACTACACAAATTACATAGTATTTTACCTTAACGGCTATGATAGGGCGCACAGTGCTGATTGTGAATTTAAGCTGGTAATGTAATTTTCGGACACAATATACTCTTAACCAAAACACTAACGTATCTCACCAGTTGGCGGGAAGCATGTACACTGCCAACTTCAAGGCTATAAAAAAATGTTGCCAACTTCACGTATAGATTATAATTTTATAGTTACAGTGTGACCAATACACAATAATCAAATTACCTAAGTAATAACTGATATAAAATGTTTGTATGCCTAAAATAAAGGTTTGATCTGCGCACCTGTCAATCATTGGGTGCATGTCAAAGTTTGGGACACTGACCTTATAATTATGTATATATATTTATTCACAAAACTGATACAAACAAATAAACAACGACCTTGAAATAAATAACGACCTTGAAAATGTTTGAATTTGACCTTGAAATTAATTTCAAGGTTATATTTAATTTGGCCTTGACCTTCAAGAAAAACCGTTACAGAGGAATGTCAAGGCCGAGTGGTGGGGGGTGGTCGAGAAACGGTTATCGCTCCCTACTCACTCCATTATAAGAAAAGCAGCCCTACACTTTAACATTTCCTCCGCCGTGTTTAACTGTACCAATAGTATTTCTTGGGTTGAATTTCTCATTCTTACGTCTTCGTACATACAGTCTTCCATCTGATCCAAAGATATTTATTTTTGTTTCGTCACTGAAAAGAATGTTGTGTCAATTTCGTTGATAGTTTGGGTTACAATTGTCTCGAGCAAATTTCAATATTTGCTGTACAGCTGTGTGCAAAATAATAGTAGTGCGTGTGCAATGTATCAACAACCCCAAAAATAAATATCCTAATGAGATTGCACATTAATCTCTTATTATGTAAAAAATACAACTTATATAAATACTTCAAACTTCATAATTTGGTTTGTGTGTCCTTACGAGTATAAACTGGGAAAGTATCACTGATGAAAGTTTATTAAACACAATTATTGATGTGCAAAAAAATAGCAGTGGTAAGAACTGAACAAAAAATATATTCATAAAAACCAAATAAATATAGTTAAAAGTAAATATAATATGTATACATATTTAATATTTAGTCCCAACGCCTTTGTTGGCAATTACTGCTAGACATCGTCTTGGCATCGAGTCAACTAAACGCTGACATCGTTCTGGGGGTATTGATGACCATGCTGTTCTCACAGTTTGCCACAAATCCTCAACATTTTTTCGGTTGGGCTTCGTATACAGCTTGCTTCACATCTCCCCATAAATTTTCGATAGGGTTAAGGTCAGGCGATTGGGCAGGCCAATTCATAACCTCAACCCCATGAGCAGAAATCCAGTCTTTTATCAATTTGCTAGTATGCTTGGGGTCATTATCATGCATATATGTCCACTTTATCGGCATTTCCTCTTCGGCATACGGCAGCATAACGGTATCAAGTATATGACGATAAAGTTTGGCATCCATGGTCTGCGATATCCGAAAAGGAAGACCAGTACCATAGTAGGAAAAGCAGCCCCATACCAGAAGTTTTGCTCCTCCATGTTTGACCGTCTTAAGAGTGTATCGCGGATCATACGCAGTATTCGGTGGCCTTCTTATATACTTTCTGGTGTCACCACAGCCAAACAACAAAATTTTTGTCTCATAAGACCATAAAATATTTCGCCATTTAGACGCAGGCCAGAGGTGATGCTCTTCAGCGAATTTTAATCTATGTTGTACATATTAGGGTTTTAATAGCGGCGTTTTCCTAGGACTTCTACCAAGTAGTCGACCTTCAATAAGCCTTCTTATTGTAGGTGGATGTACATCAAGCTGAAGTTGATGTTTGATGCCAGTTGATGTCATAAATGGATTTCCGAAATTTGGTGGTTTGACAAACCTTATTGGTGTAAAGCCACTGTTCTTCCTCTATTAAACTGAGAAATCGGATATCCCGGCATTCTGCACGAAATTTGTTTAAATGTATTCTTTCTATTACAATTTAAAACTGCTTGCTGTTCAAGATAGCCGTTTATTTTCTGAACAAAACAATTTTTTGCTATCAAGTTTTTTTTTAATATTTCGATGAGAATAAAGTTTTTATATACAATTTTTTGTCGTTCTACAGTAAACGGTTTAAGAATATACCAGGGGGGCCAAGAATATTGGAGATATGTGTATCAACCAAATTACTTTTACTAAAACAAATTCCATGAAATATATATTTAACTTACCTCTAATTATAATTTATATTAGGAAACTGTCACTTGCTGAATTTAATTAAGACATTAATAAAATTTTGGTAGATAACCACGCACTGCTATTATTTTGCACACTAAAAACAGTTGAATTTCTAGAAAACATCTGGTGATACCAGACATGTATTTATACCAAAAAGAAAACTGTATTATTATACTCTCTACACGCTTCCCGCTTCTCGCCAGTAGATGTCGCCTAAAGACAGTTTTAATAAAAAATATTTTCAAGCAATGAGTTCATAGTTACCAACACTGCTATTATTTTGCACACAATTGTATATTTCTCTTACTTAGGAATGTAATTTTTCTGGCAACTCTACCACACAATTTTCTTTCTTCTAAGCGCCTTTTTATTGTCCGGGTACTAACGTTTAAGCACAATCTCGTTTTTATAGTCACAGATGTCGAAAAGGGATCTTTACCAACTTCGCGTGCTATACGATTATCTAGTTTTCGTGTTGTTTTTCTCGGACGGCCTCTCCTTTCTGGTGCATTTTCTGTTACATTTTGTTCTTTTAAAACCTTTGCAATAACACATGGTGATCGTTTCAGTGCGTTAGCAATGAAAGCGTATGTCTTGTTTTGACTTCTTAATTGTAAGATTAGACGCCTTTTTTTCAGGTGTACAATGCTTTGCGCGACCCATTATTCACTATAGCTCTCGAGTACTATGTGTGAAATTGTCTAATCTTTACTGTATTCTTCACGAAATTGTCATGCGAATAGCAATGGACATAAAAGAAAAACACTCTTATTTTTTTGTCCAGTGGAATTTGGCTCAAACAGTTAACAAGTTGTAGTGTTCGGAAATAAGAAACATGAAATTAGTTTACAATACTCCAGCAATGAAGCCTAAAAGTGTGTGCACACGAAGTGAATTAATTTATTTTATCTGATCAAGAACTCACGAAATTAATTTAATTTTGGTGAACTTTGTTTGGCACTTATTTTATTGGCCACCACTGTAAGCCAGTTAATACCATGTCTACATAAAAACATGTACTGCGGTTTAGTATGAAATATTTTGCTCAATAATGTAGTATGGTAAGTTGATCTATGAATGAACACTTTGTTCATTCACTGGAAATGTTTACCATTTAAATAGCAGAAAGAGAAAAATACGCTTTTGGGTGATAAAATGCAAGGAAGAAGCCGAATTTGCAACGTTGCACACAGAACTTGTAGATGACCAGACGAAATTTTTTAAATATTACCGAGTGTTTTTGGATGAATTTAACAATTTATTGGGACACATTGGGGAACTTATTCAAAAACAAAACACTACTTTCCGTGAATCCATTTCACCAATTCAAAAACTCGCAGTCTGCTTGAGGTAAGTAATCTAAACAACTTAAGGAATTAACAACATAATTTAAGTTAAACATAACTTAACTTAAGGTTAAATATTGTAGAATTTAAGGCGATACATTTGCAACAATGAATTTTCATATTTCGGTTACACAGTCCTTAATAAATTCCACCAATTTAAAAAATAATTTTATTGCTCATAAACCACGAGGTAAATACGACGAATCATATAAAAAATTAAATAAATATTCTAACTTACTATGTAACTACTGACTAACTAATATAACTAATCATTGCCTGTCGGGGAAAAATTTTCGTAGTAGGATGAGGCTGCTGATGATTGAGGTAATGAGACATTTGAAGATGGACGAGCTGGCATCGACATTGCTGAAGTAGACATACAGTAAGCGGAACCCTAATGCGTATATAGCCGAATGAAGGGCAATTGATAATTTAACTTCTTTATTGAGCAGATGTAAACATGATGTGAGAACCAATCGCGATCCAGTCGCTAGTGCAGGCGTATGAAAGGCATCCGGTTTGTCGGCAGGGCTCTGAGTTAAAATTTGAAATACCATTTTATATTTTATTCTGGTCTAGTGCTTGATTAGAAAAGCGCGTTATTACGAGCGTATTGTAGAAGCACTACATACATTCATGAAAATAAAAATGGATATTTATCACATTGATGAAACAGTTCAAATAATTAAATGGTATTTTGGTGGTCGGTCTGTAAGGGATATTAAATTTGACATGCGCAGATGGTACTAACATGAACAGGGTGATTACGTCAGATATCGGCAAATCTCAACAGAGGCGGACTCGGGTCATTATTATTACAAAACGATAGTTCACAGAAAATGAAAACGTACCTAAGAAAACTAAGAGGCTAAATATTACAAAATGGAGCCGTATTATGTGTGGTAATGTTAGTGGTCCCGAAACATGGCACTTAAAAGAACTTACCCACGAAGCTCATTAAAGGGGGAGGGTCGATAAGGCCGGTTTTCGACCCAAATTGGATTTGGGTGAAAAAATTGGAAAAAAATTCCTGTAGTATCTACTGATGAACCAAGTCGATTTCCCCTAAACGGACCACACCCCACCCCTTCTAGCTTCCCCCAACCACTCTTCGAAATAATGAAAACACCATCACTTGGTAAGAGCATTTTCAAGATGTATGTGTATTTCTTATGTTTTTGGGGTCGCTGAAACCGAATGTGACCATCAAAAATCATTTTAATTGCCCATTTTCCCGCTAGCACCCCCTTACCACCCCCTGGAAGGGGTCGAAGTTTCAATTTTCGTATAAAATCAAGATGTATGTGTATTTCTATGTTTTTGGGGATGCTGAAACCGAATAGAACTACACAAAATAATGTCCACCTACTCAATTACCCTCTAACCCAGGGACTCTGCCGGATAATGGGACAACTCCGTTGCCCACCGTCACCACGTGGAGGTGTCCTGGTTGCAACCACACGTCAAACAGCCCATTGATTTAAAATCATGAACCCCAAAAACCTAGTAATAAATTTTTGTAGATTTTTAAAGTGAAACTTCTATAGGTCGGTCGGCCCCTTGTCACTATATATGGATGTAGTACGATATAATATAACTGTTTTATGTTTAATTATATAAGAAACGTTATTTGCGGTGTCGATAAACGCCGATGACGATGTCCAGGTGGTGTGCTCCAGGAACTTATGGATTTTTTTTGCTTTTTTGAGTTTGGTTATTTATTACGGTAACGCACGCACCACAATGAAGTTTCACTTTTGTCGGAGGTTCCGTGACCCACACGCTTTCTTTACGGGCTTTTTTGTCAATTCGACCAAAATGGGCAATTAAAATGATTTTTGATGGTCACATTCGGTTTCAGCGACCCCAAAAACGTAGAAATATACATACATCTTGAAAATGCCCTTACCAAGTGATGGTATTTTCGTTATTTTGAGGGGTGGTTGGGGGAAGCTAGGAGGGGTGGGGGGTGGTCCGTTTAGGGTGGAATCGACTTAGTTCATCAGTAGATACTACAGGATTTTTTTTCAAATTTTTTCACCCAAATCCAATTTGGGCCGAAAACCGGCCTTATCGACCCTCCCCCTTTCGACCTAAAATGCGAAGAAATTTGATTCACAAGTTATAACAGTTAGATTTTTAATTAAGTTGTGACAGTTAGATTTTTACTGACCAGTTATAAAAGTGGGGTATACACGATCCGTGTTGTTGCCATAGATCACAAGTCGGTGATAGCAGTACACTATTGATTTCTTCGTCTCTTGATAGACAATTATGGTTTCCTTACTTGATTAGAATTTACTTAATCAATTTTAACTTTAAACCGACAAAATATTCGAGTCTTACTTGCCAAATTTTTATACGTGCCAAACGGATATTTGGAACAGGTCCGCCTTTGAGGGAAGACTCGTTTTTCCAGGGTATACATGTTCCAAATTCCTGCTCCCATAATACCTGTTTTGAGACAAGGAAGACTAATATTTCGTCAGATTAAAAGGAAAAATTAAGCAACACAAAAATCAGTTGTAACAAAACTGCAACTGTTTAACAAAAGACGAAAAAAGTGGCAAAAATATGCCCTGAAAAATATCATACGCTAGTTAAAAAGTAATGTTACTCTTTTTATTAAACAATTTATGAGTTTTAATGGGTAAGTCCTTTTAAGTTTCATTTTTCGTGACCACTGACATTACCACACCTAAATACCGTCGTGTAATAGTACGCTTCCTAGTACGTTTATTCGAATATTCAGTAATGTAGTCTGATGTATTTTCTGTGTATCGCTTTGCAATTAATGACCTGAGCTCGACCAGAGTCAGAGAGTCAGAGTCAGGTCAGAGACCTGAGCTACGATTCGCCGAATTTTTATACGCCGAAGCCGACGCATTCAGACAAGGCAGACCGTTCGTTCTGCCTTGTTGTTATATCAACATAATATTCCTATTAGATATTTTAAAATTGTTTCACAACTGTTTAAAGTAATATTAACTGTTTAAAATTATTTCACAGTGGTTGGGTTGAAAAAAGATAACAGTAAACTTTATTATACGATACGCAACGCAGTCTGAAAATTAAATTGGCTTATATTAGTTGATCGTACATCAATGCATTTTGTAAATATAAGTTTTTTATAAAGACTTATTATGTGCAGAGTTAAGAGTTACAGTTAGTTCTGGCAACGTTGCTCTTTAGATTTCCGCTAAAACCCCCTCTTAGCTTTATGTATATATATATATACACGTAACCCAGCCCCTCGGCCCAAGTAAATTCGCCTAACTATGATTAACTAAGCCTAACTTCAATATCCGAAATAATCATAAATATCCTATTTTTCGCTAGATGTTTGTCCGCAGGTGAAAATTTTTTTTACGGTACGTTTGATTCTATAAAAAAAAAGATACAATTCGTCTTTTTGTTCATTTTTTTCTCCTCTTCTAGTAAGTAACTCATAAAAGTACCACTAGCAGTTTGTAGAGTCAAATTGTCTTTAGCTTTTTGTTTCACTGTTTTTTTTTGCGTGTCTTCTATTATGTCAACAGTGGAACATTCAGGCATATCAGAATTCTCAGGAGTTGATATATCGGTATCTCGGCTTAAAGATTCATCCGCGTCATCCATTATAACGCTTAAAGTTAAATTTGCAACCGAAGTCAATCGTTGTTTATCTTTCATATGAGGTCTAAGAAATTCCAATTGGTCCTCATATTTCCACTTTGACTTTATATCTGCTGCTTGTCCTGTGGTGGTCTTTTTGGACTTAACGATCTTTCTATATTGGCCGCGAATGGATTCCCAGCGATGCTTGCATCGTTCTGCATCTAAAATAATTTTTAGTTAACAGTGTTACAAATTTACAAATAAAATCGAGAAACTTCACTTCTAAGTAAAGGCATATATAAGTAACGAGGCAAAACATTTTTGCTTTGTATTTTTAAAAAATAAAACCGTTAATATAAAATTAATATTTATTATTATTTACAGGTTTCTAGCCACTGGAGATTCTTTTCAAACAATAGCATTCAGTTATCGTTTAGGACATTCTACTGTACACGCCATAGTTCAAGTAGTATGTAATGCAATAGTAACCAAGTTGTTGACAATTCCTACATCTCATAGAAAAGACTGGGAAAACATTTTTGGGTGGTTTTGGACTACTTGGAACTTTCCTAATTGTTTAGGAGCTTTAGATGGCAAGCACATTGAAATTGTAGCACCCAGTAATAGTGGTTCCAATTATTTTAATTATAAAAAAACCTTTTTGGTTGTTTTACTTACATTAGTCGATGCAAATTATAAATTTATAACCGTGGATGTAGGATCCTACGGGAAAAACAGTGATGGGGGCATTTTTGCGAACTCTAGACTGGGGAGACAATTAGAAAATGGCTCATTGGATATACCTACCAATAATAATTTACCAGAATCAGATATTGTAGCACCCTACGTCATTTTGGGAGATTCTGCTTTTTCTCTCAAAACCCACTTTTGAGGCTCTTTTCCCAAGTTCAGACACCGAATGATGTGGAAAAAATGTGGATATTTAATTATCGACATTGTCGTGCAAGACGTGTAGTTGAAAATGCTTTTGGCATTTTAGCACAACGATTCCGTATATATTTTAGGAAAATCAATTCACAACCTGGTTACGTAGAAAAAAATATGATGACAGCATGCATTCTACATAACTATTTGCATAGCAGTAATGTAATCATGCAAGAAGAGAGCCCATCTGTAGGCAACAATGAATGAATACTGAGAAATCTACCTGGGCAAGGGGGTAATGCACAACAAGAAGCATTCAGTACTAGAGAAATATTTACTAGGTTCTTTAATTCAGAGTCCGGATTGGTGCCTTGGCAATATGAAAAAAATAGAAATGACATAACTTATAAATAATCCTCTTTAGTTTTGTCGTGTAGGGTATATGAAAAGTATAAATGAGTTAGGGAAATCTAAAGTCCCAGAACATTCCGTAATTTAATATTTTCGACGTTACACACAACAACACCCTGTAGTTCTTTGAATGATGATCGAGGGTTTTCTCTGTCGCGCTTTCCCTCGTGAGTTCAAGGCGAGTACGGCACTATTATTTGTTACTATCTAATTGTTGTTAATAAATTAGGTGTATTTTATCTATCTGTTTTATTTAAATATTACCCCTCAAGTCTTCCACCCTTCGCTCCCGGCTAGTGCATCAAAGGTATGTAGACAATAAGACTAACACAACGTAGGGATTTAAATGTTATTTCACTATATATGATTACTGGCCAAAATCTCACATTGTGCCTCTTGCAAATACTTGCTCGACCCGGGTTTGTTACACTACTCAGTTTATTTTTAATAAATATACATGTACTTACCTTGTTGTAATTTCTCACTAATTTTGTTCCATAACGTGTTTTTGTGCAGACTGTCAGATTATTTTTTGTGACAGAAATCATAAAGAGACTAATTTTCTCGGACATATTCAATAAGAATTTTATCTTTTTCCGATGAAAAAGTGGGCCTCTGCTGACGCTTCATCCTCTCTTGTTACTATGAAACTGAACTAACCCTTTGATTGCCGATTGACTGCCGGGAAACCCAGGATTGCCTGTGCCGAGCACGTGCCTTGCACGAAAGTGAGAATCTGCCTTAAGGGTCACAATTGAATATCAACGGATTTTCTTAGTAATAAGTAAAGACCGGATGTCGTTCGTACATGACGTAATTATCAGGGGCGCACTTAGGACGCTAACGTTAATGTGTGTGAAAGTCAAGTAAATATCTACGTTTATTGTCAAATACAGATAATATAACGTCTTACCTTGTACTGGTTATAGGTATAATATCCAATATGATCCGTATTAAGTTGTGTAGTTTAAAAAACACTGTAATGAAACACTAATATTCACTTGTAGCACTAAAATAACACTGAATAACCAGCAACTGTTGTAAATGTTCAGTGGTTAAGTTGTGACGTCTATCGTTTAAAATCCATTTCAGTTTCGAAAATGTACGTTCAACGTCCACAGAGGTCACTGGGGCATATTTAAAATATGTATAATTTTTTACAGATGGCACATTTAGGGTGAGTTCATCACAATCTACTTCTTTACCTTCAAATAAATCTACTATACGGCACACAGTTAGAAATCCCGGATTGTTCTGCAAAACGGTATTAAATTTGTTCTGCACACGTTCAGCACTAGGTACAGGTACCCGGAAAATAAACTGTCGCAAGTCGAAAACGTTATTTACGGCATTAATTATTGAATAGCCTCTTGCTGTCACAGGTTCTTCAAGGCGACGAATAACTGAAGGTATCTGTGAATAATGAAAATGTATACTCGCTAAATCTTCGTAAAGACTAGGATTATTAAATTCTCGTTGAGCATTTAAAATAGAATTTGCTTCACTTGCGTCTAGTTGCTGTATAACACTTTTTATGCCATCAAAGTGAACGTAGTAATATGATGCTGCTTCTAACCACGTACCCCAACGTGTCAAAATAGGTTCTGGAGGTAGTGGTACATCTGGAAGAATTTCTCTGAATAATTCTATTCGGACTGGTGCTTTCAAAAATATTTTCTTTACATTCGCTATCAACTTGTCGACATTAGGATAGCACTCCCTAATTGTTTCAGCGACTCGGTGAAGGCCATGAGCGAGACATGTCACATGCACCGCGTTATAGTAAGTCTCTCGAAACTGCTTTCCAGCCCTTTTCATATATGCGGCCGCATCCGTTACTAATAGCAGCACGCGACCTTTGTGCATTGCATAGTTCTCACCCCACAACACTTTGAGACTATGATCTATTAATTCACACACAGTGTCCGCGTTCACTCGTGTCATAACTTCTGAAGACAATAGACGTGCTGGCATTGGTGTAGTCTCATCCATCCCTCCCACTAACACATTTCCAATATTCCGACCACATGAGTCGGTAGTCTCGTCAACACTAATCCAGACTAACACTAATCCAAAAATTGTCTAAACTCTGCATTCTCTAGTTTATGCAAAGGAATATTACACCCCACCATCACTTTTAGCAAGTCGCCGTTAAATTGTTGTTGCCGTTCACGGTTTGTCTTACTATTAGTCACACGAGCTTTGTGATTCTCCGAGCGCATATGTTCCACAATACGTGTTTTAACATTCCACGATATGACGCTTGTACACATTTTACACTTTAATTCTGTCCCGTCAAATTCTAAATCTGGATAATCTTTTATCCACTTCTCCACCGTAGATCGATTAGGAGGCCGACGAGACATATTCACGATCCGAAAAAGACAAATCAACAAGAAATAAATCGCTAATAACGCAGTATCATTCGCGGTAAAAATCTGAGACGCGTAATGTTCGAGAGTTACCTGGATACTAAATAAATGTAACACGTGAGAATTCGCGAGAATGACCGCAGTCAGTGGTAACCTTGACACGCGCCGCTGCAATAAACAGGAATCAACAGGATGCAATTTGTCAACGCCGGCCACAAATAAGATGCAATACCTATTTGAAGCGCAATTAAAAAAGTCAATAACAGTTTAGGAGAACACCAGAAATATTAAGATTTTCCATCGACGGACCTGAGTACGAACCTGAGATGTACGAACAACATCCGGTCTTTAATGATAACATAAGGGCATATATATATATATATATATAACAATTTATTGAAATCATACATTGCAAGCAAAGCCACTACCAAAGGGAAAGAACAACCCGACTTTTTTTACCATGTTATCTAAATTTTAAAAAACCGTATGGAATTTACTGTATTCAGAACCCAAATTTAAATGTAAATCTTTGCTTTTCCAGAAAATATGTACCTAAA
Organism: Aromia moschata; assembly: GCA_029963805.1. Lineage (NCBI taxonomy): Eukaryota > Metazoa > Arthropoda > Insecta > Coleoptera > Cerambycidae > Aromia > Aromia moschata. Next base: position 113,092 of record JAPWTK010000505.1, on the reverse strand, counting down.
TAGATTTTACAATTTGAGCTTCGGAACGCCTATGACTGATGTTTGTTCCACATGTATTCGATTTAAAGAACTTCTTAAAAATGTTAAAAGGGATGATGAAAAGGCACACATTATAACAGAACAGCGAGTACATACACTTACAATGAAAGCATTTTATGATTCCCTTAAGTCAAGCATTGAAAATGTACAATACTTTTCGTTTGATTGTCAAAAGAATTTAGCTTTACCGAAACTACGCGACCAGAGTGCTTACTTTTCCCAGCAAATTAATTTATACAATTTTACCGTCGTTTGTGGTAATTTAAAAACAAAACTATCACCAGATACTGTTTCTTCTTATGTATGGTTGGAAACCGAGTACTGCAAAAATTCAAATGTACACGCTTCAGCAGTGTATAACACATTAATAAACCATGATTTCGAAGAAAATTTTACTCTTCGCAGGTGGGTGTGGAGGGCAAAACAAAAATACCACAGTAATTGGTATGTTAGCATTCTGGTTACGTTATAAGGCTCCAAAATCTATAACTGCTTTGGAAATAGTTTTTCCAGTAGTTGGACATTCCTTTCTGCCTCCAGATAGAGTGTGGGTTAATCGAGAGGTACATTACAAGAAAAAGTGTTATTGTACACCGCACAGAGTACGAAGAAATAATTACAAATTACTCAAAACTTTTCAAGCTTGGCAACGACTGGCAAATTTTTGATTGGAAAAAGAAAGTATCTCAATCCATAAAAAAGCCTGCTCAATGGCATTTCAAATTTAATGACTCCAAGAGATTTATACTTACTAAAAAAAAAAATCATAATGTTTTAGTAAGAGAGGAAACTTACTACAGATCTGATGTGGGTTTCTCTAATTCTATACTCAAAAAAGGAAAATTACTTTCGTGCCTACAACCAACAGAAATTGAATTGGAGCACCCAGACTAAAAGGAGACAAATCTTCAATTTTTAGTTTATTAAAAAAACATTTTGGACCCGATTGGTCTAACCACGATGAACTTCAATTTTACGCCACTCTTCAGCGTTCAGTTGAAACTTGCCAACAAGATAACTGCTAAGAAGAAGAAGTTATCATGGAAGATGAAAATGAAGAACTTAGAATTTAAGTTTGTTTAATATGTATAATATTATTATACTTAATAAACAATGTTTTAGTATATATTTTGCGCCTTTAATTTAAAAAAATCAGTTATCAGAAAATAAATGTTTTAAAATCGACAAGCGGGCGATTATGAGTATTTGCAATTCTAAGTTGCAAAACTGTTTTTTTTAAAACATAAGTGCAAAACTCGGTATTTTAGTTTTAATAATACTTTTTTTTAGTTTTTGGTATTATTTCGAATTAAATATCATAGTTATTCCAAAACAAAATCGCTAGAATTAACTAAAAACAAAATTTTAAACAAACCCATACGTATTTTAATTATTGACGGTTTTTTTTCTGCTTCCTGAAAAATTGTGTTTAGCAAATACTGAGTTTTGCATTTAGGTGACTCATATGTATTGTCATCTATTTTTTTGCACATTTTGAACTTTTTGCGGTTTTTGAATTTATCATATAAAATGTCCCCATTACTTGATCTATTATTTGAATAACTAAGCATTCTTCTAATATGGTAAGATTCTAATATATTTACAATAAATTCCAATAACGCAACACTATTAAATGCTTTACATCTCGCCATTATTATGTCTTTAAAAACTCGAATAGAAGATTCAACGAAATTGTTTGTGTTATGGCCTCTCGTTAAATAATTTCTCCGAAATATAATCCACCATTCCTCTCGTCTTATCCAATATAATTCAATGTATTTAATAAGATTTGGATACTTCTTAAAATTTTCGACGAAAGTTTTATGATACAGCACAGATTGGCAGATATGGAATGAACATAAAAATAGTTTTGATTCTGGAAATGCTGTCGACAGGGCATTTCTTTCAGCAGTGGAATCATCTGTCATAAATACTGCTGGGTGTCCAGACCCACCTTTACACAATAACTCTCTAAGTTTCAAAAAGACTTGCGTATATACTTCCTCTGATTGTCCTAAGTGCAGTATACATCCTAATGGTATCCCACCAGTTTTATGAGCACCTATTATAAATGTTATACATGTTGATGTTTGATCACAAGAACCAGTAGTATCAACACAACATATTTCGGATGAAAACTGTTGGTTGTGGGCTCTTTTCATAACTGGCGTAATAATTATAAACATAAAGGGAGTTTCATCGATAAAAAATTCGATACCTTTTTTATCATAATATTCTTGTTTGACTCGTAATGTGTTTAAAACACTTTCTATATTTCTTTCCCCATAATGTTTCTCTCTGTAACAAAACAGTTGGCTTTATGTGAAACCCTACACATTTCTACTTTTTCTTAATCTCAATAAATAAAATGTAAACAATTACTCAAATTATCTAACCTAACCTACCTACAATCGTCATATAAATAAATAACTTCTCGTTCGCGAGGATTTTCTTGTGAATCAGCCAAGTGGACAATAGCATCTTCTGGTTTATCATATGAACTCATTATTTTCATTTCGTGAAGAGTTCTGGCCGTGCTTGGAATTTAAATGAATATCATTTCTAATAGTATGCCTATTAATTTTCTAAATTTTTATGTCAATAGATGCATCACATTCTTTGTTTTTGACTCTAATCTGACTGCGAATTCTACCGTCATTGCATACCTTGTTGAAACTAGAATGGTGACAAATAAACAGTTTCCGGTAAACCATTGTTTTTAAATGTGGCCAAGTATTCCTTACTATGTGTAGCAGCACTAAATTGTTTGACCCAGACATTGCATTGTTCACTGCTATCTGCCCGCCCTGCGAATCTGTTTAGGTCTGTTCTCACACATATGTGAAAATTTGTTATACTATTGAAAACATTAATTAAATCATCACTGTTGGACTAATTTAAAAGGTTTCTTAATTGATTTTCGCACATTTTCTGCTTCTAACCTATAAACCTATTAACGAAATTTGCGGGAATGTTACTGGTAAAATGTTCACATAAAGACAAACCCTAAATATAGCGTTATTGAAAAGATGTTGACAGCGAGTATATTTAGTAGAATGCGCTCAGGTCGTGTATAATTTGGCAGCACGTATAAATGTAGGCGGAGTTTGGGTTGTTGTTAAGTATATTTAGTAATATTGGGGAGTCAAACATTTGTAAAGCGAAATCCATTTTAAAATAATTTCCAACCAAGGGCGTTTACACGTTGTTGTTCTAACGGTGAATATCTGCTAGGACTGATATGTCATTTATATAGTACATATAGTTGTATAGCCTTAATGGTAACACAATTTGAATTTTTTTGGAAACTAATTATAACCTAATTAGTACAAAATAAATATTCTTGACTTGTTATCATGAATTTATCACAAATTTTAGAAATCCAATATGGGACATTAATCCCAATAAAAACTGAAGGTGCTTTGAACCTTTTTCAAGTTATCGGCAAAATTAAAGTATGATGTCACACAACAAGATTTAACCAATCAGAACTCGGAATTTTTTTCTGTAAATGGGTGTCCGCCAACAGCAGCCGTGGATTATTTTTCAATATCTCGCAGCATTCGCGCGAGTGAGATTTTTTTCTGTAGACAGGTGACTGTCAATACGGCTGCTGTAAAGTTGAAAGTACAACTATAACACATTCCATTAATACGAACAATATTTTTATCGAGACTTAATCCCCAGGAAGTCTATTTCTTGTGTTTCTTCAATATTCTTGGTTAAAACCACATCTGATGTTATATTAATGTTGTCACGTTGCGGTACATTTCATCTAGAAAAATTGAAAGTCGAGTTTCGCTGGGTGATATCTGGGAGACGGTGTCACTAAATCAAGAATCAAACATTCATTATCTCGTAACATTTTGGTGATTTCAGGTTCTTTGTTTGTTTAATTTTTTTTGCTCAACTTTTTGTTTCTTTTTTGTTCAACTTTAATTTGTTTTGTTTTCTTGTGTCTGTCTCAATATCTTTTTTTTTAATAATTTGTAATTCACTACATAATTTGCTAAGTTGCGTAAATGTGTATTATGACCATCAAGAAAAAGGATAATAGGAAACTTTATTTTTGCATTTACCAAAGATGGATGTAGTACTTGAAACATTGTAATACAATTTTTCGGTTTTCTTTTTCACTCTGGAAGTGACTGAACTATGTTATTTGGTAGTCTCTTTTAAGGGTAGATTATCATCGGGGGTGATATTACTCCGGAGGCAGAAAATGCGAACATTACCGTAATAGTCGCCTTGGAAAGAGCATTTTCAACTTCGTATACATTGCGCGAACCTTTAGTAGCTAACACTGGCATTTTTAGAACAAGTGAAAATTTGCCTTGTCACCATTAAACACCCTCGATGGATCTTTTACAATATTTAAATGATATTTGTCTTTCAAGTACCGTTCTATTTCTTCAAACCATTTCTTGATATCTCCTGGAGAAATGTTGTTGCACTTGTTACATATTCTGCAGAAGAGCCGATAGTCCTGGTTGACGCTTTATACCATCCAGTGCCTGGAAAATTATTTTTAAAGGGGGTGTCTCTTGGATTTGCGTCTAAAAATGCTTGACTGAATTCAACACATCTTTCCTTCCAGGGAATCCATTTTTATGGCACTCGATAACACAGCACCACAAACATTTTTTGGGCGGCATCTGAAACCGGACCATATCTCTATATGTTTTTGGGGTCGTTAATCACGAATCTGAACTTAAAAACATCTTACAAAACTTCCAAAAAATAAAAAAAAATCTCAATTCTCAAAGATCGCGGGAAGATAGTTGAAAACAATATAGTGAGAATTTTGTATAACCAAAATCTAAAAATTCTACGTCAATAAACCCCAAATTCAAAGATCCAAACCTAAACGCACATATCCACAAGCTTGTTGATGTTCTGTTGATTTAGGTTCGAGGGTCAGTGAATTTGGGTTAGTGACTGAAAGTTTGTAGGTTTTTGAGTTAGTGGTTTTGGGTTTGTGGGTTTAGGCTGACGGGTTAATGTTCGAGATTGTGGGTTTGAATTTGAATGATTGGATATTAAAAGCATAGGATTTGTAGGTTTTGGAGTTTGGGTTCATCCTGCTTGTTAGGTTACGGTGAGAGTATTTGTTTGTTTAAAAATGATGTACGCATAAGTTTTTTACTATATAGTAAAAATTGGAGTTCAGGAGTTTGGATTTTTGAATTTGGGGTTTATTGACGTAGAATTTTTAGATTTTGGTTATACAAATTTCTTACTATATTGTTTTCAATTATCTTCCCGTGATAATATCTTTTCTTATTTGATTAACGCCTAAAAATTGAGCACTTTCTTGATTTTTTGAACGTTTTTTTAAGTTAAAACGGAGGCGTAGATCTATGTAATTGTCGTGTAGATCTATTCTGGATATTCCAAGTCTCTTTCCAGGATGTATACGACAGGTGAAGTATCAGATACATCGGTGATATCGATATTGGGGTCTACCCATTCGAAGCCACCGTATGGTAAGTATTGGCTCATAGCCCAACCATAAAGATTATTTACGTCGAAATACATCAAGTAATTAGATTTCTAATTCGGATCATAATTAGTCATAAACTTGTTGTTTGCTTCACCGTAGCGATTGCAACACTGACTAACCCCGAATACTCGCCTGAATATTCGCCTAAATTTTGACAATTAAATTTAGCCTACACATTTCTAGCATGTTCATAATCGTCTTGGGATATGTTGCAGTCATTTAATTTGTTATAGAATATATCTATGTCAGGTAGTTCTGTTTTTGATAATTTATCTATTGAATCTATGTAATTGTATGGAAAAACCCCCTTTCTCGTAAATCTTTCATCGTCTAAGTCGTTATATTCTCGTCGTAAATTTATCAATTCATCTTTACATAAACATGATGACAGAGTATCCAATGATGCGGCCATAAATCTAAAAGTCAATGAAACGAAACTGTACGGGGAACTGGTACAGTTTTCGTAAATGAAATATATTTTTCCTTATTTATAATATGATTTTTGCCAAGTCCCTAATTAAAAAGTGCGAGTCATATCCCGTTAGATTATGAAATACTATATGGACTGTGAAAGAGTTTTTATAATTTAGATTACAATTTTCGTGTGCTGCACCACTATAGGTTCCAGTCAAATGGCAGTGGTCTCTTACTTTTTTATCACCTGTCTGGAATGGTTTCTCACAAATATGACAAGTTGTTGCCGAAAAAAAATTGAAATGATTGAACCTGCGACGTATTCATTGGTACTACTGTTTTTAATTTATCATCGATAACTTTTGATGTTTTCAAGCTGATCCGCGAACCATTCGATGCAGATGAGGCCCCTATTGCTAGCGTAGTAAGATATATAATCATCATACAAACACTTGAAATAGTATCCAGCACTATAGTCCAGTAAATAAAGGTTTTGATTTCTTAACTTGTTTCTTAAAAACGGATTTTGACGTGTAAGGGCTCATTTGATTCATTATCTAGATCAAAACGCAATACTTTTCATTTCTGGTAAATTATTTATATTGTTAATAAACAATAAATAGTGTTAAATAAACGCGTAGTTCAGAAGGTTATAAAAAAAAATAAAAATGCGATTTTTCATTGATTTTAAGCAAGTCCATGTATATTTTCATGTGCCTGACCAATAAACAGAGTCTACTCAATGTTAATACAAATTTTTTTATTAATCAATTAATTAATTAACAAATGCTCGAAAAAGTCAAAGTTGTCTAAATTTTCGATTTTAGGGTCGTTTTCGGATATTTTTGACTCAATAAATACGAATTTGAATGTAAAATTCCAATTATTTGTTAATATAATTTGTTAATAAACAAATGCTCGAATAAATCAAAGTTGTCTAAATGTTCGATATTGAGTCGATGTCGGATAATGTGTACTTGCCAAACGTGAAGTTAATAATTATATAAATTATTCCGAAATTGTAAAACAAATAAACAAAAAATGAAAGTTATCTGAATACTCGAGATTAAAGTCATTTTCGGCTAATTTGTTAATAATAAGTTAATTGTTCTATATATTATCCCAGAATTATTAACCCTTTGTGTCCTGGTATATTATTTTTTTGTAACTACGGTAACATTTATATTGCGCTTAGTTAGTTAGAACACCAAAGATGTGAAAATGATAAAAACAATTTTTTTCAATATGCAGGGTGTCTCAGCTTTTAGTTTACAGACTTTATTTGCTCATCCAGGATTGTTAGCAAAAAAAGGTATATACAAAAGTTACTTGAATTCATGAGGCCTATAAAATGACATATTCCGTTTGACAAGTGCTAGTGACCTTGAGGTTATGTCAGTGTCAATATAAGTTTTTTAAATACAACACCCTGTATTTTTCGACATTTTTGGATTTACCGAACAATTCTACACATATTTCATGTAACATACCCTATACCTATCTTCAACCGTTTTCGAGATTTTTAAAGTCAAACAGCTATTATTTTACAACACAAAGAATTTTCAGTTTGCCTTGTTTGCCAGCTCAATTTGAAAATGTATTAAACTAATTGCTTATAATTACTAAAATATCCCATTGATCTGATTAAAATTACTTTTAACAATGCCTCTCAATTTTTTCAAAACTGACAAGGCAGTTGCTGCAGCTGCAGTACGTTTTCGTCATTAGATCCCTACTGACACCTCGACGAAATTTTAAAAGTGATATATCTTCATCGGGATTCATTATTTTATAGACTACGTAGCTGTTTACAAAAGCGATATCCAGGAGGCCAAATAATAGTCTGTGCCACCATTTTTAGATCGTCTGTCAACACAATAGGCTTGACGCAATCTATCGGCATGATCTACGCCACCCATATGGCTACCCCCCCCAGGATAATACCGAGCTTCAAACTAGGAAAGCAAAGCAAACACATTAAAAAATGATAAAATTCTACACACTGCTGCTCTCTCTCTCTCTCTAACTGCCTACGAGCAACAACTTCGTTTTACAGCCGCAGCGTCAGACACCAGAACCAGATAAAGGCGGCTGTGCCACGGTTAACAAAAAGTCGGCGTTCTCAGCCAAAACACAAAACAGCTATAAAATAATGATTATGCAAAAACAAACAAGATGACCACAAGTCATAACATCCTCCCACCTGAGCAACAGTTCACAAAACTATTTCTCATCAAAATTAAAGCTAACTTAGACTAACGTTCTTAGATTACACATTTCTTTTAGGGCACTTTATTTTACACCCTCTCCGGCTTAGTTTAAGATCACTTGGGTGATCTGGGTAGTTGGCGGATTCTCTCACCCACTCACTATCCCGAACACTATCGTGATCAGTGACGTCTTCTTTATCTTCATTTTCAGAAAACTCAGGATAGCACCTAGTGAGTAAAAGTGTTCACTTCGGGAACAGCCACCTGTCGATCGCCGTGGTTCCTCTCATACGAATCATCAACGCACTCTAGCGGATACAACCGCTGTACAGGTCTTAGCAATTGTCCATGTGAAGTTTGAACCCTAACCAATCTAATCCGACCATCTTTACCCGGTAGGCCATTCAACTCGCTTGCTAAAGTCATTACCGATGAGAACTACATCTCCCTTTTTAACTGACGCGTTTGATTTTGTTTCACCAAGCGGTTTGTCACACAATAAAGTCATTAGGTCTTCATAACATAAACTTGCTTTACCTAAAACTTTACGCAGCAGCCGCTTTACTACACAGACTAGTCTTTCAAAAATCCTCCCCACCACGCCGCACTAGGGGGGTTAAAACGCCACAGAATTCGTCGCGTATTAGTCTCTCGAATCATGACGTCCCAGTCTAGTTTCGCGAAAGCATTAATAGTCCCACGAAAATTAGTCCCGTTGTCACTATACAAAACCCTAGGTCTGTCCCTCCGAGCGATAAATCTTCTCAAAATTTGTAAAAACTTAAGGGTGGACAATGACATGGTAAGTTCTAAGTGTACCGCGCGGTACACTGCGCAGGTAAAAAAGGCAAACCCACGCTTTCTCGCCAGATTTTAAATACAAAGGTCCGGCAAAGTCAACTCCCGTAATCTCGAACGGAACAGAATCGCGCACTCTATTGGCGGGCAGTGGAGGCGATTCTACTGGAAAAGGTTTAACATCAAATCTTCTACACGTGACACACTTCTTTAAGACCAAACGAATGGCTCTTCTGCCACCCAATATCCAATAATTCTCTGTGAGTAAATACAACAGTCCCTGCGTCCCAATATGACAAGATTTTTTATGTTTGTCCATAATCATACTACAAACAATGGGATTCCTGCCAGTCAAAACCACGGGATAACCGTAATCAATACTGTCATCTCTATTCGAAACTCTCGACTTCAATCTTATCACACCTTCTCCATCATAATAAGGACTTAGGTTCTTTAATTTATTGTCCCTTAGACCTTCAAATTCTTCTTTTTGTATCAACCTAAAAATAAACTTTTCTGCGCAATCTAACTCATGCACTCAATTCCCCTTTATTCTTATCTTGTATATGTCTGCAATTGTGTACAAATCGGTTCATCCAAGCAATCATTCTGTCTTGGTGCGCTTGGTGCAAGTGCATGAGGTGAAAGTTCACCTTTTCCTGTTCTAAATTGATAAACGTTGTGACTTCCTTTTTCTTCACTTTGTTGACCTCTTCTTCATCAACAATTAAATCTCTAGATGGCTAGTTTTCGACCTTATCGTGCGGCCATTCTGGCCCCTCCCACCATCCGACTAACTGTTTGGGTGAGCACCCCCGAGAAGGTAAGTCTGCTGGATTATAGGCCCCTGGAATGTGACGCCACTGAAGAACCGGCGTTAGCTTGCAATTCTACGTTCACTGCGACGGGTTTAGTAAATGTCGAAGTTGCCAAATGTACAAGTATATTCTGTACCATTACCATTAAAATTAGTTTATTGTATACTTTTTTACTGTCGACGAGTGCGCGCGGCAGCCCACCGATCCAACTCGGGGGCCCGCCGCGCGCACCGCTCACATATCCGTCCGACCGAAATTAACAATGGCCAGCGGTTTGTCGCCGAGACGCGCGTAACGCCCCCTGAGGCGGGGCGAGTTCGTAGGCGCTGTCCTCTCGTCCGGCGAGCGACGGACCTTCTGGGCGAGAACGGCCCTGGTCGCTCGCCGGCGCTCTCGCCGGCTGGCTTCGCATGCTAGCGCCTCGATCCGCGGTCATCGGCCGGTGTTGCGGTAGGTCCGGGACGGTCGAGCGTTCGCCGGCCGCCTGGCGTAAGAATTCCTGTAATATTGCGGTGCTTTCGCCGACCGTTGTCCTCGACGTGTCTTCGGAGGAGTCGTCCTCCACGGAGTATACAGATGCCAGGGGATGTGACATTCTGATCAGGGTGGAACGGAGTCTACCGGGCGGCAGAAAAGTGACTTTTATGGACGAAAGAAAGTTCGCAAATTGGTACGGCTTTTGATAGGTTTTTTTGTCGGCGTCGGGAGCGGTTCCTCGCCGAGCGGGATTAGTAAATATTCCACAATATACAGGGCCCACAAAAGCGTCGGGGCTTAATGTTCATGCAATTATTGAGCAGTTCAGACACGGGGCACGATGAGTGGTGCAGCGTTTGTTAATGGATGAGTTAAGGGCAAGGCGTAGTATACAGGGTATACTGGATAGTTTGTGGTGGTGATTGACTATTTAAAAGTTCAACACTATACCCCGGGGTGGTCAAGAGTTATTGATGTCTGATTTATTTTTCGAAAGCACTAAGTGTACGGCAAGATAGTCTATCGCGGACACTGCACGACCCTCTTCCCCCCTTACCAAGTGCCTAAGAGACAAGGGGTATCGGGCGGCGGTCGACTTGAGATGCGAGCGGAATTGTTTGTAATTGCTACTAAGTTTATGCACGAGTCTTGGAAACGGCGTTAGGTCAGACAGGGTGCACTCACGTGGCCTGGCACGGCCGGGACGCGAAGTCGACCGCTGCCTTATTTGAGGTAAATACAAATGGTACTTACCCCTTGTCTGTTTAGATGGTCTTGTAGGCACTAGTGTTTTAGCACAATGTGGGGGAAAGAGGTGAAATAATGCGACGCTGTATAATTTTTATTTGATGGCAGCCGGCGGTGTTTTGGAAAAAGCACGGCCGTTCTATGTGGCTGAGCTGGTCCTCCTTGGGGCTGGTGGCTGTGTCCCTCAGCGTCACCAGGGTTAAGGATAGGAATAGGGTAGTTTTGTTTGTTGTTTAAATTAACCCGAAATGATGAGACTTATTTAAACACAACACCACTATATTACAAGACTGGTTTTAAAGAATACAACGGCACTTAGTATTACATATACAAGGCTTAGAGTTAGGAACTCTCAGGGTTGAAAGGATCAACGAAGACGCGAACTAAGTGATGAGCTGGTCATCTAATTAATTACTAGCGGCCAGGGCGGTGGTATTTATAGCCGGCGGCGGCTGGTTTGGCGGCGCGTGGCAACGCGTCACCGCCAGATCCGGCACCGCGATTGGCTGGCGATCTCGCCGGCGGCCTTGACCGCACGTGCCGACACTTTACTGAAAGATGATTGGACGGCGGCGGATCTTGCGGCTCTGTTAAATTGCCACGGGCAACTCGCGCTTCTCATTAGAGAGGCGGAGCCGCCCGTGACAGGTTTTCGGACGGCCGCAATCAGTAAAGCCTAGCTTTCAGACCAGTAAATGGTAATTAAGAAACATTGTAAAATCGAATATATATTAGTGAATTGTGGAAATACAAAAAGTAATATATCAAATCGTGAAATCCAAGCTTTGTTTAAATTCTGCAGAGTGGAAAAGAGTTGAACAAATAGAACAAAAATTCGTAAAGGCTAACAGGTAAGGAAATAGGTACGAGACCCTGTCTCTACCCTATTCCTCGCTGTAACCAAGGACAATTCGTCACGGCTGTGCCAGCTATGGACCGCCAAGCCCAAGGATTCGTGGGTCAGACCCCTGAGAGCCCTAACAAAAATAATACCGACGAAGCGGAGCTCCCTCCATGGACGCCGGGACCAGCGGAGAGGGCCCCCACGTCGATATTACATAAATCTGGTGTATAAGGCCGTGTATAATAAATGGGATAGTGTACAATAGGATGCCTTGATCAGGGGGTGGACTTCTCGCCGCAGCGGTCGACTCCCCGCTCAATCATACATCGCACAGCTCTACCAGACATCTCGCAAATTTTGGATGGCCCGTTTCTTGCCATTGCCGGGCATTTTTCTTTGTCATGTTGCCTTAAGTGTGTATGTGTGTGTGCATTTTTGTGGTGTAGGTGTTGTATGTGTTTAACGGGAAAAGTGAGGAAAAAAACCCGTTTCATCTAGTTGAGTGTTATCGTGTGTGTGTGTGCGTGTGTGTGGGTGTGCGTGTGGGCGCGTGTGCGTAGCCTGCCGAGATGTCTAGGAAGACGGCAGCCGTGGTCTGCCTGTTGTTAAATCACACACGTACTTCGCAGCCTGCTCAAGTGAATAGTGTAAATAGACAGTATCAAGTGATAAGTGCTTTGAACACTGCAATACATATTTGGAAGCAGTGCAATCTTGAAGAAAGGTACTTTTGATTTCATAGCATTAAGGTAATATTATGAAATTATGCCGGACATATGTGGTCACTGTAACAATACAATTGATAGGCGCAAAACACCATACATTTTTTGTGCTGGTTTTTGCAGCAAATACTATCATGGCCAATGTCTAAACATTCCTGCCGATCTGCTTCTGACGTTAAAAACACCTGGCTTCTGTTGGTACTGTACAGAGTGTCTCAAAGTAAAAAATAAATATGACACCTTCATGAGGAATTCTTTTGAAGCTAAATTGTCACAGATGATGAATGAATTTGTGTCCATGTTTGATGAATTAAAGGCAAAGGTAATGGACTTGGCTGAGAAAAAGCTATCGACATTCTATGACACTAATGGTCTGCCAGTTGATAATAAACCACTTTACTCGCATATAGTTGGCTCTAAATCTATGGTTGTTATAAAACCTGTTGATGCCAAACAGACTAATGCTAAAACTAAATTAGATATTAGTGAAAACATTGATCCAGTAGACTTCAATATCCAAGTATCGCAGGTTAAGCAAGTCAAAGATGGTGGTATTTTGATTAGTTGTGATACCCCTGAGAATGCTGACAATTTAAAAAAAAATAGCTACACAAAAATTGTCAGGACGATATAAAATTTCTGATGTCAAAAAGTTTCACCCAAAGATAAAAATTGTCGGTATTATGGATAAAGTTGCGGATGATATACTGCTTAAATACCTGGGGGGCCAGAACGATGTTATCTCCGACGATAGTTATGCAAAGGCGTTAAAAATATGGGCTACAAAAAATAATCCAAACATCTTTCAAGCAGTTGTGGAAATTGATGCTGCCGCTTTTGGTCTAGTTATGGATCGAGGAAAGCTATTTGTAAACTATGATATGTGCAAGGTGTATGATGCAACTGAGGTTAAGGTATGTTATAATTGTAGTGGTTTTAATCATGGTCAATCAACGTGTTCCAGTAATAAGAGTGTGTGCCCAAAGTGTTCTAGTAATCATCAGCTAAAAGATTGTAATAGCAGTGTTTTCCAGTGTATAAATTGTAAAAATGCCAAGCTTGATATTATCAATCATGCAGTGTGGGATGCTAATAATTGCCCTATATACCAGAAAAAGTAAAATCTCATAAAAACGAATACATTCGTAACTAAATTGCAATTAATTCCTTGGAGCGCTCTAGCTATGAACACCTCACAGTACCATCCTCATATCATCCAAACATATTTTCGATGTTCTATCAAAATGTTAGAGGTCTAAGAACAAAACTGCTGATATATATGAATCAATATCTATATCAAATTACGATGTAATTGCATTAAGTGAGACCTGGCTTGATTCTGATATTTTCGACTCTGAAATTGTTGATACTAATAAGTATACTTTATATCGTAAAGACAGAGACTTTAATCGCACATGCCGAACAAGAAGTGGGGGGAGTACTATTTTCTGTTAGCTCACATTTAACCTCATGTAAACTCGACCTCTCCATGTTAACGGAAACGATACCTAATGTCGACTGTGTTGGTATTAAAATTAACTTAGTCAGGTTATGGCTATTTGCCATTATTTTATTTGCTTACTTGCCATTAGTTATTTATGCTCCCTCGGGTCTTCCTACTGAATCTTTTGGCATACTTTTCGATTGCATATGTAATATCCCTGGTTTAAATGATGGCGACAGTAACTTAATTATATTAGGAGATTTTAATGTAACTGATTATGTAAAATATATTAATTCAAATACCAGTACTGACTATCCACCTCTTATATTAAGTTTATATAATTTCATACACTACATGGGAGTAGAACAGTACAATTATATTTTAAATGAGAATGAGAGAATCTTGGATCTGGTACTAAGTAGGTCTCCTCTAAATGTAACAAAAGCACCATTCCCCATAGTTAGCGCTGATTCCCATCATCCACCTCTTGAAATTGACTGCAAATTTGATATGAAGAAACCAAAATTTAATAATAATACTTTTGTGAGGTACAATTTTAGAAAAGCTAACTTTCCTCAATTATATGACAATCTGTTACATGTAGACTGGACCTTCCTTGAATATGCTGACAATGTTAATACAGCATGTGAGAAAATGTGTTCTCAACTAGATCTACACTTGTCGGAATGTGTTCCTAAAAAATGTCGTATAGTAATGCCACGTATCCATCATGGTTTACGGGGGATATTATCAAAAATATCAAAGAAAAAAATAAATGGCTACGCAAATATAAAATGTCGAATAACATCGAAGATCTTGTAAAAGATACACGGTGGCTTCACTGACACATATATTACGTTATTTTACAAGTGGTTCGAAAACAAACAGTATTAGGGGTACAAGTACTACTCTACGTAAAATCGGGTAGCGTTCGACGAGCGTCATCGTCTCTCTAGTCCGCTTGCTCTCCCGATGTCGGGCGTTGCCTCCCGGTCCTGCTGGTGTCAGCATCTTTTTGACACACTGGCGGCACTCAGGGGGCAGGGTAGCTTACAGCTCGGTCACGCTACCCTTCTCCACGTCCTCGTGGGGTACCTAGACAAAACATAGTTAATATTAGTACGTTATATTATTATTATTTTTTGTTGTTAAATGAATCAGTTCATCCTCTCGTTGAGGGTTCAGTATCGTATTCGTGGTGCACATGTGTCTTAATTATATCGTACTACATAATAATTAATGCCTATACGTTCGTGGGCATGCGTGTTGAGTCGACTCAGTGAGTTTCGTGTTCACTATTACTATCATCGTCAGTGATGTTTTCGTCATCACTATCAAGAGCCGTATCGTATGGCTTCAATTTATCTATCGCTATTACAGCTTCGTAAGGTTTTTGGGATCTCGTTGATCCTGGCAAATCTTTTACCACATAGCGATCATGATCTAATATTTTCGTAATGACATAGGGACCACTAAATTTGGGCAAAAGTTTTCTGCTTTTACCATCGTTTGTACCTATTGTCTTGCGGATCAGTACGTGTTGACCCACAACGTATGTGTTTGGTGCCTTACGTTTGGCATCATATCTCTGTTTCTAACTGGACTGCAGTGACTGTATACGTTTAGAGGTAGTGGCTCTCGTCTCTAATAAATTTTCATCTCGCTTAGTAGATCATACCTCAGCACTTAAATAAGCATCGTTTGCTTGGCGTGGCTGGAATCCCATCAGTAATTCATATGGCGTTTTATTGGTCGTTTTATTTATTGTCGTGTTTATACCCCATCGTATCTGTTGTAGGGTATCGTCCCATCGTCTTTCATCGTCAGAAGTACTGGCAAGGGATGCTAAAATTGTTCTGTTGTATCGTTCTGCCTGGCCGTTTGCCCTAGGTGTTGCCGTTGCATTATAATTTACCTTTATGCCTAGACGTTGGCAATATTCTGCAAAGCTTTTGCTAGTAAAGCAACTTCCTCGGTCACATATTAAGCGTCGAGGTACACCAAACGTGTTGATGACTTCGTCTAGAAAAGTCAATACTGGTCCTACCTTAGTGGAGCGTACAGCTTTGATGAATGAGAATTTCGTGAAACCATCAATAGCTGTTATAATGTGCGTGTTTTTTCGTTTACTTGGTACAAACGGACCCAAATGATCCATATGCAGCGTATGCATAGGGGTATCGAACTTTTCTATGGGATGAAGGTAGCCTGGTTGCTTACCTGTACTTTCTTTATTGTATAGACAGGCTAAACAACAGGATACATATCTTTTGGTATATTTCGTCATATTTGGGAACCAGTATTTTCTTTTAATTAAGTCTAATGTCTTTTCAGTGGCAAAATGACCAACGTTGTCATGATGGTTAAATACTATTTGGCTCCGAGACATTTTTGGTACTACCCATCTGTTTCCAAGTGGTGTTTTCCTATATAACCGGTTATTTTCTATGACAAATTCTTTATGATGTCGCTTTTCTTCAGCAGTTTTAGCTTCTCGTTTTAGCGGTTCATATATATTCTTACAATATTCGTCTTTTAGTTGTGCAGCAAGGATCCAGTCACTTTCGTTAATGTCTAGCAACTTTAATGTCTACTTGCAGTATTAAACTTTCCTCAGGGGGTTTACAATTTTCAATAGAATTTCGGCTTAGAGCGTCAGCGTGCGCCATCTTTTGACCCGGTCTGTATTCGACTTTGAAGTCATATTCTTGTATTGCCATCCACCATCTCTACCTATTCGTGGTATGAGATCTCGTTTTATCATCGTATTTCGGATGGCACTACAGTCCGTGACTACTTTAAATGAAATTCCTACTAAATATACCCTGAATTGTTGCATGGGCTGCACCATGGCCAATGTCTCCAGTTCGAATGAATGGTAGTTCTTTTCGGCTTGTGTTGTCTGTCTACTGAAGTAACAAATGGGCTTTAATTTACCATCGGACTGAGTTTGCATTAAAATGCCTCCTATTCCGTTTTTGCAGGCATCTGTGTGTAATTCGGTTGGGGCGTCTCGGTCATATACTGCCAATACAGGACGTTCTATCAGCTTCGTTCTAAGTGTTTGGAATACTTTTCGTAAAGATGCTCTGGAGTTTCGTATCGTCCAGCTTTAGCACTATTTTGTAAAGCTCGATCCCCAATCCCATCAATTAAACACGATACTGCTTTCGTTCCGGTAATCTCGCATGCTTGTAGGAGTTCTAGCTTAGCAAAATAGTATTGCGTCATCGTTTCGGTGGCTAACTTTCTCCTATTGACCAATTTCCTTAACGTAGCAGAAAAATCGTGGTGGTCAGGAAATGTACGTTTTATTAGTGCCTTCCACTCTGTCCATGAATAGTTGTACGTAGGTAAATTATCGTACCACGTTCGAGCCAGACCCGTCAGTCTGCTTTGCATGTGGTAAATTCTTAAATGTTCGTCCCATTTATTTATCTGAGCTAATTGCTCAATTTTATCCACCCACTTCGTAGACGTCAAATTTGGGTTTCCCGGTGCAAATTCGGGTATGCAATCGACTTTTACAGTCATGCGGACCATGGTTGAACTACGATCACTTGAATGAGAGTCGCGTCTCAGTAAACGTTCCACCATTTCCTCAAGTTTCTGTATGCGATCGCGATCCTCGTTGACAGTACTATTTTCTCTTGGCCGCGTACGTGTTTCGTGCCGCGATCGAGACCCATGCGTTTCAGGGCATATTTCCGCGCTAAAACGTTCATAACGCGTGCTCGCCCGCTTATCGGTTTTGTTGCATGAACGCTCGTCTTTCCCCATTGTTTATTTACCACAGTATTACGAGCCTGATAGATTTGTTTAATTTTTTTTTTTTTGAGTGCGTGATTGAGAAGTCTCAACGGAGTACTAGTATATACAGAACTCTTTATCACTGTTTACAATAAAGAACTCCGAGAGCGATTTATCCGTCCCGCAACTAGATTGTTTATATTATGGTCACACACGAGAGTCGTCTCAGCGGTTCAATGATGTCACCGTTTCACGATATATGTATAAAGTAAAATTACGTTTGTGGCTTGTACAGAGTAGATACCGACTAATTGTTCACAAATACAATAAGTGACATTCAGAGTACTCACATGTCTCTTCACTGGCACTGTCACTGTAGGTTCATTTTTTTTAGTGTCACTTCAAGCACACACTGGAGGCCTTGAGTACCTTCAAGGTACGCACCAGCGTAAGAAAACCTCAAAGGTATCCCACCGCTGCACTAAAAGATACACGGTGGCTTCACTGACACATACACCATAGGAAAGTGCAAGATTTCAAAGCCGAGCATTAATAAATAAGAAAGAATAAACTCTTCAAATAAAGGAACTGACAGAGAAATATTATATCCTTAGTTGCCAGACTGATATGTTGTTTTAAAGCTCTTATAATTTATTATCTGTCTCTTCTTCTCTTTTATTGTCTGTCTCTGTTTTTACATCAATAGGGAACCAATAAAATTATGTAGGCGGGACGCCCCGCCCATAAATTATAATGCGCACGTGTGAATTGCATTCTTCTCTAGACTCTAACAATAAGTACAATAATCGAAATAAGGAATCAGTTTAGCCGTGTTTGCGTAAATAGAATGTGTGGTTTCAACGAGACGGCTGCTCCACAAGAGCCGATAAGTAACAAATTTCTTGGAAACCACATTTCCTGGGCGACTTATTAGTACTACGGGCACAATTAAATGGCCACCCAGATCCCCCGATTTATCGCCCAACGACTTCTTCCTTTGGGGATATTTAAAACAAACTATTTACGGACATGAACATGAAAGACCACGAAATTTAAATGATTTACGGGCCAGAATTGTACAAGTCCTAAATAATATTTCCCCTGAAGTGTTAGAACGCGTAAGAACTGAGTTTTACGATAGACTAGGTTTTTGCGAAGCACAAAGGGGCGACATTTTTGAACCACATATTCAATAGGCATTTTTTCTTTCTTTCGTATTATAACCGGGTTGATTTATATTTTTGTTTTTTTATTTTTTATAGAACTTCAATTTTATTTTCTTGCAGACCGGTTAATTAAGGAATACAAATATTTGAAAATAAATACAATTATGTTCGTACACTTCTTTTAAGTGTATGGGATAATTGTAAAAGTCAGAATTACGTATGAATTTCGTTTCATACGGCTAAGTCAATGTGCACGCCAATAGCGGCGAAAAAGTACTGAGTTCCACTCCACTCAAATTCAACGAAAGGCGTGTAGGCAATATCCCACCCCACAACTTGTTAGGTTATACGTTTCTAATAGGTGCACAAGCGTGAACCACTGTAGCATCTAACTGTCTTTGTCTGTCCTTACTGGTGTCTTTTAACTTATTCTCTTCTACACACGTATCGCCAATATGTAATGGTGCAATTTCCTACCCTAGTATATTACGTTATTTTACAAGTGGTTCGAAAACAAACAGTATTAGGGGTACAGGTACTACTCTACGTAAAATCGGGTAGCGTTCGACGAGCGTCACCGTCTCTCTAGTCCGCTTGCTCTCCCGATGTCGGGCGTTGCCTCCCGGTCCTGCTGGTGTCAGCATCTTTTTGACACACTGGCGGCACTCAGGGGGCAGGGTACCTTACACTTGACAATTTCAAAAAGATGCGCAAAAAGATAAAACATGATATAGGATCCGCACGTACATATTTTATAAGAAACACCAAAAATAATTTACTAGGTAATCCATCTCAGTTCTGGTCCTTTATTAACAACATGAAAAATGTATCCAGAATACCGTCATCTATGAAATATATGGGCACTGAAATTACTAACCCAGACGAAATTGTTAATTGGTTTGCACAATACTTTCAGTCCGCATTTAACAATTCAACCCCATATGGTACTAATAACCACCTTGAACCTAATATATAGTCCTTCTAATTTTAATTGAAAATGATAAATACGCCTGGGGAACAAAAAAAGCGGTGCAACTTTATGATTCCATGGGCGTGCATATATCTTTTTATAAATTCAAAAATTGTGAATTTTTTTTTCATTCAAATCAATATAGGAGATTAAAATTAGCCTGCATACAAAACTCTTAATATTTGTAATATAATTTGCTGTAAATAATGTTCATTTCGCCAGACAATCTCAAAAAATTGTCTGTGTTAAAAAACCTAGCTGAAATACACGTCACTGGCGCCTTAAACACGTGGAATTTCTAAAGTCGTAAATCATTTTAACGACGTCGTAAAAATTTTATGGCACAGTGGACCGAATGAGTATTTGGATGTATTACATATAAAGCAATCCTATAGTATACTGGTCGGCATTTGCTGGTTGCCGGCATCGGTGTTGCTGGCATCGCGTTGCCGGCTCTTCAAAATTTTCTTAAGTATAGTAACATACATAAAGTTGTTTTAATTTATAATTATTTTTCCAGCAATTTTAAACGCTTTATTTTAATGCTAACTAATAAATTTATATCTATGTATTTTTTTTTAAATATTTCCAAACTAGCTTTCTAAGAACGTCACGAACTAACAGTTTACTTAAGTATGAAGTATACTTGTATAGTGAGCTTAGCAATTTTAGAAAATATATCTGACGACCTTGCTTTTTTCTACCTATTTTCAATTTAAAATAGAAATAGAGTACCTTCCATGCCAATTCCGGTTATTACTGAAGATATTGTCCTACGATTATTAAAAAAAATTAAATCAAAAATGACAACAGGACCTGATGGTATACCATCGTTCTTACTCAAAGACTGTGCTCTAATATTTGTAAAGCCATTAACTAAAATATTTAAGCGTTACGCACAGGTATTTTTCCTAATATTTGGAAACAAGGCAAGATCTGTCCGGTCTTTAAAAAAGGGGATAAAAATGAAATTGAAAACTATAGGCCTATTGTTATTTTGAGCAACTTTAGCAAATTATTTGAAATTGTTATCTCTGAGTTCCTGTCGTCTCATATCAAACCTCAAATTGTTATTGCTTTGTTATTGTCAATGAAGCCATGCTGAGTACCAGCATGGCTTCATAGAATTGAAGGTAGATCAACAGCCACTAATTTAGTGTGTATTACACAATACATTGCGAACGAATTAGACAAGGGGGGACAGGTAGATGTCATCTACACAGATCTCTCCAAGGCGTTTGACAGACTTGACCATGGTACTCTACTGAATAAACTATCTAAGTTTGGTTATCTAACTAATAATTTAATAGGTTTTCTTCAGTCATACCTCTTAAACAGACGGCTTACAGTTGAGTATCAGGGCTTTAAGTCTGTCGAAATAACTGTTAATTCAGGAGTACCCCAGGGATCAGTCTTAGGACCACTATTGTTTATTATTTTTATTAATGATATCTGCCTGGACTTACAATCTAACATTCTTATGTATGCGGATGATTGTAAATTATATAATAAAATTGAATGCCTACAAGATTGCTGTATATTACAAAAGGACTTGGAAAGGCTACATAACTGGTGTGAAAGAAATTTGCTTCCGTTAAATATTGAAAAATGTAACTATGTCTCCTTCAATCGGAAGGTAGTCTCTGTAGAATTTGTTTATACTCTTGACAGAATTCCGCTGGGTGAACTATCTAGCTTTAGAGATCTTGGTGGGGTTTTTGACTCAAAATTAACATTTGTTGAACATATAAACACCATTACCACCGCTGCATACAAGACGCTTGGTTTCATTACTAGAAACTCGAAATATTTTGTTAATGTTGACACTCGAAAAACACTCTTTAATGCATATTAAGATCTAAATTAGAATATGCTTCTGTTGTTTGGTGTCCAGGGTATGAAGTACACATTGATAATATAGATAAGGTGCAGAGGCGCTTTGTCAAATCTTTGTGGTATAATGCTGATAATATTTACCCAGCACGTGGAATTAGCAATCACATATTACTTCAAAGATTTGGAATTCAACACCTAGCTTCTAGGCGTTTTCTTTCCGGTATCATTTTCTTATATAAATTATTAAATAATAAAATTGACTCACCTAAATTATTGTCATTGATAAATTTTCGAGTTCCTGGGGTACTAACGCGAAACAATGCTTTATTCTATTTACCGACACCTTACACTAACATACTTATTTTCTCTCCACTATACCGAATATGCTCTAATTACATGCAAATTCAGGATGTGATTGACATTTTTAATTGTAATATTAAGGATCTGAAGAGAGCAATTGCTCTAAATCATTTTAGCATCTAGGTACTCATTTACTTGTGAACTTATATTTACCTTTTTCTCTACATGTATATTTTATGTAAAATTGTACATATATATATGACTATATTTGTATTCACAACTACTCTGTTATACTATGAATATCTGTTATGTATAAACAATAATTGTGTTAGTTTAACCATTGTATCCTATACTTGTTATTGTACTTTTCCCACCCTGTAAGTGGCATTAGCTGTTGGGCGGTGTAGTAATAAATAAATAAATAAATAAATAAATAAATAAAGGCTCTTATTGCGTCCTGGGCTAGGCGCGATAGCGGGTGGTGGCAAGATAGCCCCGGTCGGAAACCGAACTGATGAGGCGGGATAACGTTTCGTTTATCCGCGTATTTGTTTAAAATTCGAAGGCTCACTCTCTCGACTACCTTCGATACGGTGTCGAGGAGAGCGATCGGTCGGTAACTAGTGGGTTCATGGGGGGTTTGTTCGGTTTTTGGATGGGTATTACGATGGCGGACTTGCGGATGCTGATGCGGATGCACCAGCAGTACAACCCCTTTCCGTGGAAGTCTTTTAAGAAGGATATTATGGAGCAAATCTGGACCAGGGGCTTTGAGGGAGGGGGGGAGGGTCTTTATTATCTCGCTGACTTCCTGAGGGGAAGTCAGGAGTTTGGCAAGCTTGCGGGGGGGGATGGCGTATCGCTCGGGCAGCGAGGAGTATTCCTGGGGAAACTTCGCTGCTCCGGCGTCGCATCGGGGGAGGAAGTGTAAGTTGCCTGGAGGTTTCTCGCAATCGCGTCCGCTTTGTCCGCGTCCGTCATGTGCACGCGGCCTCTGTAAATTATCGCCGGCGCAGGGCGGAACGGCCGCTTGAGCAGCCGTGCCATACGCCGGAGGGAATTGTCAGAGGTCGCGAGAGCCTCAATCATACTCTGCCAAGCAGAGTCACGATGCTCCGCTATTCTCGTTCGTATCGTCGTCTAGATGTCGGTTAGTCTCTGCCTGTCGAGGGGACGACGGTAGCGCTGCCACTTCCGCCTCAGACGATTCTTGAAATTTGTCAGGTTCAGGATGTCTGGCGGCAGGGAGGCCTCCCTCGGTGCGAGGGTGACCTGCCGGGTAGATACACGTCGTGCCTCGACTAGCACAGACGTCAGCGTCTCCACCGACCTGTCGATGTCACCGGGGGTCTCAAGAGCATTGTCGAGACGAATGTGTTCGTTAACGTGCTCTCGAAATCACCAGTCCGTCGTCCTGTAGTCAAATTTGGTGGAGGAGATGGGGTCCCTGTCGGCGGCGGGAATTGCGAGGAGAACAGGGTTATGGTCGGAAGACAAGATCGGAAGAGATTGGGGGATGGCTTGGAATTGAAGGTTTTTGGAAATGAAAAAAATCAATAGTGGTAGGGGATGATCCGTTTGACGGGTCGGGTAGGGGACGGGTGGGAGATTCGGGAGCCGCTATCGCTAACCCGTTGTTGACATTGACATAGCTGTTTATGGTCGTGCCGTTGACGTTACCTCGCCGATTATGCCAGATCGCATGTTTCGCATTGAAGTCTCCTCCTACGAGTTGCTGGGGTCCCTCTGCACATATCACCCCTAGTTCGGCCTCCGTTATGCGGTGGCGCGGCGGTACATACACTCCTGTAATTATGAGATTTGTGTTTAACTGTATGTTTACGTGGTCTATGTGTGTGTTAAGGTCGGGGAGGGCGAGGTGCGGTACGCCCCTCTTGACGAGGAGCATGACCCCACCGCCCCGTCCCCGATCCTTACGGTAGTGTGTGTGTAGCCTGGAATGAAGATTCTTGTGTGTGGTTGTAGTTTTGTTTCTGTGAGTATGAGTATATCAATTTTGTGTTGGCTGCAGAATAAGAGCGTTTCCTGCAACTTATTCTGCAGCCCGCACACGTTATAAATACATCCATTTACAGTTATTTTAGTATATTAAAAAGGGGTAATACATTATTTTGGAATTCGGTCATGGCCTGGATGACCTCCATAGGGGTTTAAACTTCCCTAAGGAGGTCAGCCAGGGCACGCATTGCTTTAATTGTCTCTGAAAAATTTATTTTGGTGGTAATCTCATTTGTGATGTCCGATAAATGGTGAGCCGTGCGTTTATACCTGTCGAGCTGGGAGGAGCTTGGGCGGTCGGTGCTGTTGTTGGTGGGCGGCTTGCAGGGGGTTTAGTGGCCGGGGCTGGATTTCTGGGTTCCTGGGATGGTCGGGGGGTGGCGGTCTGTCTCTGCGTTGGAGGGCTTCAATCCTTCTGGAGTACTCGGGGCACTCAGGGCCACCTGGGCAGTTGGCGCAGGTGGGGGTGATGACCGCAGTTGATCCTTGCGTGACCCCACCGTTGGCACCGCCTGCATTGCATGATCTGCCGCTGGTTCTGGCGTCGTTCCCATGTGATTTTGGTGGAGAGAATGAATTTAATGTCCCTTTGGAGATTTTGTAGTGTGGTCTCATTGTTAGTAATTATTAGATAGAGCGGGTTCTTGGTGCCACGCATGATGATGATTTCTTTCACTTCCATTCCCTGGTCGGTCAGGTCCGCTTGTATCTCTTTGGGATCAGGTCCACCCTGCAGCCCTCTGAGGACGAAAGCGTGCGTCTTTTCTTGAGCAGGGATGTAGGTATGTAGAGACCCGATATCACCGGTCTCCTTTATGATGTTGACGTAATTTTTATATTCATCAAAATCGTTTATAAATATTTGAGTCGAATTGGGTCCGTATTTGATATAAAAATCCTTCTTGACATGTCGTTTGATTTCATCTACTAGGGCCTTATGGTTGCCCTGTTCTGCGGTGGTGCAGGACAAGACAATTGGGGGCGGGGTTTTTTGTTTTTGATTGCGTGGTGTTGGGAGCTCTTGCCTGGGCACTGTGCTTTCTTGCCGGATTCTGGGCGCTTGTGTCAATTTTTTCCCTATTTTCTAATTGCTGAAAACGGTTTTTAGTCGGAATGATGGTTACTGACTCATTGGCCGCCGCTTCAGCTAGAATTGCAGCCAGCTTAGTGGATTTTCTGGGCACCTGGTAATCCATGGGCTCGTCAATTGTGGCGAAATTGATTATTGTTGGGTTTTTATTTGAGATGGTTTCCTGATTTATTGCGATTTCGTTGTTAATTATTGTGACCTGACCTTTCTTCAAAAGGTTGTTTATTATGTGTGCCGCTTCGGTGTTACAACGGTGTTACTTTCGCTTACAAGTTCTTTTTGGACGTTTTTGTTTGAAATTCCGAAGGTGGACTTTGGGCCGTTCGTGTCCTGAGCCGGCATATCGATCTCCGGATTTTCGTCGTGCGGGTTTGATATTGTGGTCGATCTGTGCACCTTTCTTAGGCTTTTTGATCGCCTTTTTGCTGTCCGAATCCGGGTCGGACGTGCTTCGGTTTCGGTCAGCTATCGTTCTCTTTATTTTATGTTTACCTGATGAATTTTCTGCAGGGTGACAGCTACTGTCAGATGTGTATGTGTAAGTTGAATTTTTGTTTTTTCCTTCGGAAATCGGCTGCCTTGGTGGGCTCCTTCTCTGGAGGATCCTCAAGGGCACTATCCGCGTCGGTGTCGATGGTCTTATAATAAAACTTTGATAAATTTATCAGCTCTTTTGGTCTATTTGTTTCAGAGTCACTTTCGCCCATACGTAGGGTTTCTTAGCAACGGAAAAACTATATTCTGTACCGGTGTTCACGAGAGCGACAAATGTTTTAAGGCACAAAAGATCACACTGGACGAGCGCAATGGTGTTGTTTTAAGTGTTTAAAGGCGGGGCATGTGTCAAAAAAGATCTCGCTTGAAATGTATTGTTTGCGGATATTCACATGTACCAGTGACGTGTTTGGGTTTAGCTGAAAAGAAAACATCCCAACAGCAAAAAGAGAGTTCGAGCGGACAAAAAAATGTCAAAAAGGACCAGGCGATGCAAAATCAAACCTACGTTTTTCTACAAACTACAAATTTAAGGTTAAAGGTCAATCAGGCATGAAGCAGGTGAGAGCGCTTTTTGAATACAGGTTCACAGCGCTCATACATTATGAAGGCTACTGTATCGTCACTTAGCGAGACCCAAGAGGGCAGAAAAAATTGTACATTGCTTGTTTGGAGGAACATAGATGGAACAAGTGCATTATTGCTATAACGTCACAATTTCTAATGGTAAATACAGGAAGACGTTTGAAGTTTTAGATCAGGCTCAAATTTATAATGTTTCACCAAGTTTTCACTTGGATACAAGAACTGAAAGCACTTAACGTGAAAGTTTCCGATTACCAAAGTCAGGGTCCAGTTGAGATGTTGTTGGTTGGACTGTCGAAGGCAGAGTTCCTACACAGAATTCAACAACTATGACTGTGACATCGACGTTCACGAATCCTTCGATAACAGAACTGTGGCAACTTGATATGTTAGGGATAGAAGAACCCACAGAGAGAAAAACGAAAATGGAAAAGGCCCTAGCAGCAAAAGAGTTGTTTTGTGAGACAGTAATAGTGAATGAGGAGGGAAGGTATGAGGTCAGGTTCCCATGGTTAAAGGGGCACACTCCCCTGCCTACAAATTACTACTTAGCTAAACAAAGGCTTCACAGCGCAGTGAAACAACTAGAGAAAATGGTTTAATGTCTAGGTATAATACAGTTTTTGCAGAATGGAAACAATTAAACATAATTAAGAAACTATGAAAGGTGATGTTGGACATTTTCTACCACATAGACCGGTTGTTAAGGAAGGCTCTACCACTGCTGTTGGGCCCGTATTTGATGTCTCTTCTCGTGAAAAAGAGAAACCATCGCTGAATCAATGTTTAGAGAAAGGGGAAAATTTAATTGAGCTGATACCCGCATTGTTGGTCAGATTTAGAGAATACGAGATAGGTGTCATATCTGACATAAAACAGGCGTTTCTGCAGATAAACGTGAATCCAAGAGACCGTCAGTTTTTTAAATTCTTGTGGATCAATGAGAAAGGTGAAGAAACAGTATACATACACAACAGAGTAGTTTTATTACACTCAGATAGTAGAGAATTTGACAGGAAGCTATAATAGGTTCTGCTGGAGCGACTCGGCTACAGTGATCTCGTGGTTGCAACGTAAAAAGGAATGGGGTACATTTGTACATAACCGAGTGATTGAAATTCGCTCAATTAACAATTAGCAATCAGTCAAGATTGCTGGATTTATTGGTGATATTGTTTTGGCTGATAAGGGTTTTCCGGAAATTAAAACGGTAATAGATTCAAGTGGAAACAAAAGTGAAAATGGTCATGCCACCGTTTTTACAAAAAAAAACTGAATTTTCGAAGGACGAAACTCAAGAAACATAGAGTGTAGCAAAAGTTAGGATTCACGTGGAGATAATAATGCAGCGGTTAAGGACTTCAAATCAAATCAGATATTGAATCAGCTTCCAGTAAATTTATTGCATTGCATAGATGATATTATGCATCTGCTGTGTTCTAGTTAACTTGCAGCATCCAATAATTACTAATAAAAAAGATGCAGAAAAAGAAGATTATAAAATTTGTTAAACTATAATTTTCCCAGAATAAATACTGGATAAAATAAAAAACATTTTTTAAACAGATATTTTTTTAATCAATAAAACATTGTATTATAACTTTCATGTGACAATCAATAAATCACTTTTCTTAACTTATCGTTAATCGACATTTGTATTATAAAAAATATATAATTTTTGGAATATTTTGTCACGTTGTGTGAAGACGAATGATGTGATGCATGAGATCTCAAGGTCTATTGGTCTCATGTGAAACCCTGAATCCGCCCAGTGGTTGGCCTAAATACAAAATAAGGTTATATAAGGTAAGTGTTAATTAGCTCCAAAGTTCATTTTATTACAGTTCTATTTATCACAGTATGTTACGTTAAACGTAGAGTCTCCAATGAGACAACTACATAGTTATAACGAAAAATATGGTGTCAACCTTAATTATAAATTGTCTCACAAAAAAGTGTTAATGGTAGCTAATGTATACCAAATGCAATATTGCTGATAGCGTACACGTGAAATTAGTCCTTAAAATAAATCTTACAGGATGTTAAACATTTACAGAATTTTCATATTAATTTTCATATGACATTAAAATCCTTATTTATTTATATATACAAAAAAAAAAAAGATTATTATAGAGACCTTATATACCAATATTAATTGACAAACTGATATTTTAAAACTCGAATTATCTAAATAGATATTTACAAACCTTAGTTAATTAAATGAATATTTTTAAACTAAAAGAAAATCTATATATGAGTGACTTATATAAAAATCATCATTGGCTCACTACTGCAGCATATTCGCGTTACGTCAGTACCAGTCTGCATTCAAGAAGAGAAGGCAGCAACTCCTAGTTGTTCATATACATCAGGGATCTGTTAAAAACTGCTTCCAATCAGGACTTCAAAAACATGAGGGATCTCCGTAAGACGCTAAACCACCAATCTCTACTCAAGGACGAATGAAAGTTACACCAGCCATCATGGACGCCAATGGATTTCATAAAAACGTCATCGGGAAGAAAAAAATAATCCAGGAAGTTCTAATACTAACTAAACATACGCGGCAAAGTAGAAGTAAAATAATATTTATATAGTGGAGAGTTAATGCGAAGAAATGAAGGTAGGTAACAAATGTAATTATTTGCAGTAAATCTGTAAATATTAAATCCGTAGATTTTTGTTATTTATTCGTAAATACCATGTATATGTCCGTACAGGTTAGAATCATTTTGTTCATATACATTCATCTGAAAAGCTGAACGCATAAAATTAATAAATATTACACTATTTACTTACATTAATAACCTTTAAAAAAGTGTAAAATGTTACAGATATATATATATATATATATACTTAAAACATGTGTTTTCTTTTAAGCGAGTCACGTTTGAGGAACTGAAGGCCTTACAAGCAACAGGAAAAATAAAACTATTGCCAATGCCAACACTGCAGCAGCCACCACCTATTTTGCAACATGATCAGTCACAATCTTTATATACAACTGTCATGTATTCCCAGTCAACAGTCACCAATTCAAAAATCACACTATCTCAGCAACTTTCACAATGTTCTACGGCAATACCGGAAAACTTTGTGGATAACACGGAAAAGAAGATGTTCATCAGAAACCAGAAGTCCAAGCAAATCACCAAGAATCAGTGGATGCAAAGATCGTGTGGACAAGATCGGCGACTTTTGCACTTTTGTCGGCTTATGAATCAAGAGATGTTGAGGCAGACCGCACCAAAAAAATTAAAAATTTGGAAAGCCATTGCTGATGAGCTGAATGCCTCTTTGTTTAGTTCCTCCAAACAGGTCAGAGTAATTTTATAACCGTATTAGCGTGAGCGAATCTATGATGCAATTATTTTTTTTATTAATTCACATTTGCTGCTTTTCTTACAGATAACCGGCGACCAGGTACGCTGGAAACTTGCAGCAATGAAGAAATGCTAACAAAAAAAAAAGATCATAATCGTGGCAGCGGCAATGATCGAAAAGCGTTCGATGAATTCGAGGAACGCTTGTCTGAAATTCTAGTAGACAAGAAATGTACCGACGACCCAACTTGCTCCTCCTTCAATTCTTTGATGCCGGGATTCGTCAATACATCAGAGCACCAAAATCAAAATGTTGACGAATCTAACAAATCAAGGATTTTAATGTAAATATTGAATTTTCAACATCCGAGGAAGCAAGCAGTGATGGCTCTGTTTTTAAAAAAATTAAAGCATCTCATGGGACCGGGTCAAAAATGGCAAAAACAAAACTGGAATTGGAGAAGCAATGGTTGCAACATTTAAAACTTGCGCAGAAAGAAAAAAAATAGGGAGAAAGCGGAAATAAGCAGAAAGAAGAGTTGCAACTGAAAAAAGAAAAATTGAAATTGAAACAAAGGAAACTTCAATTCGAGGATCTGAAACTGGCAAAAAAAATGGAACGGCATTGGGAGAGGATGAACATCGAAAGGGAGAAGTGCAAGAGCTTCTTTAGTGATACCTGTTAAGTTCTGCATTTCATATTTTATACTATGATTTTATAGTTTCATAAGACTCGATCTATATCGAACTCGATCGTAACGTTTGAATAGAAGTGTTTAAAGCTAATGCGGTGACTTACCAGAGACACTGCCCTTAAAATGACTTGTGGCCTTTGAACAAATGCAATGGGATGAAAAGGATCGCCTGTCGCGAGATTAAATTACAATACTATTTTTAGTTGACAAATACTATTATTGTTTCTATGAGTTTTATTATAATAAATGTTTAAATATTTTGTGAATATGCTTAGGTTATAAGTAAGCAATCTTGTTCTTCGCCAAAGCGTTATAAAGAAACTGAACTTATGGTACATGTGCTCGATACTCAACAAAGTTCGACACAGAACAAAATATGCTCTCTGGACAAAACCTCATCAACGGAATTTTATATAATATCCAAAAATTTCAAATGTAATATAAACAATTGCCACCTATAGTAAAATCATATAGTTAAGTCACTCGATAAATTAGAATTGCTTTAGGGCTAGAAATTATATACAATTGAGATAATTAGATTTAGTGTGAAAGTGCGTGAACTAATTTTTAACATGAACAGTTTGATTTTTCGTATGTTACAATTTCGAGTTAAATTTTCTGCAGTTTCTGGAAACATATTCTCAAACAAGATTCTTCGACGATTTCTCGCGTTTCTTTGTGGATCATTCCTGCCATCGGCCTCGTTTTCATCATCAAATATGTTTCCTATTCATGCGCATGGTTATCATTATTTAAATATTCTCCATTAATTAAACATATATTGTGCAGAACGCAACATGCCACTATAACGCGTATTGTGAAATGAATATCTCGTAATTGTATCATTGTCAGTAAATGAAAACGGTTCTTCAAAATTCCAAAGGCTCGTTCGACTACACTACACGCATTTGAGCAATTTTCATATTGAACTCAAGTTGTGGGTCTGTTAAATTTCCGTTATCCCTGAAAGGACAAACCAGCCATTCTTGTGCGATACCATTGTATCCTTTATCACCCAGCACAAAAGTATTATTTGGAAAAATTCTTTCACGGTTCTGTTCGGCTGATAAAAAAAGGTCAGATCTTCTTAACATTCTAGCATCATGAAAAGATCCTGGGTCCTCACAATACACGTTTGCGAATCTCATGTCACAGTCAAATACAACTTGCAGCAGAACAGACTAGTGTTGTTTTCTATTGAAATACACCCTACCATTTTCTTCTGGCTGATTAATATGAATATGAGTACCATCTATTGCTCCAATACAACTACGAATACCTGCGACATTTTCAATGTTTGAGATATTCCTCCAAGCTCGTCACCATCTGGCCATTTAATGATTTGTGGAACGAGTGTAACAAGCCAGTTAACAACCCTTCGCACGATACGAAATACAGATGAAAATGATATGTCGAAAAGATTTGACAGTACTCTGTAGGACTCCTTGTTGCCAAGAATCCAAAGTGTCATTAGCAAACATAGTTCAGTAGGTTTATTTTCTTTACCAAAGGTATGGGTCGGAATGAATCCACTGGCATCCAAGTTTTCTGAAAATAGATTGACACACTTATATTCACTATCTCTCAGCATAAGAGGCCTTCAATATCATTATGAAATACGTATAAAGAGTTACCCAATAGTATGTTTACGATTGGCCGTTCTAATCTAAAATCTTCTTTAAACTCATCATTGCTTTTAGCATGAACAGTAGAAAGTGGAGAAGAGGAAATAGAAGCTCCTCTTCATAGGCATCGTCTTCAAATAGTTGGTTGAAATCATAATCGCTCATAGAGTCAGAACTGCTGCTACTGCTGCTGCTTGGTGCGTCTATGACGATGGTTAATATAGCTTCATCCATCTAATAAAATCAGTAGTTTTATATTCCAATTAAGCAAGTATTAATTATTTGAAAATTTGTTTATTTTTTAATAAAAGTGTACAAGTTTGTACTCACATCGACAAAATGTTATTCTTTGAAGAATTATCAAATAAGAAAATGTAAAGAAAATGAAGCTCCGCTGTGGCGACGTTTGACTTCAAAATTACTTGTGAATAAATCGTTCTTTAGCTGAAACAAAAACTTAATTTTCTAATTTTCTAAACGCCTGAATTTTGTAATGCTGCTTTACACATACAATTATGTTACAACTATTTATGTACGTAGTGTATACTACATTTAGTGTTTCAAAATTATGCTCCATTTTCTAAGCATACAATACATCTTACCCTACAAATTTGTTTCTAAACTGAATAATCTTTGTTTTTTCGTTATCCACTTTCTAACCTCACTTTATACACGTCACCTTTTCACGAAACTACTAGCCTATCAAGCGTTCCATTTCGTGAGAGTCAACACTAGTCAATACGAGTCGACACATAAGTCGCTGGGAGTCGTATAAATGGAAAGCACCCACTAAATTTTCATTCAGTACTGTATACCCATCAAAAATTCACCCCTTCACTACGTCTACACTAGACTACTCAAACAAATAGGGAAATCATAAAACGATACTATTTTTTTGACGGTCACAACTGATTAAGACATTTAGCAACGTTCAACTCGTACGGCCAACGGTCTCCAGGCAAAAGTGGACGAATTGACAGCAATGACCAATGATCACCACTTGACGCGTGCCCAATATGACGGATGTTAATTTCCATAGAAGTATGTACAATGATCCCATGTGAACTGACCTGATCACAAGGGATCTAAGAAATAGGATCTAAGAAATAGACATAACAAACGAAATATAAAAAGGACGGTTGTATTCTCCAGTATGAGTAGTAATCACCATACAAAGCCCTCTAACACAATGTCACATGTGGTGGGTCAAAAGATGAAAGATAACTACACCAGATAACAAGATACGCAGATCCAGCTGCAGGAAAAGCCTCGTTCTTGATATCTGTCGAATAGACAACTCATGAACAATGTGGAGAAAGATAAGCATAGAGAAAAACACTCATGCAGGTAAATCACGAGAAGAAGAAGATGAAAAAAAGAGGGAAAACCCGTAAAGAATTTAGATGGTAGCCAAGCTACAACATCAGAGACGATGGGTTGTCGCCTTGCCAGCAATATAGTAGGTAACTAACGGGAGCATAACACTCGAAACAAAAATACAGACTTGAGGGTACTCTTGAAAGAGATACTGTGGCTAATCTCCCAGACAACGAAATTAATACTCCAGTATGCTTAGTAGTGCCACCCAGTATAGCGTTAACTGACCTAAGCCAAATTAACCACCAAATAGACATTCCCAGTGCATACCTTCGTAATCCATTCCACATCATCAAAGACAGTCCTCCGGAACCGAGTCACACCTAAAACTATCAAGCCTCTGTCTGACACCGACCACATATGTATATATCAAAATCATACATTCACAATAAACTTCAAAATGTTCATATACCAACATATCATTATTAAAATCAACAAAAAGACTAAATATTAAAAATCATTATCAACCAAATCATTATAAATCAGATCTACTCCAACTAAGCGAGTAACTTAACTGTTCTACCATCAGTCACTGTCCGAAATGAACACCTGCGAAACAGAATCGAACGCAACTTCAACAGCTGATCTAATGTCAAATATGTAAATGACAAAAATGTTTATGAAACGCTGTTCGTAATCATAATCAAATATATGTTTACATTAATTAGACTATTCTTTCCAAACCAAAGTACTGAATTAACTATGATATTTGTTCTATCAATATTATAGGCTAACAAAATATTTAACACTTTAAAATGTAATAACTAATATTTCCATCACGTTTCAGGTATTGAAGATATTATCAAATTGAAGTGTAAAGTATGTTGAAAATTTGTTATACAATATTTCCTACTATACTCTACCAGGAGCGATCAAGAAATTACACAGAGATCTACACTCAAGTAAGTTATCTCGAATATCTTTTAGATGGTTGATTATATGGAAGTACATGTCAACACAACTATCGAAAGGATAGGCTTCGTATACCTGTTCTACGTTACTCAAGATATTTACATAATATTCTTTATCTACTGTACTAGTTTTATATTTTAAATATACGAGCAGTATAAGAAACTCGATGGAAAAATCATTTATTACAGGGTGTTACAAAATAACAAATGACTTAACATTTAAATTGAATGGTTTACGTAGTTAATAAAATATGAAATTGTAAGTACTTTTAGTTATATTTAATTTAAGACAATATCAGCCGTAACAATATTGCTAATATATTTTCCTGTAAAAGATCGGTGTTGGAGTATTGCTTCATCTTCGACGAAGTCACGGTATGTCAGTAACCAAATCTATAACTTTGTTATTTTGATGAACATATTTTAAACTTTCAGCAGTCAATGTCGTGTACAACGTTGGTAAATAATTCTCAAAATAAAAATTTTCGCTCTGTAAAATTACTGTAAAAAATAGAAATAATATTTATTGATTTAACAAATATCTAACAATTTTATTGAGAAGAAATTACTTACGATTTTTTGAATTTTATTACTTACCTATATTTATTTGTAATATTTGTTATAAATACTTTGCCAATTTAACCAACTTAACCTAATGTTCACTGAGTTTTTCATTATTTTTACATTGATCACACTTCTTTTTTTTATAAATTCATACAAATAAAAAAGAGAAACAAGTATGAATTGCCACTTTTTTTTAACATAGGCAGATTTTTTTAAATTAATAATAACAATTTTTAATTGGGAAGTCTCATTTATATCTATATATGAAAATGAATGTTTGTAATTTAGTAAACGGCACAGCAAGGCGTGACGGGTATGGCTAGTTAATAATAAACATCCATCTAACAGCCTCCTTTAGTTCATACATATTCTGGCACTACAGTCGTGCACCTAGCAAATAGTCATACACTAAGCCTTAGAGTATTGGAAAAAATCCGAACTCTCTGACACCAAAAATACAGATTTGGAATTTTGAAAAAAATTGAAAATGTTCAATTTGCCCCTGAAGAGGGGCCGCGCACGAAATCTTCCATAAGGCAAAAAGTTGTGGGTCTATATCTGAAGAACATAATCCCGCACAGAAATCATACAATATCGACCAGCAAAATGGCGCAAGTGATTTTACTCGTTACTGTTTTTTGTTATCATCGCTTTGATATCAACGCGTTATCATCGCGTTGAAAACGAATCTGATTCGATTCGATTTATATTGAGGATTAAGTTACGCGTTGGGGAAGGTAAAAAATTAAAACAAAATATAGTTTAGATCCAAGAAAATGTTTTATTTTCATCTAAAGTCGTCACATTCGTCGGCATTATTCTCCTCTCATTGATCGCTTTCATCTTCTGCTTTGTGGTCGACCTCCTGCCCTACGGGGTTTTTCACTGATGAGAGGAAGTCATTGAGGTCTGGACCATGGTCTAAGCAACCTAATTGTACCATTACGCCGGCTATGTGGGAACAGCAACCGACGGTTCTGAGACCAACTTTGCTCTCTCATCTCCAACCCGGGACGGAGTTTGCGCCTGTCCCACTTTGACTGTATTTAACGTATGCTTTGTAGGTGTACGAATTTGAGTGTCGAGACTGCAATAACACCCTTACGAGGGTTGGAGGAGATTCGGACTTGGACACTTCGACCTTCGTGGCGACTAACATGCTCCGCTATATAGGATTGTGCCATGTGTACCTGACAAAAATATATCCCAAATGAATTTAATATCAACTCGAACCGTCTTAATACTCTCATGGTATACATTGCCCATTAGGTACGATTACTAATGTAACTGTCCTTATTTCACTGCCTTGTGGGCAGTAACTCTTGAAATTCTTCTTGACAGTGGCCAAAAAGGCGCAACCATGTTCATAGTGGTTACCGTTGCGTGTATACCTAGCAATCCATCGGTGAGGATTTCTCCAAAGATGACAACCGGTTCAACATTATCTAACGTATATCCTGGAGGAACTGCATCAAGAAGTATATTTCTTGTTGTATTTATTACCGCTACATCTACGTGATCCGTACAGGGAAGAAGATTGATGGCAAGTAAAAAAGAGCAATACGCATTTTCATACCATTACCTAAAAAAAATTATGCATATTCAATGTCTGTCGGTATTTTTTCCTTTTAAAAATATAAATAAAAAAAATAATAACAAACTGAATCTACAGATTTGTTTTGGTTAAATGATATACATTATTCGATACACTTTCGATATCCGAAATGGAATTACTGATATCGTCTGTGTCGTCCGATTGTTTTGATTTGAGTTCGGCCTCCGCGCGTAACTGCCTACCCGTGAAACATTTGGATCTAATTCAGTCTCATCTCCAGAATCTTCGTCAGTAAGCACATGTGGATCGGGAGGTATAATATAAATGTCTGTAACAGTGTTACAATCATCAGTATAAACAATTTCAGGGGCTTCTTGTAGCGCTAAACCACCCCTGAAACCAAATAAAAAAGGTAAGTTGTTACAACGTTAACAACTTTAGATGCAAAATACAAACTACTTCAATTTCAAATTAATTTTTACTTTATATGTTCTTTATTATTATAAGAAACAAACAAATTCCGTTCAAACTGTACTTCCACCTGTCACAGTTCTAAAAGCCAAACGGACGCAATCAAAACGAAATACATGTTAAAGCGATATTTTAACAGCGACTTTTGGCGCCATCGCGTTTCAGAACATGGTTTTATATTTTTAACCGACGCGACGGCAGAAAACTAGTAATTTTGCTTGCTGTATGGCAATGCCAGTACTTGATGGGTTAATACCTCCCGCATTATTTTCTCTATGGTTTCTTTCTTTAAGTGATTAGGATTCATCAAATGTAACTTGCTTTACTCTGGATTTGTAACTCCTCGAGGCTTCTTTAAGGTACGTTTTCC
This sequence comes from Aromia moschata, assembly GCA_029963805.1. Taxonomy (NCBI): domain Eukaryota; kingdom Metazoa; phylum Arthropoda; class Insecta; order Coleoptera; family Cerambycidae; genus Aromia; species Aromia moschata. The sequence goes on along the minus strand of JAPWTK010000505.1, from coordinate 75,974 downwards.
TCGGGGCGACTGTAACGATGATCGTTTGGCGATTATTGTTGAACGAGTAAATAAACGATAATCGTTGAGCGACAATCGTTGGCAAACATCTTTCAATCGTTGCAATCACATTGTTCCGGAGGGAGGGTGTCTTAAACAGAATGAGTTTAAAATTGAGAAGATGTAAAAAATTGTTACTAAAATTGATTTTGATTGAGGAGATGGAAGACGACAAAGTACTTTTCCGTACGTATGGGATGAAAAGTCTGAGCAGAAACACTATATCAAAAATTGATCACTAACCATTGTGAAGCGTGAAGACAACAAAAAATTCTCCGAAGCGACTTTCTGTCGAGCAGGGATGTGAGGGATGATTCGCCACTTCCTCAATAAGAAGTTCATCATCCGCCTCAGAAAACGAGAGACAGGACGCGCCTGATCTTCTCACATATAATCGTTAGCGACTGACGATTATATTAACTCTTCTCCTGAACAACTATTTAAGAGATACTATCGTCGTTAACGACTCTAGCGGCAATCGCTCGAACCAAAACAGCTACAAGTAATCACTTATTGTTGTGTGTCTCTCAAGCCGCAAGCTCGCGGAAAGCATTTAACTGTCTACTAAACCATCAACAAAAGTATATGTGCCAATTTGTTTAAGAAATTCTTTAGGTGCTATAACTATAATATTATTTTTCAAGACGATCAAATCCAACAAACATTTTATTTTCTTTGATAGCTCCCACCATAAACAACATCAGACCACGGTTTGCAACATTATCGTTTCGTCCTAATATACCTAAATCCTCAAGACGAAATATATGTATCTTTGGTTATTGGGTTTTTTGTTTGGGTTAGGTTGGGTTTGAGGATAAAGTTCACCCATTTTCTCCGCCTGCCATTTTCAGTATTCCAAAACATGACGTACTATTCACATTCAAATAGAATTGACGACAAAACTTTATTTTTAAGGGCAACTGAAAATATATTCTAAATATCAGTAAAATCATAAATATCAGACAATTACTACATAATATCATTTTTCGTATCTATGCATCTATGGGTAATCTGAGAAAACTTTTGCATGCATAAATCAAATGCTAACCTTTGCAAAATGAACATCGCAGAGCTTGATTTGTTGTAAGATCTTTTTATTATTGGTTTCTGAATATTGTTATTGTTTGCCGCTTCTAATGTTTCTAACACGTTATACCTGTTCGCTAGAAACTTTTTAATATCCTTAATTTTTGGGTCATTCAGTTTGGCCAAAAATTCCTCCCATGCTCATTTTGTAGTGGTGTCTAATTAGTTGTAATTAAATAGATTAATGGACAATCCTATGTCTCTACCGATTCGCCCATATTTTTTAACACTTTAAAGTGTTTGTTAAAGGACCCCGCACATTCCTTATGGGAATTGGCCCTTGGTGAAATTGCCTGAAATTTGAATAAGTTGTTTTTCAGAAGCTCCCGATCAAAAGTCCTCATGGGCACGAAGTCGGAAAATATACAGTTTTTTAGATATTAGGGGTAGGAAGTTTCCTATCCGGGGTCTTGCCCATGACTCCAAAATCTTTTCGTTGGGTCTTTGTAGTCTTTTTCGCGTTATTTTTGAACGGCCATCTTGCCCTTTTTCCAGAGAAATGAATATTACTAGCGGAAGTGGAGACTTTCTGTAATCGCTCTTTTAGAAGCAGATTTAGAATGTGGTCATTGGCAGTTGACAGTTGCCAAGAAACTAATGGCTTGCTCTCTCCCTAATGAAATAATTATCATATCGGTAACAAAAGATTACCAAAAGGAATCCCCATCCCTCCGACAGAAGTTATTACTGGTTAGTGGCCAGCTACCGAAATCTCACTTCTCTCTCAATATATACACTAGAATCAATAATCTCTCCACACTTATTTTGTCTGCAGGGCCCTCCTGGAAGTATAACGTGTTCTTCTATCACGAGGTCCAAGGGCTCAGTCATTTCTTCTGCAGTAATTTTTATTGTTGGTAACGAATGCTTCCTCGGTGTGCATCCATTGGGACATATCTTGGAAACTTTTGGAACTGACATATCTGGCGTTTTTCGGAAGATACAATTTGCTAAAGAGTCCACCGTGGTCTGGTATTCGACTGTTGCAATAGTATTTGGAATTGCAGTTTTATGGAAATACTTAAGAAACAGTTGTCCTCTCGTTTGTTACGTTTTTACTGTTAGTTTTTTATCCATAACTTGCAGTACGAATTCGTACAGTGGATTGTCGATATTTTGTTCGTTCATATATTCTTTAAGTTTTAGACTATCTGTCGCGCCAACAAGAAATATTTGAAAGAGACTGTCAAAACTGCATGTATTTTTCATAGACAGTTTTGCCTTTTGCAGTGTTATTACACCAGTTAAATTTCCGTTTTTAATAATTGGCAGTGCTCTGAAGTTAGGTGCGTTGATCTGGTCCAAAATTTCCGGATTACGTTTATCCAGATACGTCAACTTTTTTCGTTTACTTGGTTTTTGTCCTTTGTGTCTCCAGTTCTCAAATTCGTTTAAAGCGACCCCTATATCTTTTTTAGAGTTCTCAAAGCACTCCATACAGAGCCGGCGCTCCCCATATCCATCTTCTTCCCCCTCTATCGCTTTGGAGCATGTACTTTTTTTTCATTTAGTTCTTTGAAAGAGCTTCTGTCTTCAAAGTGAAAGTTGACAGGAACATCGGAGTTGTTAGTACCAAAGTTATTTTCTTTATCGTCATCGCTGGCGTTACTTTCCGGACTTTGCTCCTTTCGTTCTTTTTTAACTTGTATTTTTTGTGGATTTTTTCGTTGTTCGTTTTCGCCGTTCGACCTCAAGGAGCAATCGACGATTTTGAGTTTTCCGGTGTAATAATTTATAATTTCTTCCGTCGCCAACACGAGTAGGATTCGGAACTACTTTATTTTTTATCGTGTCAAACTCTTTTTCAACGGGCGCACTGCTTGCAGGAACTCGGCCATATCTGAATGCATCTCTTCGGACGCAGGACCACAGGGAGATGGTTTTTAACTGTTTAATTAAGCGACTCGAAAATGTTTCACATTGTCTTGGATTTATGTCACCTTCTTCTTTTTCTAAGACAGTATTGACATCCGATGTTATCGAAGTTATCTAATTGCGCGAAAAATCGAGTTCCTGACAGTCATCAAAATTGAGCTCAACAAGAATTGAGCTGATTTTACGAGAGAAGAAAAAAAAGTTATCGAAAAGCTCTACATGTCAGCAATAGGGCAGTTGATTATCAGTCGCAGTTTAGACGATACATCACAGCTTGTAAAAGCTCTCTTGACAATTGCATTCAGCGAAAATGCGGGAGAAAGTGTCAACAAAGCGTTGACATATGTCAAAAGCTGCCTCTGCAAGAAAGAGCCTGAGACTCGAGAAATAGAAGACATTATAGATTCAGCGTAGGAAGAAGAAAATGACGCACTTTGCAGTGATAAAGTCGATGAACAAGAAGAAGATGACTGTCAGGAACTCGATTTTTTCGCGCAATTAGATAACTTCGATAACATCGGATGTCAATACTGTCTTAGAAAAAGAAGAAGGTGACATAAATCCAAGACAATGTGAAACATTTTCGATGTTGCTCATTACATCAAGATGTAATGAGCAACATCAATTCTGATGTACACTGGAGGTAAAGTATTGGTCAAGCACGCATCTGCATATAATAAGAAAGCTTTGTGTCCCGTGAATGCAGAGGAGCACGCGTTCAGTAATGCCTTCGACGAATCGCATACCTGTAAAACGGTGAATTAATTAGACTTAGTAGCTATGTTTCACAGACAACAGAGAAATATGACATTAGAAAAAAAATAATAGTAATGGAATAAAATAAATAATGGCAATGGAATAAAATGTCATGGTAGATAATTCAGATAAACCCTCAAATACATAACGTCAAAAATTCGTTAATGTAGGGAGCTTAGAAATTTCTAATGACTTCTTAGCTTTCTTATAAAGATTTTACAACATAAATAATTTTCTTATAAAAGACATTTGAGGAAAGCTGTAGGACTTTTAAGGATATTGTATTAAGCACTGAAAATGCATTACAGTGATAAAAATTAAATTTTGTGCTATTAAATTAATGATACTAAATAATTAAATTTTAATATAAAATTCGAAATTATTGCTCTTGCTACACGAGAATTTAGAACACTATCGGTTCGTGTTAAAACACGGCTCAGTGGTTTTCTTAGCACAAGAATCGAAATATTTTCTATTACAAGAGTTAGTCGTATTACAGAAACTGTTTCATATATTAAACACGATTTACTCGTATCGTGAAATGACTCTGTCATGTTATAAAACTCAGTCTGTCTAAAATACAAACGAGTGCTTTCTAGAATACGACTGACTCGTGATTTAGACAATTTTTCGATTCGTGTGCCATCAAAACCATGAGAACAACTGACTTGTGTCTTCAACACTACACAGTCTACAACTACTACCATTTCGTACCTTGGACTATGAATGAAGGCTCTAAAGAAAAAAATTATCAAATGGTTTAGTAAATTTTGCTAGAACTTTTATTAGAGCTTTTATATGTATGTATGTATGTCCAGAGTACTAAATGGTTTAGTAATTTTTTATATGAATATTTTCTATGTGTAATTAGTTTTGTTTTAGATACTCCGTGAACCACTAATGCGACGATAATAGTATATTGTTTATCAAGGACGAGAACTGTGACTTTCGTTACATGTGTAATTGAAGCACGAGACTTGGGAACCGAGGTCATTCTAGCGGCCCGAGGATGACGCGGATGCCCGAGGTTCCTGAGACGAGTGCTGTAAACACGCACTTCAGAAGTGTCATGCTGACCCATGGTGCATCGGACATTTTTTATTATGCATTACCTAAAAGTGCTACTGATGCACGCAGAGAAATTATGTTCTAAAAATTACAACAATTTGTTGGAAAATAGACAAAACTGGCATATTTGTAATTTTTACAACACTTCTGTAAAATTTACATTTTATTGTAAAACAAGACATTTTGTTGTAAAAATTGCAACATTTTGTTGCAAAAGTTCCGAAGTGTCAGTTTCGTCCATATTTCCCGAATTGTTGCAATTTTTGCAACATCGTTTCTCTGCGTGTGTGAAAAGGATATGTAGTGACACACTTGAGTCCGCTTCCGTCATCGGGCACGAATGTGCTACTTCGCGCTCACTTCACAGGCATCAAAAGTAGCACTTTTAGTACATGCGTAACAAAACAAACCGTTTTTCTCTGGAAAAAAAGCGTTTTTTTATGATTTATTTGCAAGAAAACGAAGCAACAAATTTCGTCAACTTTTTTTATTATGAAATACATAAACTGGAGATACAGGAAATTTTTTTTCAAAAAATCAAAATGGCGGCCGGCAAATAGGATGCAATCACGGTGCGGTTAGGCGGACACAGCAAAACGTCGTGCAGTTTTTTCAGCCCCTGAGTTATCTGAAATCAAAAAATGAAACATTTTTATAAAGTATAAGATTATATTGTGGATCAACATAGGGGTTTTCAAAAATTTTTATTTTACGCGATTTGGTGCAACTTTTTTGAAAAAGTAAACAAGTTCGATTTTCGGTGGAAATCGTACTTTTTTGTTTAAAAGTAAAATAAAAATTTTTGAAAATCCCTATGTTCCTATATAATCCTATAACCCTATAGTTTATAAAAATGTTTCATTTATTGATTTCAGATAACTCAAGGGCTGAAAAAACTGCACGAAGTTTTGCCGTGTCCGCCTAACCGCACCGTGATTGCATTCTATTTGCCGGCCGCCATTTTGATTTTTTGAAAAAAAATAAATTCCTGTATCTCCAGTTTATATAGTTCATAATAAAAAAAAGTTGACGATATTTCCTGGAGTGGGTACTGGAACCATCGGCGTACAAACAAAAAACTGGACGTTTTCCAGGAAAGTTGGCATCTTCAAGAGAAAATTAAAACTTTTAATCTTCTCCTGAAGATGCCAACTTGATTGGCGAAACGGGCGTCGAGAAGAGTATAGTAATTCGGTGTTTCGTGGAAAACATCCAGATTTTTTTTTTGGTGATATTTGTTGCTTCGTTTTCTTGCATGTGAATAATAAAAAAATGCTTTTTTCCAGCGAAAAACGGGAAGGCCCCTTAAGTAACGTTTTTTCTTCGTCTTTCGCATAACATTCTTCAGGATAAAACTACATGGAGAGGAATTGCGAATTTCTATTGTTATAAGTGCTTCGTGCGACAAAAACACATATCTAAACTTTTATATTTTTTATATCGAATATAACTGCTGCAGTAGAATTAATCACGAAGAAAGTAGTATAATTCGTCATCACTCATATTAAAAATGAAATGTAATAATTTCGAACTCTGTTTTTGTAGGGTTCTGCCCTAGCGTAGTTATATTGCGTGGACCGCCCACTTGTTCAACACTAATTAAAACCGTTTTTTTCTGCAAATTTGTTTATTTGAGGACGGTATATCTTACGTACATCAACACGTTACAAACATTATTACTGTATTACTCTACTATCAACTAAACATCCCGCCGGTCTTGACAAGCTTTCAATAATTCAAATGGAAATTAACAATAAATATGGTAAACTTAACCATTAAACAAATGCATAAACTAAACATACAAATATATAGGCAAATGTCATAAACATGTTACCATAGTAGGTACAATAGATAAACATAATCAATAAGAAATAGAATATCAGTTTCAATGGGTAAAATACAAACTGTGTGCACAGCTCTTTTTAGAAGACTATCATTCAGGGTTTTTCCACTTACGACCCGTACTACACCATCACTACCTGGGTGCACTGCCACTATTCTGCCTAGTTTCCATTGGAGTGGGGGGTGCGTTGGTGTCCTTAAGTAGAACCAACGTGTTAACGCCGATCTGCTGGGCGTGCTGGAACATCCACCTGGATCTGCCTTGTAGAGTAGATATATATGTTAACTTATTTATAGGGTTGTTACCCCAATAAAAGTCTTAATAATATTCAAACGCATTTATTTCGGTGTACTACAGCGATCGATTGCTCAATCCATAAGCGACTGACTGTCCTTGTTCACGCTCGCTTCTCGCGCATGCTCATGCTGTTCGGCCGTCCTGGTAAAACAGCGACACCACCGTGGCTATGGGTACACTGCAACAAGGGTATTAGGTAACACGGCCATCCTAGAATCGGAGCGTCCTTGCTCCGTCCTAGTTATTCATCTGAAAACAGAGACGTACCGAAGCAGATTTTGTTGTTCGCAAAGAAACTCTCATTCAACCATTCATCAAACGCTTATATCAACAAATCAGTTGTTTAAGTTTAGTAAACCAGTCAACATGGTATTGTATTTAATTGGCCTGCTGGGCACAGGGACTACCTCAATATTACTTTGCTTAGGCGGTCCCTAGACGGTCAATAACATTGCACAATATTACGAATTGCGCAATATCATTGTATGACGCCTCTTCCACAAACGATCATATTTTTTTGCTCAATAATATTGACGGATCACAAATGTCAATATTTTCGATAAAGCAGAACCTAGTGTTTAGTGTTGCACTGTTGGAACTGTCTGACCAAGGTTTGGCTGCAGCTGTCGTGTTGGTGCTTAAACTCAAAAAGCGAAAACGTTGTTGGTCCAAAGAATGGTTCAAAAAAAGGCAAAAATATACTCACGAACATATTCTAAGAGATTTGGCGTACACTGAGGTAATTGATTTTAAGAATTTTGTAAGATTGGATTTGGCAAAGTTTCAAGAGCTACTAGACTTGGTTATACCGTTGAGAAAAAAAAATACAAATATGAGGGAAGCTATACCACCTTTTCAACGCCTATCAATTACACTACGATATCTTGCAACTGGAAATACTCTCTAGGATTTGAAATTTTACAGTGCTACTTGTATTTCACCACAAAGTCTTTCTTTAATAATTATGGAAACCTGCGATGCGATAATACAATGTTTAAGGCATTTAATCAAGGTACGAAAATAATACTATTAAATCGTTTATTTTTTAAACTTTTTAAACAAAAAAATACAAACATATTATTCTCTAAAGGCACCTAAAAGGCTAAGGATTTAACATTTTGTTCTTGGGAATGGTTTCTGTTTTGTTATGGATAGTAAGTATATGATAGCTGTTGTGTTTGTGATGTTGGTAATAAAGGCTGGCTATTTATTGAAGAGTCGTACTGCGGCGATGGCGTGGAGCTATAATGTATAGGAGTTGGCGTAGAGCGTAATTCGTTGGTGTTGTATTTTCTATTTCATTTATTTTTACCGAATTGCGGTGTAACATTCCCAATTGTCCTTCCATTATGATGGCAGCAATAGCATTTTTAGCAAATATTTGTTGCATGGGTTCCATTTTCTTAAATATTTTTTTCTATTCCAGGTATTTAGCAACTGGCAACAGTTTTGTATCACTGCACTACGAATATTTACTTGGAGAAACTGCTATAAGAGAAATTGTCCGAGCTACGTATGATGCTCTTTGGGAGCGTTGCTGCCAATTTATATGCCGAAAGTAACAAGTGATGATTGGTCACAAATTGCCAATGATTTTTACAAAATCACACAATTTCCAAACTGTATTGAGGCAATCGACGGGAAACACATCAGAATAAGAAAACCCAATTCAAGCGGCTCTGAATTTTATAATTGAATCGCTATATGCAGAAACAACATGTCCAAAAAACCAATTTTAGAGGGAATGAAAAAAACACTTCGGTCTATTCCAGGCAATATAAATCGTATTAAATAGGTCAAAACGATAGTTTAAAGTGATCTTAAGGAATCAGTCTGACTTAAATTAAAAAATATAATTTAAATTTCCTAGAATTTTTCAAAAAAATGGACATGTGTCTTTTCTGCGTAGCTTGGATTTCAAATAAAAAACGTTGTTCTATTTCGAAATAAAAGTATATTATAAAAAGTTTACACATTATTTATTATGTTTATTCGCTAATTGGTAATAGTTTTTCTCAATTTGCGTTTTATTATCGCAAAGTCTCTGTCACAGGGAAGGAATGAATGTCCCCTGGAAAATAGTGAATAATTTTCGAAAATTAGGCAGTATCGGTTGATCATTTTTTGCTTTTCATTATTTAATATGTTCTTTTTTTATTTCCAGTTTTTCTTTTTCTAAATCAAGTTTTTCAGTTTGTATTTTATTATACTGCTCGTAAAATGCTCGCTTGTCTTGCCTGAGCAATTCGAGGACATTGGTGTTGCCTACATTTCGCACTCGTCTAATATTCCATGCTTTTGGTGTCCTATTCGATATATTAGAAGCACTTGAGATGACCTTCTTGGGTGTACACTCAACTGGCGCATTCTCTTGGTTACCTTGTGGTTCTTCCAACTGTTTTTGCATTGATGCAATAGTCTGACTATCTAATAATAATTCAGGGTGCAGGTTTTTTTTGCCGAACATCTCATTGAATTCGGTTTCATACTCAAAACATTTTTGCCATCGTCCTGTCTGGTTGTTATTGTCTATAACCTTTTTATAATTCCTTTCTAAGACACGCCATCTATTTTCAACTTGAGCAGCTGTATACTTTGTGCCACATAACGCATTAATTTCTTCAGCCAACACAACCCACAGTGTCTTCAAATTCCTCAGTTCCATTGAGCCAACCTTGCTTTTATATTTTTTATACAAATCAATTAGACTCAAAGTTCTATTTTTGTTCCATGCGCTTTCAAAGGGTATGCATAAAGATGTAGTTGAGGAACCAGCGGAATTACTGGGGCCGGTTCCGGTGTTCAATGAACACGGGACTTCCGAAGATTTGAAAATTATAAACTGGTTTAGTTCTAAAAGAAAAATTATAAATGCGTAAGTAATTTGCTAAATATGTAGGACATAATTTCATACCTGCCATCCCTGATAGTTATTGGAACGATCTATAAAATTCGTACTCTCTCAAATCAAAACACAAGCTGCCGTAATAAAAATAAAATAACAAATAATGTGAGGTCAAAACTTAGGGGAAACCTTTTAAACACAAAGTTCCTAGCTACAACCGATCGCGTTCTAGCAACACAAATTTGAAAACCATTTGATAACAGTTTCCAACCGTGCATGCGTGTTACGTACAGTTTGCAAACTATCACAAACTATCAACTATCAAAAATCACTGCCAAAACAAACCTATAATATGTAATATTAAACTGAAATATTACTTGCAGAGAGGGCTCATGGTTTTACCAGAAATATAAACTTCCTTGGAATTTTTATAGGGCTTGCCTTTTACACGTGATTTTTTCACAACATTGCGTTCGTAATCCTGGAGAGTTTTCTTTCTTTTTCCCCATGAACTAGTATCTTCATTATTTTCCATCTCACACTATTAATAACCTATATAATAAAATAACTGCAATGACTTAAGGGGGACTTCTACCTTGATGCATTTGAAACAATCGATTTTTTTTTTCATTATTGTGTGTCAGGAGGGATGTTTTTACGGACCAGGCATTGCAGACTGACGGTAAATATAAGCCCCTTTGAATAATTCACATTTTAAACTTTAAACGCGTTTTTCTCAGAATCCCGTTTTTAAAAATGGCTGACATTCTAGCGGCCACTGTAATTAAGCTATCGACTTGAAATTTTGCATGAATGCGTAAAAAACATTTCTCCAGGGTCATTTCTCCGGTTTTTCGATAAAAACATTTAAAAAAGTAATTAATTTTTTTGTAAAAAAAATTGCAAAAAAACTATTTTTTTTTAATTTATTGCCATTTTTGTAATTTTGCAGTAATCGAAAAAATATCTCGTTGTTCCCTGACCAAAACACAACTGATTAAGAAAATATTTTGTATTTCTGTTTCACATCAACACAGAGGGTGCTACAATGTCAGCCGTTTAGACGGAAATTTTCGCGGCCTTCAATTTGCGATGTTATTTTGGCGGTCGCCGTTTTGAATTTTTCTGATTTAAAAAAATGTTTTTTCATGTAAAAATTATTGAATTATAATTCGCAAAAACCGCATTTGTTAATGTTAATTACTTCCCCCACGAAAACATAATACAAAAAATGACTAAAAAATGACATCTCAAGGTAGAAGTCCCCCTTAAACAAGACCACATACATCGAACAATAACAATCTGATAATAAGACAACCGCCAAAGCAATCAGCTGACTAATGCCTAACTGTCTAAAATCAAAACACGCATGCTCACTGATAAGCGAGATAACACGCGCTAAGCAACAACCTCACATGTCCGGGACGTATGCTGTTTCTGTGTAGTATCCCTGAAATATGATTTTTTTTTTCAAACTCCGGTGGATCCGTAAAAGAAAACTACAATGACTAGGAACGAAATTTATTTACACATGTGTTGAGTCAATCCTAGACTACTTTTCTACATAGTCACCGTTCAGATCACGACACTTCGTAACGGTGGACAAGCTTGTTTATACCCTCTCGTAAAAACTCTCCGCCTGTTGCTGTAGCCACTTCGTCACGCCTGCTTGCAACTCCCCATATGTCTCGAACTTTGTCCCCCCTAGGTCAAGCTTCAGTTTAGGAAACATGTGGTAATCACTCGGTGCCAGGTCCGGGCTGTACGGAGGATGGCCAGACTTCCCATTTGAATGTTTGGAGGAGAGTCTGGGTCCGCTTAGCCGTGTGTGGCCGAGCGTTGTCATGCAGCAACACTACTCCTGATTACAGCATCCCTCTTCGTTTGTTTTGAATTGCTCTTCGCAATCTTTGCAATGTCTCGCAATATCTGTCCGAGTTGATCGTTGTCCCTGGTTCCATGAAATCGACGAGCAACACTCCCTTGTGGTCCCAAAACACCTTTTTGTCTGAAAAGGACATCTTGAATTTCTTTGGTTTGTTTGGAGACGCGGTGTGCATCCACTGCTTTGATTGTTCCTTTGTTTCGGGAATGTTGAATGGGACCCATGTCTCATCTCCTGTGACAATCTTGTTCAGAAATTCCACGTGTTCGTTATCATAGCGTTGAAGAAACGTTGAAGCTGCGTCCACTCGTTGGGCTTTGTCTGTGTCTATGAGCATTTTCGGCACCCACCGAGCACAAAGCTTACGGTAACCCAAGGTGTCCGTGAGGATTTTGTACAGTGTTGACCTTGAAATTGTAGGGAAGTCATCGGAAATAACCACGTATCAGTTATATCATTTTAGCTACTTACACTTTTGCACTGACCCAACGGAGGTTGAAGAAAAATAGCCCTCGTACAAACTAGACATTAGGATGTGTGTGGTTTTTGCATAATACGATGAATTTACCCATGTAAATGTAATTTTCATCATAAACTCATTTTGGCCAAAAATGGACATGTGTTGTTTATGCATATAGCGATTCAATTACATATAAATCATTTTTTTCTACGGTTCTTTTGTCAATTGCGGATTCAAATTGTAAATTTATTTACGTAGAAGTTGGCTCTTTCGGTTCAGCTAGCGATTCGAATCTTTTCAAAATATCCGAATTTTCAAACTTACTTGAAAGAAAACAATTGAATATACCGTCTCCAAAATGTTTGATTAATGACGAAAATGGTAGACCAATGCCTTTTGTACTTTTGCCGTATGCCGAAAGGCATTTGCTCTCTCGGAAAATGTAATGCGACCTTACCTTTCTAGAAATCTTTCAGTAAAGCAACGAATCCTTAACTATAGATTATCAAGAGCTCGTAGAATGGTTGAGTGTCCTTTTGGTGTTCTAGCGAATATGTGGGGAATATTTCATAGGCCCCTTGACACTAGAGTCCAATTTTCTGATAGTATCTTGCAAGCGTGCTGCATTCTTCATATTTATGTTCGAAAACATGATGGAATACGTTTTGAAGACACTCTTTATGAAACTAACTTGGAAAATATTTCAATTGTAGGAACAAGAAGGAATAATAAAGGTGTTGCGGCTAGAGAATATTTTGCAAATTATTTCGTTACTCCACAAGGCATGTGTTTCATGGCAATATGAGAAAATTTTATTGTTGACATTATGTCGCTAAAACATTTTTTGTAAATAAATTATATGATAATACAGTGGTTCCTTTTTCTTCCTGTTCCGCCTTTCCACGTACAGACCAATTTTCGATGAATAATAATAATACTCACCCTATAATTACTCCGAAGAGTAACCCCTTAGGTCCTCTCAGGGACCTGTGCGGGAAGGAGTGGCTATTATTATTATTTGCCATGGCGCACTGGGAGCGACTTAAGATTATTTCGGTAACGCATTTGCTTTACAGTTCTGAGGAAACCCAGAAAACTCAGAACATTACCAAATCTAGGGCACGTGCGGTTGGATTGGCATCTATGCATCCACACCTATACACTAGTGTATTAGTGGTTGCATATCAAGCCCTGGCGGAGAAGCGAGTCAATTAAAAATCGCTACCCCGACTGGGACTCGAACAACGCGCACAGAGGTATCGCGACTGGAAAGACGGCGCTTTAACCCACTCGGCTACCCGTGCCCCTCTCTCTCTCATGAATAGGTCAAAGATTTCGACCCATTGCTTTCTTTTTAAAATCTTGTCGGAATATTCCTTACTTTTCACATTGTATAACGCTAGCCGTTTTTCAACCTCACTTATAAATTTATCTATATCGAACGACATAATAACAGAATTAATATTTTAACAAAATAACATTATCTACTACTGAAACGTTTGAAGAACAAGAACCAACTGACTCGGCAACCAGAACGGCAGGTTTGAACAAGTGCGTTGTATATTTCTTGGAAACTGTAGGCAACAGTTTAGTCACCGGCGGGACATGTCTCAATTTTTTAGTTGCTTCAACTAAAAAATCACCCGTGCTCGGGGTTCCATATAAACCCATGTATCTATTTCGGCAACAAAATAGTTGCCTGCGAAAAGTTGCTCGTGCGCGGCGGGCCTTATTGTACAAGTCGTATTAATTTAATTGTAGCTTCATTTATTTCCTCATTTTCGAGAGCACATAATTCAGATAAATTCAGAGTACAGTGTTTTGAGTTTTGGATTACGAGTAAGTTTATTTTCTAAATGAGAAAATCGATTTAACGCCATTTCGTATGAATTTCCTAGCATTTTGAAATTGTCGCGTAGTGGTAGTGAGACTTCAAAACGTCCGTTCTGATCACGTTTAAAATTCCGTAAGAAATCTTGCTCGCATTCGTTTTCTTCTCTTGAGTAATTTTATTTATTTCGAATTCCTCTACCTTCCAGAAATTTTCTAATTGTTCGTGTAAGATTTGGTTGTCATTTGGACGAGTGTGTATTGATAAATTTCAAATTGAGTTTTTTGCGCTATTAGACGCTGTGAAACTTCCCGCAACTATCCAACCTAACCGCGTTTTTTTGTAAAATCGTGTTTCCCTCTTTCCGTTGTTAAGGGGCACACCTAGTGTGACCGCCTAAAAAAAGGTGATTTTTGGGAATTAAATAAAAAAAAAGTACTGCATCAAATGTTTTCAAATTTTGAGGATATATTTGTACATAAATAATGAATAAGTACATAGTAAAATTTTTAAACAAATTTTTATTTTCAGCGAGGTATTTGCTATCTCCCGAGTCTCGAAGAAAAAAAGTTCCTCCACTGCTGCAGTGATTGCGGCCTTCACAGTGGCTGGAATAAAAAAAAATAAAAAACTATTAAATTAGAAGGTATTGCCTATGCAATGACCCAGGATTGTGAAAAAAAAGGGAATTTAAGAAAATGACAGAGTTTTGAAAAAAAAGTTTAAAATTTCGTTCAAAAATCTGATGATTTTTGGCGGGCCAAAATTACATTTTTCATGCAATCGGAAAAATTTCCTAGCATTTTGAAATTGTCGCGTAGTGGTAGTGAGACTTCAAAACGTCCGTTCTGATCACGTTTAAAATTCCGTAAGAAATCTTGCTCGCATTCGTTTTCTTCTCTTGAGTAATTTTATTTATTTCGAATTCCTCTACCTTCCAGAAATTTTCTAATTGTTCGTGTAAGATTTGGTTGTCATTCGGACGAGTGTGTATTGATAAATTTCAAATTGAGTTTTTTGCGCTATTAGACGCTGTGAAACTTCCCGCAACTATCCAACCTAACCGCGTTTTTTGTAAAATCGTGTTTCCCTCTTTCCGTTGTTAAGGGGCACACCTAGTGTGACCGCCTAAAAAAAAGGTGATTTTTGGGAATTAAATAAAAAAAAAGTACTGCATCAAATGTTTTCAAATTTTGAGGATATATTTGTACATAAATAATGAATAAGTACATAGTAAAATTTTTAAACAAATTTTTATTTTCAGCGAGGTATTTGCTATCTCCCGAGTCTCGAAGAAAAAAGTTCCTCCACTGCTGCAGTGATTGCGGCCTTCACAGTGGCTGGAATAAAAAAAATAAAAAACTATTAAATTAGAAGGTATTGCCTATGCAATGACCCAGGATTGTGAAAAAAAAAGGAATTTAAGAAAATGACAGAGTTTTGAAAAAAAGTTTAAAAATTTCGTTCAAAAATCTGATGATTTTTGGCGGGCCAAAATTACATTTTTCATGCAATCGGAAAAATTTCCTAGCATTTTGAAATTGTCGCGTAGTGGTAGTGAGACTTCAAAACGTCCGTTCTGATCACGTTTAAAATTCCGTAAGAAATCTTGCTCGCATTCGTTTTCTTCTCTTGAGTAATTTTATTTATTTCGAATTCCTCTACCTTCCAGAAATTTTCTAATTGTTCGTGTAAGATTTGGTTGTCATTCGGACGAGTGTGTATTGATAAATTTCAAATTGAGTTTTTTGCGCTATTAGATGCTGTGAAACTTCCCGCAACTATCCAACCTAACCGCGTTTTTTGTAAAATCGTGTTTCCCTCTTTCCGTTGTTAAGGGGCACACCTAGTGTGACCGCCTAAAAAAAAGGTGATTTTTGGGAATTAAATAAAAAAAAAGTACTGCATCAAATGTTTTCAAATTTTGAGGATATATTTGTACATAAATAATGAATACATAGTAAAATGTTTAAACAAATTTTTATTTTCAGCGAGGTATTTGCTATCTCCCGAGTCTCGAAGAAAAAAAGTTCCTCCACTGCTGCAGTGATTGCGGCCTTCACAGTGGCTGGAATAAAAAAAATAAAAAGCTATTAAATTAGAAGGTATTGCCTATGCAATGACCCAGGATTGTGAAAAAAAGGGAATTTAAGAAAATGACAGAGTTTTGAAAAAAAGTTTAAAATTTCGATCAAAAATCTGATGATTTTTGGCGGGCCAAAATTACATTTTTCATACAATCGAAAAACTGGAGGGTCATTGTATAGAGAAACGTATACAAAATAAGCAGAAAAAAAATCAAATCGATCGGATGATTTGTCATTGAGTTATAACTGCAGCAAATTAGAAAAATGTAGTTTGGAGAAAAACGCGTTCAAAGATAAAATGATTGATTTCATTGTTATAAATAGATAAATATCATACATAGAGCTAATCTGCTATTTCAGGCCCATACAATTCACCTTCCTCTTCTTCAAAAACCGCCTGTTGGAATCCTATTATAATGACTTACGATGACCAGTGGCGGATTTACATAAGGGCACTTTGGGCACGTGCCCGGGGACCCCACAAGTTGAATAACCCATATTTTTTGTCTCCTACATTTTCGAAAAATCAAAGAACGTGGAACATACACATACACATTGATCATTCAAATAATAAAACTTCTTCGAGAGAATATAATAATAATTAATGACCGATATATAAATAGATAATAAAAAAATTTGATTTTCTTACAAGGCCCCCCCCCAGCCTTCGTGCCCAAGGGCCCGTTAAATATAAATCCGGCGCCGACGATGACGACAGAGTCCAAACAATAACTCAGGTAGGCCCCGTAGCAAACGTAACTTTCTAACCAATGAGCGGCTACTCTTTAGAAGGCTGTAGTTCAAAAACTATTTGAGATACGCACGTGAAATTTTAGTACGTTATTTTTAAAGGTATAGACTAACGAAATATGCAAAAACAAAAAAAAAATCGATTTTTTTTCAAAGTTTCACACTAAGTGTGCCCCTTAATCTGGCCAATACAAATGAGTTCCCAGTCAACCCCTGGAAGTACGTCAATAGGTCCCGGCTCGTTTAAATGAGGATCGGCTAAGGTTACGTTTTGCATAGCGTCTGAAATGTCAAATGCGCTTTGAGGAAGATTTTCCGTGATTTTTTTCAATAATCAAAAAGTTTCTGGTTGCTGTGTAATCATTTTGTCTCGATTTTATGGTTGCCTGCGTTTTTTCGTTAATGTGTATCAATGAACTACTTATACCACTTATAGGTATATGAGTGGTCTAGATGCAAAATTCGCCATCTCCAGGTTAGGTCATTTTGAGTAAATTGCCAAAAAGTGTTTTCGACTTTCGGATCAATGGGATTTTTTTTGAAAATTGGTTAGTCACTTCCTGGTACAAAAAAGGAAGTATTTCATTGACATTACAAATATTTCGCAGACTATAAAGGATGTATTAAGCCAAAAAGTTTGACTATGGCGGGTTTTGCATATCACCCATATATGTATATAAAACTTTCGCTCAGAGCGAATATGATATTCATGAAAAGAAAACATTTTGAGCTACAAAAACGTTTATTCAACAGATGAATTAAAAAACTATTAACGGAAATACAAAATATTTTACTCTAAACACGAAGTTCGTCATTCTTTTCCAGCTGTGAACATGATTCTTCGTGGTAACTGTCTTCATTCGGGTCTTGATTTTCCTCTGTTGAATTTTCAACAGCGTTTTTATAAAACTTTAGCTTCTCGTTTTCCATCCATTTGTCCCCAAAATGAGTCTGTAGTAGCTTAGCTACACTAGCTGCTTTTTTTGTCGTTAATTCGACCTGGAGTTAGGTTAGTAAGATTAAGCGAACTTAATGATTTTCCTCTCTTAAGGATCGGCTTTCCAGCATCCAGATCAAATTTATAATTTACTTCACCCCTGACCAATATACTTATATTATTTTTTGGAGATTTGGAGATGATAAATCTGTTTGTGGGATTAAACTGGAAGTGCCAAGATCCAGGATTTTTTACCACTTCAGTGATAACATTTTTCCAGTCTTGTGCTATCCAGTCTTTTGATAGCTCGCAGACAATTGCAGATTTCTGGATGACATCACAATATTCTTTTGGATCAGTAATGCATGAGATCTTTTTTAATTTTTTCTCTCAATTATTCCAAATACCCTATCAGGGGGCATGTAGCTATGTCCCACAACGGGAAAAGTTAGTTGTATACAGTTTATACTTGGATGAGACTTTTTCAGAAGCCAATAGCTTAACATGCCAATCATAGTCATATTTTTATTTTGGCCCGCACATCCATCGGCAAAAATAAAAACTTCCTCTATGGCATCACTGAACTCGAAATGTAGAAGAGCATCAAAAAGAGCAGAAGCTATTACGCTTGGATTTTTTTTGGTAAATCGAGATCAGTCCATACATAAGCTCTAACATTATCTTTATTTAAGTTACTACCGGATGAACCATTAACTACAGAAAAATTATAAAAGTTATACTGCTGACTAAAATAAGCAGCTTTATCGGGAAGTTTCGAAAGACATAAGTTTTTTTTGACAATATATTGAGAATACTGCTCTGTTACTTCTTATTTCTTTTAGAAGTTGAAAAAAATGCTTTAGCCTTAAGTGTGTGAACCCTATGTCGCATTATTATGACATTTCGATTGTTCCCATCTGTGTCTGTCTTCAGCTCTTCTTTTACCCTCAAACATTCTGAACAGACGTCGCTTTTAGGTGTTCCGAAACCTATGTTGTAGTTTGTATTGAAATAATGCCGGAAATAGCTCTCTTTTACTTTTAGGACATCACTAATAGAGTTGTTATACATCTTGGCAAGACGCTTAATATTTAATTCACATGGTAAATAAGTTCTTGCATATACTGAACTTCGGCAATAATGAGATTTTACGCTCTTAACGATTTGAATAAAATTTGCTATTGCATTCTTTTTGGCTTCATTTTTGCCTTTCACCCTGTCACCACCTCTATTTTCTTGAGGAATCTTCCCCATTTAAAATCTCTTCATGATCCCTTGAATCCTATCTTTCTTTACTCCTATAATGCAACAGAAAGCTGCCCCGCAAACCCTTAGATTTTCACCATTAACAGTAGGAAGTCTATATTCAATTGAAATTGACTTTGTCACCTGGGTAGTATTCCGGTATCGTTTTGGCTCGGCTGAATTACACCATTTCAAAATATCCTAAGTTTGTTTTTTTATTATAAAAATCTCTATGGATGGCCATTAAATCGTGCATTTTAAATTCATTGCACTTAAATGCTTGTATTTTATTATGCTTACATTTCGGTTTTTGTGGAAGACCTTTTGGCGAGTACCTGGGATGGTATAATCTAATTACTATCTACTTACAAGAAAATGAAAGTTATACTCACAACAACTTTTTTCGTATTTTACGCTTATGTTTTTCTGCTTGCACTATTCTTTTTCGACTTAAATTAGGCGGCGTTTTTTCGATTAAAGAACCACACTCGTCCATCATAACTTTCTTTGAACTAGTAATGTGTTTAAACAGTTAAAACTAACGTTTGTATTACAACGTGCGCGTCATCTGAACTGCGCATGTCCGTAAACAGATGATCCGATTGGCTGTTATGCAAACGGCGGATTTTGACTCCAAGCAAGAGTGGGATACGGCGGATTTTGCATCTAACTCAAATTTTATTGGGAATTTTCAGCGTATTAAGCGAATTATGAATGTTCCTGAGGTTAACGGACGTATAGAGAATTAGTTATAGAACCCAGTACCATGCGTAACTCAAAAATCACAATTTTGGAGTTAGCGGGTTTTGCATCTATACCACTCATGTGTCGTATTTTAACAGCATTACACTCTCTAAGTGGTTGCGATTCGACTAGCAGATTGGGTTCGAAAAAAAAATGGTTTAAAAGCTGCATCGTTGGATTTTGTACAAAAAGCTCTAAGGCATTTAGGAAATCCATACCTAAGTGTCGAACAGTTAACAGAATTAGAAACCATTTCCACCTATCTTTTCTCAAAAAAAAAAATAAATAACTGCTGATCTATCAAAATATCGGCTTCGGCTTAAATTTATTAAAAGTAATTTGCACATCAGATGCTCTACATTTACATTTGTTAAGAGCTTCAGCACAAACATATGTATGGATAAATGCTGACTAAACACTACTACAGCCTATTGATTACACTTTATTAGGCTATGAAAAAAAATACAACTAAATTGTATTTCGTTGTGCAAATGTATTAATAATGACTGTCAAAATAAAAAAAGATTGATTATTTGTATTTTTTTTTTTGGATGACATGTTAAAATTTGCTTTTCCGTATTAAATAATTTTTTTATCAACAATTCTTGTTTTTGTTTTTAACTTTTTTTTTATTGACCAGCTATAAGTATCTTTAATTATAAGAAACAATTGGATATTGTCACCAAAACAATCATTAAAATGGTTCCAAGCCTTTGTTCAGTACATTTACTTGATATCTAAGGGGATGGGGTATAAAAAATAAATGGACCAACAAACCTGCCAACATCCAGAATCATAATCTGCAAGCTTTTCTGAATTCAAGACTATGTACAGAATGCGGTCCTCATAAGCAGTGAGTTGAGTGTGCAAAAAAAGCACACTCAACGCCATCCAGCTACCGGTCTAATAATGAAACTTATGAACTAGTCCAGTATGGCAGCCAACGTGTTAATATAAATATCTTGTATCTTGCTAGTAATTATACGTATCACATATAAATTGCATTTGCGATTTGTGTTTCATTTTTGTTAGCAATAGTGACATATGGTAACACTTGGGTTTCTATCAGTACCACATCACGTGTGATGAGTACTTGTTAATACGTTTGTTTGATAATAAATCAGAAGCTAAAAAATAAATAAAAAAAAACTGAAAATATTTATATCTTTCATAGGTATTCTAATAAAAAAGAGAATCACAAGAAATCGTAAATTAGAAAATTTGCAAATATCAATGAGGACGATGCTGAATATCTGTTAAGTAGCTCTCAAGTTCCAGACGATGTCATTGTTGGGATCGCAGATTATTTTGAGTTCTCTGATGATGAACCCCTGATTCACTTAGTTCCTGATGAAAAGAAAAAGTGGAATGTAACAAATAACTTTCAATTCTCTGCAAATTCTCAAGTAGATGATGTTCAGCCAGTTAAAAATTCCGACCATCGTCCTTCAGTCATTTGATTACTTCAAGAAGTGAGTAATATCCCCCGTATATTTCATGATCTATTTTTATTTTATCTATTCCTCGAACTAATCGTATTACACACAACGTAACGTTCCTGCGAATAGGTAATATCTAAAAAACTAGCGGGTCAGCATTAGATAAGTCAGCATAGAATAAGCTTATAAATTAAGATGCACGGCAATGTAGGCCAGATATGATAATTAGATCTTCACGCGACAGCTCTGCCTTGTAATTTCGAGAAAATAAAGAATTATTTTTGAGCGCAGTTCTTTCAAATTCGTATCGGTCGCGAATCGATTACTGGCGCAGCCGGTAGGATTTGGCGGTGTGTTTTTGTGAAGCAGTCTATCGAAGACATCCGACTCTGGGAGCAGTCTATTGGAGACACCGGAGCCTGCATTTCACAAGGTGCATCGTTGGTTTCAACCATTAAGCCGAATCCCGAACCAAAAAGGAGTCTGCACGCCGAAATTTCAAGTGAGTAGAGCTCAAAGATCTTTATTATATCTCATCTTCCTTTTCAAACCTCTTTGAATGTGTCCCTGTTCAAATTAGGTAACTTACCTCATTCAACGTCCCATCGAGGGATGTGAACAAACTGCGACACAAACAAAAGGTTACGTTTAGGGAAAATTCTGTCTATTTTCACTGACGTAGTGTGACGATTTACAGAAAAAAAAATCAAATTAACTTATTCGTTGACTTTGTGCGAATAGTTAATGTTAGGTTAAGTCAAGACAAAAGCAAACAAAAGAAAAATTTTTTCTCAAACAAACACATTTTTCAAACATCACATTTCTCAAACAAACAACATTTCTTAAACAAATGGCTTCATAGCCTTATACTGTAATGTATAGTATAAGTATTGTTAGGAAATATTGTTAGTACTCCCTGAAGACAAAACTTTGATTTGTTTATGTCATCAATTCAAATACCAGAATCTAGTCAACCATTTTGCGATATTGAAATTGAAGATCTTGTTTCATCACTTTCACAAGTCAGTTTAAACTCTAGTTCAAAGTCGAATCAAAATTATCGATCAAAAATGGCTTTAGACTTACAAAAAATTAAATATCTTTCTGACTTTATCCCAGTATTTAATAGGGATTAAACCAGGTTGAGAAATTTCTTTCATTCAGTCGAAAATCTACTAGATGCTTGCCCTACTGACGATCCTTTAAGAATACGAATTCTTATAAGTGTCATCAAAACCAAAGTAACAGGAAAAGCGCAGCAACTATTAGATAGTCGATCAGATAATTTAACATGGCCCGAAATAAAAGACTTATTTTCACAAAACTTTAGTGACCACAAAAGCTTGCAAACTCTGCAGTGCGAATTACAGCAGACCCGTCTTCAACCCAAAGAATCATTATTATCTTTCGGAAACAGATTAATAGAACTAAAAGCCAAAATTATTGCAAAAATTAAGATGTCTGTAATTCCAGCTGAAGAGAGAAAAGGTTCCATATCTTTTTATGAAAACCAAATATTTAATACGTATAAAATGAATTTGCCGACACATTACGACACCATGTTACGCTTAAATATGAATATAACAACTATTGAGCATGCAATGACGTTCATAGATGAACAGATTAAATACGATGAATACAAACAGCTAGCTTTGGGTAATGTAAAGTCGCAACCTCATTTAGGTTATGTAAGGTCACAACCCCCTAGACAATCTCAAAAACCTTCCTATTTTAAACATCCATGGAACTCTCGTACTCAATTTACGCCACCTAATCAAAACCATTTTCAATCATCTTATCGCCCTATGCAAACTCAACAAAATTTTCCATCTCAACCACTTAACATTCAGAGTCGCCCTGTAAACCGAAATTTCCCCACAAATTCTCAAGTCTTTGGAAAACCTCAAAACGTCTTCAAACCCCAATTCCGTTCTGCTCAACCCATGAGTAAACCAACCCCTATGTCAGGAGTTTCAGTTCAACCCCGACATATTCAAGCACAACAAAGACCAGGACCCTCTGATGCACGCTTTCAGAATAGAAGCCAACCCAAATACCATGCCGAAGAATTATTCTCTAACGACATAGACACTGGCATCCCTGATCAATACGATCAGTACGATCAGTGTGATCAATCAGATCAACCCCAATCATACGAACCAATCTTATATCCCCTAGATGAACAACCCGATTCAAACGATTTCACTTATGAATCAACAGATGGAACAGATGAAATTTATGATGAAAATTTTATCTCACAGCCTCCAGAGAATCCTCCAACATAACCCAAGAATTTAATTCAATTTCAACCCCTTGTTCATTGCCATATGTTTTAATTCAAAATCCCCCCTCTTAAATTACTCTTTGATACAGGATGTTCAAAAAGTATCATACGCCCTGATATCATTCAAAATTATTTTCCAGATTGCATATATCAGAATACAACTAAATTAAAAACTTGCACAGGTGTAGCAAACGTTCAGTTTTCTGCTCAAATTCCAACCTTTCCAGAACTAAATTCGACTCATATTCTAGATGTTCTTCTTTACGACTTCCATGATTTTTATGACGGACTAATAGGATTCGATGATCTTGTCGCCCTTGGTCTTAAATTAGATTTTGAGAATCAAATTCTATACAACAACTTCACACAAATTCCATTCTATATCCGTACTCCGAATGGAACGTCCAGAACGTACTCATTAAATGCAAATGAAGTAATATTAAAGTCAATTCCTATAGATATAGTTGAAGGAGATGTGTATATCCCTGCGCAATCAACTACCAGTTGCCTAATTCCAGAAACAGTAACCACTGCAAAAAATGGATTAGCCATTGTTGAAATCCATAACATCGAGAACAATCCCACTCAGGTTGAATTTCCTGAACCTTTGAATGTCTTGCCACTGGATCACTTCGACACATACGAATCAAAAATCGTACCACCTTCTCAAAAAGCCCTAGAAATTTCCAAACTTTTAAGAACAGACCACCTCAACCCTGAAGAACGACAAAGTCTTCTCTCTTTGTGTAAACAATATTCTGATGTGTTCTATTTCCCTGATGATAAATTAACTTTTACCAATGAAGTCAAACATCAAACCAAACTCTCAGATGAGACTCCCATCCATACCAAATCTTATCGTTATCCACAATGTCACAAACAAGAAGTCCAAAGACAAATCTCTAAATTGCTTGATGATGGTATCATTCGTCCCTCTTTTAGCCCCTGGAGCTCTCCTATATGGATAGTGCCAAAAAAGCCAGATGCTTCCGGCCAACGTAAATGGCGTATGGTCGTCGATTACAGGAAATTAAATGAAAAAAACCGTTTCAGATCGTTATCCCCTTCCTAATATCACGGACATTCTTGATAAACTTGGAAGATGCCAATATTTTACGACACTAGATCTCGCTTCTGGATTTCACCAGATAGAGATGCACCCCCAAAGTATCGATAAAACAGCTTTCACTGTCGAAAATGGTCATTACGAGTATACCCGTATGGCCTTTGGTCTTAAAAATGCTCCTAGCACTTTTCAGAGAGTTATGGACAACATTCTTAAAGATCTCCAGCATAAAATCTGCTTCGTTTACATGGATGATGTAATAATCTTCAGTAGTTCACTCCAGGAACATATCCAAAATTTAGAACTTATCTTTAAAACATTCCAGAGAGCAAACCTTAAAATTCAACTCGACAAATCTGAGTTTCTCCGTAAAGAAGTTGAATTCCTTGGTCATGTAGTTACCCCCGAAGGAATCAAACCCAACCAAAGAAAGGTCGAAGCTATAAAAAAATTTCCAACACCCAAGACCCATAAAGACATTAAATCTTTTCTCGGTTTATTAGGTTATCGAAAATGTATCCCAGGATTTGCCCGTATAACCAAACCTTTGACATCGTGTCTAAAGAAAGACGCTAAAGTCATAGCAACTCCCGAATTCAAAGAATGTATTCAAAAATGCAAAGATCTACTTTGTAATTACCCTGTTCTCGCATACCCCGATTATGAAAAAACTTTCACTCTGACTACTGACGCTAGCAATTTTGCTATAGGTGCAATACTATCCCAAGAAGGTCACCCCGTGAGTTATCATTCTCGTACTTTAAACCCTGCTGAGTGCAATTACTCAACCATTGAGAAAGAACTCTTAGCTATCGTTGATTCTACCAAACATTTTAGGCCGTATCTCTTTGGAAAAAAATTTATTATCGAGACCGATCACCAACCATTACAATAGTTGTTTAACCTTAAAGATCCCCATTCTCGTTTAGCCCGATGGAGACTAAAACTTATGGAATATGATTTCGAAATTAAATATAAAAAAAGGCAAACACAATCCCGCTAATCCTCTTTCCAGAATTAAAATTAATGAATTAAACGCCATCGAAAACTCTAATGTTCCCCAAGACATCCCTGAAATAGATAACCTAGATACCCTCTCTATAAACCCAGCGTTAGGTAACCCTGAAGAATTAGACCGCGCTATCGCCGAATTATTAGGAGATGAAAATCAACCTAATGATGAAAATCAAGTCGAAATTCCAATGACGCAACCTACCAATGATTTAGATAATCAAACTGTTCATACTTCGTGTGAAAACCCTCTTTTCACAATGGAATACACCCCTAAATCGGTAAACACCTATAGATATCAATACATTATTAGCGAAAATGACCGTAACATCAGTCACATTTGTTCTTATGAAAAAATCTTTGATAATCATTACCGATGGACAATAAGCCTTAAAAGTCGATCGTCCGATCTAGATGTTTTTCAATTTTTAATCCACTGGATCAAAAACCTAAATAACCACACGCCTTGTTTTTATTTTGCTGATCACTCTATCGAAACCAAAATTATTCGTGTTCTTCAAAAATATTTTACAAATTCAGTTAAAATTGTAATTAGTCGCGATAAAGTAGAAGATGTAACTAACGAACAAAGGCAACAACAAATCATTAAATATATGCACGAAGGAAAAACTGTTCACCGCGGACAGACGGAAACAACTAAAGCAATTCGGAAAAAGTATTATTGGCCTAATTTAGGACAACACGTAGTTAAATACATTAACACCTGCGAAACATGCCAAACCTGTAAATACGATAGGAATCCACAACATCCCAAGTTCCAAATCACACCTACACCACAAAAACCAATGGAAACTATACATATCGACACTTTCCATTTCGACCATAAACAATTTCTAACAATCATTGACCCTTTCTCAAAAATAGGTCAAGTGTACCCCCTAGAAGCAAAAACCGGTATGCAAGTTCAAAAAAGCATACTTCTTTTCATTCAGCATTACGGATTACCACACAAAATCATTCTCGATTCAGGAAAAGAATTTAACAATGTCATGATACAAGACTTTTGTCATTTACATAAAATCAAACTTCACTTTACCTCCATTCAAGGACATACCTCAAATGCCCCCGTGGAAAGACTCCACTCGACATTAGTCGAATCACTTCGTTGCCTTAAGCATGAAAATCCAAATGCCCCTATTGATTATTTAATGCAACTCGCCATATTAGGTTACAACAATTCAATTCATACTAACTTAAAATATACTCCCTTTGAAGTTCTATTTGGTCACCTTGACAAACCATCACCCTTCGAACTTTCGGAAGACGCGATTACTTCAGATTATATTCAACAACATAAAAAACATGACAAAAGATTTATATCAAAATATTCGCGAAAATCTTGAAAAAGCAAAAAATAAACAAATTTCTAGCTTAAATCAAAAACGCGATGAACCAGAAACTGTAGAACCTAACGAAACCGTTCTGATTAAAACTAATCGAGCTGGTTATAAAAAAACTGAACCCCGTTTTCAAAAAACTCAAGCAGTCAAAGATAAAGGTCCCGTTCTCTTAACAAAACGCGGAAAAGTACATAAAAGTATCGTGAAAAGAAAACGTAAAACACCAACACTAACACAAAAACCAACACTAACACAGTAACCTTCCTTACAGGTTGACACACCAACAAGTACTAACGAGACAAAACTACCACAACCATCGACATCACGTACACAAATTGACTTTGACGATGAAATACCACGAACGGAGATTTCACTCATTCCTGACTCTCCCGTTCTTAGCGGTCCTATTACACGATCACGTACTCGCTCTAAAAATAAGGAAGCTAAATAACCCAATTTATTTCCTCAGATTATCAAATCAAACTAAATTAGTCAATTCATACCACACCTTCATACATTCAATCGATTATACATCACTATCAGCTAGCCTTGATCAACTAAACTCGCAAATAGATTTAAAGAATGAATATTGCTCAAAAAACAAAATTCGAATTCAACAGTTAGATACATTGTACAATATAACTAATCAAAGATTGAGTAACTTACAAAATCATCATATTAAAGCCAAACGTGGATTAATAAATGGTATAGGAACTATCGAAAAATTTCTATTTGGTATCGCAGATTCTGATGACATTGAACAAATCAATAATCAGTTGACAATTCTCGAAAAGAATCAAAACAATTTGGTAACTCAAATAATTTTACGGACGTCCCTTATGGACTCATTAGCGCTGAGACTTAATCAAACGTTAACTATAACAGCAACACTGAAAAAATCAATCAAGATATGCAGATCCTAGATGATCTTATTCAAGATGTAAACTGTCAACAACTTATGACACAGCTTAGTCAAAACCTAAACCTACTATTACATTTTCTTGACAACATAGAAAATGCCATTGTTAGTTCACACTCCAACTTATTGCATAATTTCTTTCTTTCAAATACAGAAGTCATTTATATACTTAAACAAATGAAACTATTATATTCTGAAAATGAGCTCATTCAGTTAGAGGACATACAGTCATATTATCGACTATTTCATGTTAAAACTATGACAAAAAATAATCAACTAATAATCAAAATTTTAGTACCAACAGTTCAAAGCGACATTTCAAAGTTATCACTTAATCCCTATTCCCATAAAAAAATGTATCCCTTATACCACCTCTACCATACCTGATTTTGAGCTCTACGAATCTTCATCTATGGAGGGAAGAACCTTGTCCAACCCTCGAAGGCAACAGCGTTTGTAATGGATTACCTACCCCTTGGACCGATCAATGCTTCCAGAACATTCTATTAGGACAACAACCTCTAAACTGCACGTACATGAAAGTCACCAGTACAACCACCAGCGTTTCGCAAGTTGCCAAGGATAAAATCCTAGTCTTTCCTCACGAATCTACCCTTGCCAGTTCTACATGTCAACAAGACCAGATCCTGAAGTTGGATGAACCCACGGAAATCCAATTGGAAAGTTCCTGCCCAACTACCATCGATGAATACCGATATTACTACGACGAGTCCCAACTAGACGGAACCAGCCTCCGCCTACCTGATTTCAAGTTTCAAGCGGAACCGCATTTGTCCACGATCCGCCTCTCACAGCTACCACTGGACAAGATAAAGGACCTACACGAGACATTAAGTGCCCTTCAACCGGTGACACTTGAAAACCTTAGTGAAGCAACCAATCATGTGTTGTATCTCTATATTATTCTAATTTTATTAATAATTTGTATTGAATTTTATATCTTTAGGAAACCATTGTTTATAATATTTAAGAAATGCTGCAAAAAACCCCTAGTACTCACTACTGTTTTAAAATCTAGAGACGAGGCTTCAGGTCTGCCTTCTGCCAACCTTACGCCTCTTGTTTAAGGAGGGAGGAGTAATATCCCCTGTATATTTCATGATCTATTTTTATTTTATCTATTCCTCGAACTAATCGTATTACACACAACGTAACGTTCCTGCGAATAGGTACTATCTAAAAAACTAGCGGGTCAGCATTAGATAAGTCAGCATAGAATAAGCTTATAAATTAAGATGCACGGCAATGTAGGCCAGATATGATAATTAGATCTTCACGCGACAGCTCTGCCTTGTAATTTCGAGAAAATAAAGAATTATTTTTGAGCGCAGTTCTTTCAAATTCGTATCGGTCGCGAATCGATTACTAGTGTTTGGATACCGGCTTTTTTGGAAACTTGACTTTGTGAACGAATATGAGAGAGATCAATATTATTGACAATTCCTATATGGTAAAGTATATTTTTGCGAGTTCATTGCTCATCGCAATTTATGGTTTACCACGAATAAGTATGTACTGGGGGTGAACAAACAGAATTACCTTTTGTGGCGAATATGTCTTGTACTTTCAATTAAAGTCTTGACTGAAAATCGTTGATGATAATGCTATTTCAGAGGGACATAGAACCATGGATAGTTTTTGGAAAATAAAATTCACATTAAACAAAATTCAAAGGGGTTGTGCAAACGAAAGGACTATGAATGTATCAATCGACGAATAAATGATACCATTCCATGGACAAGTAGTTATAAGGTAAGAAAGTAAAATTTTCTTAAAAAGCTACATATTTTGATTCGAATAAGATTATTTATATTTTTCATTAATAAGATTTTAATCTAACTCCCTGAAGAAATGGAGGGCCAAAAGTAAGAACTTTTTGGAACCTACAATTGCACGCAACGTGTCTTCAGTTAAGTTACCTTAGGTTACTAAAATTATTTTGTGTTAAAAATTGATCTCAGAGAACCTCAGTTAAGTTGAATTAGGTTAACTAGTATAAAATAAAAAATATATATTTCACGGAACATTGAGACACCCTGTATTTCTCCTTCCACTGTATATACCTGTATACACCTGGTGTAGTGTACACCAGGTATATACATTTCCCCCCCTTGGTTGGGACTTACTATCGTATCGGGGATGAACACCTGCTTTGACGCAGGTACAGTTAGAATTGCCCCGAGAACGCTCTATTGGACACGCCTTTCTATTTTTGCATATTTCACTGAAATGGGCAGTTGCGGGCAGCCAATGATATGAATTTCTTATTCCACTAATATTTCCCACATGTTAAATTGTGAATTAGTGTTAGTGAGCTGTAGAGGCAAATATTTTCCTACTTTTATTTCGCTGCCTTAACATGCGCGTTTGTATTATAAGCGCTGAGTTAACATTTATTTTCCATAATAAGAAATACAAAAATTTGAATTTCAATGCATAGATAATATTTTACATCCCTTCAAGAGTGGCCTCCATTTTTTTAAGTCGGAAATACACCGTGTGGTAACAAAAATTCACAATACACAAACGTTCAGTATTTCGGGACCGATTCTCGTTCCGTTACGCACTCGAAGGTG
Organism: Aromia moschata; assembly: GCA_029963805.1. Lineage (NCBI taxonomy): Eukaryota > Metazoa > Arthropoda > Insecta > Coleoptera > Cerambycidae > Aromia > Aromia moschata. The sequence goes on along the minus strand of JAPWTK010000505.1, from coordinate 45,549 downwards.
GCTAACTTCCGACTGAAGTAGAACGGCAGGTATAAAACCTAGGTAGCTGTCGTTTCAGTATTACACGCAGGAAACCCTGCTTCACAAAGCTATTGAATTAAAACAGAATATAACGAACTTGGTTTTTCGATTTTTGCCAGGTTTTCGATTCTAACCCTCTGTGCGACGAGCCGCTTACCACACCGAGCCGACGACCGTGAACGAGGCGCTAAGCCGGGCCAGACGGCGGCAGCCGAGCCGAGAGCCCTTCGACGCGTCGGATTCGCCTCGATGCGCCCCGCCTCAGGGGCGTCACCGCACCTCTCGGCGACAATTCCAGATGAAGAACATTTTAGTACTGATAGAGGACGCCTATCTACAGGATATTTTGAAAATACGCCTACTGATCAAGTGGACTCCCCAGTACCGTCTGATGTTGATGATCCAGAGTATAACATTGCACCTTCTTATGAAAATAGTGAAGATGAAACAGATGATGAAAACATTTATTATCTCTCACGAAATACTAGAGGAATAATTCATGAAGAGCAGAAAATAATACAGACACAGTCAGTGTAAAGAGATCGAAAAGAGCACGACCAGAAAATTGGAAGAGGGAGAGAAATAGAATTAAAAGAATGAAAGGTGAGGATTATTTAGGTTACACAAGAACCAAATATGGAAAAATAAGCCATAATGTACAGCGCCCTTCTAGAAAAGCAGTACACTGTGACTAAGAACACCGTTTAAGGAACAAAAGATTTTGTAGGTCGGTATATAAAGAAGACTCAGAGACTTTTTTCAAAATTTTGGAGTTTATCGTGGGACGAAAAAAAGTGTATGTCTGCTCTCTAGTAGATTATAACCCAAAAAAACGTTGTTACACTGCTGGCCCCTCTAGAAGATCCGGTACATATATTTACCAATTAAAAGTAAATAATGAAAAAGTGTAAGTATGCAAACGAATGTTTTTGGGCACTTTGAGACTTAAGGGTAACACCACTCTAGCGACCGAAAAAAAGGCCTAACTTTAAGAATTTATTTTGGGATAATGGGAAAAGGAAGACTATTTCTTTTTATAGGGCTTATTAAACATGTATTGAAGTATAAAAAAAAATGAGACATATCAACTTTTCTCTTCCGGTTGTCAGGCCCTGACAAGGCCTAAAAATTTACAATAATAAAATTTATGTAATTTTCACCATTTCTAGCCCTACCTTATCAATGTTTGCTGTTAAAATTTTATTTTTCGGTGTTTTTGATGCACTGGTTTTAATTTTCGCCCAACTGTTCTCTCCTTCCTGTATCGTACACCCCTAAATTCATGTCAAAATATAGATATATATTTTTCTATTTACACAGATACAAAACACCATTTCAATAGTGTTCTCTACGTCTGCTTCTTTAGAGCAACTTGTATTATTACCATTATGTTTAGTATCCTAAAAGTAATTAAAAATAAGTAAAGTAAGTAGTTATGTAACTCATGTCGTCGCGCGCGGTGCAACGCCGCACCGCTAACGAGCCCGGCTGGGGTGTCCGCGCCGACGCTCCTTTGGTGGTGTAGCAGGGACGCGTCCTCGGCTTCGAGGGACGCCTTCGAGGAGTCGCCTCAGTCCCGAGTAGGGCGACCACTCGGCGGCGAAAGACGGTCGCGCTCCCGGTCTTCCATGGTACGCCCTAATGCGTAACCACGTGGTGAAGCCCGAAGCGTTGAGGCAGGCCACGCAAGCTATGAAAATAGCCCTGTAGCCTACCGTGCCGTGAGCGACGCTATAAGCGTCGACGAAGGATTCGCAAGGGTGCGTCTAGGGCTCCAAATGGGGGCCCGAGACGGTAGGGTATTGCCGAAATAGAACGCCACGTGGATGTAATGCGGGTCCCCTAAACAACCGCAACCAGTGCCTAGGTAGATTGTACTAGAGCGGGGAGTCAGGGGCTTACCTGGGACAACTTAACGCTGGCGCGGCCGAAGGAACAGAGAGACCGTTGCTGGCTTGCCGTCCGTTTTTATGCCCTTAGGCCAGATGTGCGGCCGTGCGCGTAAGCTCCGCCCTTTTATCAATTTTTCGACGAAGCTTCGAACCGCGTGAGAAGCGTCCTCGGTGACACTCACTAGTCAATTGAACCTTTACTGCAGCACTGTCTTCAAAAGTTAACTCGATATAATCTCCAGAGCAGCCTTCAAAGACAACATCATCTGGTTGTTGTAATTGTCCAGCCCCATCCTACAATAAAAATATGTATCTTAATCTTAGCTGAAGTATTAAAAAAAGTATTAGCTGAAGTATTAAAAAAACAAAACAATTAATTGCAATCATTCTGAAAAAGAAAGTAGGTACCTACCTTATTACTTATTCCAAGTAGATTATTTTCATCACAAAGAGTATTACAGGTTTGTACATCTGAATCATAAGGACTTTCCAAACCAAAAACTGTTTTACTGTTTACGATTGAAAGCAGTAATTCATCTGTATCTGCAAAAAAAACTCTTTTTTCCAGGCCCTCCTCCAGTCTTATACGTTTCTTTTTTAGAGTCACTAACCTTTTTTCGTAAATCTTCTTTTATATGTTCATAATATTTTTTTTAAGGAATCAACCTGTCTCTGAACCATATTTGGGGAGCCAGAATTAAATCGGCTGGCAATTTTTAACCAGTCCTCCCTTTTCTCTCCTACAGTGACACCGTCTGTTTTTTTTTTCTATTACTTGTTTGAAATCTGATATTATGTTTAATAGCATTTCTCTTTCACTGCTCATGTAATTTGGTGCTCTACTGCGTTTTGTTTTTTCAATTGAGGGAACAGATACTTCCATTTTCACTTTTGTCACATAAAAAACAAGATCCACAAAGTTAAAAAAAACGAAAACGTTTTAATTTCGACAAGTTCGAATTATTTAAGGTTATGTTCTAGTTCCAAATAGAAATTTCCTATATCTGAAATTAAATTTGCGTTGTTGCCAATACTTTCCTCGTCCTAGTTAGGAACTCCTCGAATTTGGATGGTGCAATACATTTAATTTTACGGTTGCCCTAAAAATTAGGTTATCCCTAGCTATTCTAGCCCTATCGCAGTTTTCGTGCAAACAGCTATATATACTATAATGTTTTTTACATTTGGAGGTATTGAGGAGATAACCTGAGAAAAAAGAAAAGAGTGGGTAAGCGCGATTGTTAAGTATAGTAATAGACTTGGCTTACCTTTATTAAGCAAGAACCAATTTCCTGCGAACCTCTTAAGGCGGTTGTTTGGTAATGGCGTTGATAATGTCTGCTGAAGATCAAAACAGATAACAATAGTATCATCTGAATCCTTCAACGATTCGACCGATTGCAAGGTCGTAGGTGTAATACTTAGAACGCCGTATAAAACCTAAGTCACCTTCAGCTTCAAAATAAAAATATAAATCTAAACACTTTCTAGCCTTTTCTCTAACACTTTCTAGCCTTTTCTCTAGTACAGTTCAAATTTAACCACAGAACAATCACCAAAATAGGAGGTGGAATTGAATTTACAAATAAATGCGTAACAATATAGGCTCTGTCGTGATATTTTAACAAACCTAAAAATATTTTACAACGCAATAATCTTCAGGGAAGGTGTTACGCAATACGGTCAGGGAAGGGGTTACTTAATAAGTCCAACTGTGAATTAACTTTTATCTTATTGTGCATTTTATGTTCAAACGGAAATTGCTGGGAACTGCTACTGTTACCACTGCGTAGCAATCTATAAATCCAATTTAAAACAATTTATTAAATGATAATCGTTTTAAAAAATTAAACAAATTTTAGTTTCAATGACATGATGTTTTTCTCTGTTTCCTTACAGACTTGTCAAGACTTCAAAGGCATAACCAAAAAAAAATCTGCCCTGAACAGGGAGTTCAGACAGACTGGCGGGGGCCCCCAACTAATCCACCATTAACGACACAGGAGGAGGTAGTCATCCAGATGATAGGAGTGGCTGGCACACAAGGATATCCAAATATTCTTGAGTCAGATGTGACTTTCGATCTAAATGATGAAAACATAATTATCGAGGTTGAGGGGCAGCAAAAAGTAGAAAAAGAAGATACTCCTCTCATACCAGCTGCCACACAAGAAAGATCTATTAAGAGAAAAAAGAAATTTGTTCAGACCCAAAGACTGGAAAAAACTGGACGTTTTCCACGAAACACCTTCGTGGAAAACGTCCAGTTTTTTGTTTCTACGACGAAGTTTCCAGTACCCACTCCAGGACCCAAAGACTGGATCAAACAATTGAAGCGACACAAAAAGTGCCATTACAAAATCAAATAAAAATAGATAAAAGGGACAGTTATTGGAATAAACAAATTAAACTTTATGAAAAAGACGTAGAGGCAAAAAGTCGCATTAGAAATGATAGCAAAAAAAACTGCAGTGATTTTAAATGAAGAAAAAAACTTATTTTGTTTATATTTACCTGATTTATAGTCAGTTATTTTTTCCTTTAAACGTACCTAGGTAAAATGTTAATTTTTTATTGTAATGTAGGATTAGTGACCTGTTTCCATATAACCATATAGTTAATTAGTGGGATGAGGTCAAATGTTTCCAAAAAAAAAAACTAATTTTCAGTTAGTCGACGTTTCGCAAAATTTATTTGCATCCTCAGGACTAATTGAATAAGCTTTTTGCTGTCGTTTTTAAAAATAAATATGAATGAAACATTGATAAAACAATTGATATAACATAAAATAATAATAGAATACAACGTATTCGAGTACGTTGTATTCATATTTATTTTTAAAAAACGACAGCAAAAAGCTTATTCAATTAGTCCTGAGGATGCAAATAAATTTTGCGAAACGTCGACTAACTGAAAATTAGTTTTTTTTGGAAACATTTGACCTCATCCCACTAATTAACTATATGGTTAATTTTTTATATTCTTAAAATGTTTTTATCTTATGATTAATAAAATTTTAATTAAAATTTATTCTGATTTACCTATCAGAATAACTTTTTTCTTTTTATTGCTTGAGGATTTGATAAAAACAGTCTTAGATTAACATAAAGATCAAATATTATATATTTTTCATTCAAATTTTGATACACTTAACAATAAAATGATACTTCAACTTAGATTCCGAAAGGGTTATCCAAAATGATTTTAAATGATTTGCTGTTGCAACCGTCTACCTGAAATTAATTCAGGATTCACTCTGTGGCCAACTTGTGCTTCATTATGAATTTGAGTAGCATACATCCCATAATCAATGTCTATATTTTCGTCTTCATCATCCCCAAATTCAATTGGAGGCAATAATTATTGATGATGCATATATTGTGCAATAGTGCACAAATATTTATAATTTTGGAACATCTGGGTGGTGAATAATGTAACACTCTATGTTTAAGTAAACAACGAAATTTTAATTTCGATATTCCGCTAGTTCTCCCAATTAAGCAACGAATTTTAAGATGTGCTGTATTAAATCTATCTTCAGCTGTCCCTGGCGCAGGGATGCCACGGTCGTTGGGGGTATCCCGACATTGTAACATTGTTTAGTTCAGTTTTGCTGCAGATTTCAATGGCATCTTCTGTGCTGAATTTGGAATTCCAACACTCAAACATTAAACATTTAATGAAACGCTCAATGTTTTTGTCTATACTGAGATGACGAGCACGTCCTGTGAGCACATATCCTGAGATTCGTTAGTTCGTTGGTTGGTTAGGTTAGGTTAGGTATGTTCGTTAGTTCGTTTTTGGTTAGGTTAGGTTGGGTTAGGTTAGCTTAGTTATGTTCGTTAGTTCGTTGGTCCATCCATCCCTCCGTCCGTCCGTCCGTCCGTCCCTTCGAGGAGCAGGCGAAGGGACCGACGAAACCTGCGACGACGAAAAAGAGGCCGGAGAAGACCACCCTCGCTCTCATCGTCGAGAAGGAGGAGGGCAAAACCTTTAGGGACGCTCTGAAGCAGGTGCGCGATGCTGTTGCCGGTAAACCTGGCAGCGAGCATATCCGTGCGCTGCGCAGCACCAGGGAGGACAAGGTGCTGATCGTCATCGACAAGGACGATAAGGCCAAGGGCGAGCTGCAGAAGCTGTGCGCGGCACGAAACCTCAGGGTGAAGTCGCTAGGAGGCGCAAGGGAGATGACAGAGACCCTCCACATCCGGGGACTGGACGCCCTCTCTACTAAGGAGGAAGTACGGGAGGCAATGACACGCGAAGTAGGCAAAGACGCCGCGAAAGTGGGGGATTTGCGTCCCTTCGCGAGAAACACCCAGGCAGTGACCGTCACTGTCGCCAAGGACAAGGCGAGTCGGCTCGTCAAACAGGGGACGATTAGGGTTGGTCCCGTGACGTGCGTGATAGAGCGCAGACTCAAGCCCCAGCAGTGCGCACGATGCTGGAGCTACGAACATAAAACACAAAAGTGCAACGGGCCGGACAGATCAAAGCTGTGCCGCCTGTGTGGGGGAAGCCGGCCACGTGGCCAAAGTCTGCAAAGGGCAGGCTAAATGCGCTGTGTGCGGTGGTGCCGAACACAAGCTAGGCTCGGGTAAGTGTGGTGCCTTTATGAAGGCGCTGACGCGCGCCCGGCAAAAACTGACCGCGGCGGCCAAGTACCAGCGACTGGCGTCCGAAGCTCGACAATCGGCAGACATGGTCTCCGAAGACGAAGACGAGGTCTTTCCCCCCCTCCCAACGACCAGCAATGGAGACGCCCAACACTAGGTTCCTCCAAGTCAACGCACATACATGCTGGGCCGCCATGGATCTCCTTCACGCCACGACCCAACAGATGCTTGTCGACGTCGTCGTCATCAGCGAACCCAACATCAGGTTCTGTAAGGACGATTGTTGGGCGAAGAACGCCGCCTGCTCCGTAGCCATCCGGGTTTACGGGGACAAGGCTCGACCAGTCGCCTCCGGAAGCGGAGAGGGCTACGCTTGGATAGAGACGAGACTTTCTCGTCTTCGGAGTGTATTTCTCCCCGAACGACGAGGACGCAAACTTGGAGGCCCTACTGAGGAACGTGTTGGCCACCGAAGAGCGCAGAGCCAAGCCTATGATCCTCGCCGGTGACCTAAACGCCAAGTCGCCCCTGTGGAAATCGAGGAGCGAGAACAGCCGAGGCACCGTCGTCACCGAGTGGCTGTTGGAGCGCGATCTGGCCGTGGCGAACGTCGGAAACCGCCCCACCTTCGTCAGGGGAGACTCCGAGTCCATCGTGGACATCACCCTGGCGTCCTCGGAGTTGGCAAGGAGGATAGTCGGATGGAGGGTTATCGAGGACGTGGAGAACTTAAGCGACCACCGATACATCACCTACGATGTGGTCGCCAGCGTCCCCCCGGTAGCGCCCATAAGACAGGACGATCGGCAGGAGACTCGGAAGACGTGGAGGGTCACACCCGACGCCATCCCGATCCTGAAGAGCCGCTTCCGAGATACCATCGTCCCAGACGAGGAAGGAGATCCGACGATCTGCGCAGCACACATCCAGCGGATCCTGGAAGAGGTGTGCCCAGCGACTAGGAGAAACCACAGAAGAAGACCCGTGCACTGGTGGAACGAGGAGATCGCGTCGGCTCGTAGGGAATGTGTAGCCCAGCGGAGGCGCCGCACTAGAACGATGCGGAGGCTACCCCTAACACCGGAGGAAGCCCGCCGCGCGGACGAAGGCTATAAGGAGGCCAAGAAAAACCTACAGAAGGCGATCAAAAAGAGTAAGAGGGAATCCTGGCAGCGGCTACTGGATACGGTCGAGGGAGATCCCTGGGGCAAAGCCTATAAGATCGCCATGGGCAAGCTCCAGCGACCGTTAGGCCCCGTGGACGCCGAAGAGAAACGGGAAGCAGCGCGGAAGCTCTTTCCCGCCCTCCCCGAGACGCGCTGGGTAAGGGACCACGTCGACCTCGACACTATCGTTCCTTTTACCGAGGAGGAAGTCTTGGCGGCGGTCGGGCGGATAAAGATCGGAAAGGCCCCAGGCCCGGACGGTATTCCGCCCATAGCCGTCAGGATTTTCGCGGAGGCTCAGCCGACGTACTTCACGCGCCTTATGAACGGTGAAGGCGCGTTCCCCGAGGCGTGGAAGAGGGCCGTCCTGGTACTCATCCCAAAACCTAAGAAGAACCAGGAGGACGAGCAGACCTTTAGGCCTATATGCCTGCTGGACGTACTGGGGAAGACGTACGAGCGTCTCATTCTCACCAGGCTGGAGTGCGAGATCGCGGCCGACGGAGACCTCTCGGACAACCAGTTCGGCTTCAGGCAGAAGCGCTCCACCGTGGACGCCATCCTCAAAACGAAGCACCTCGCCACCCGACTGGAGGCCGACAGACCGTGGAAAAGGAGGCCTGTAAGCGCGATGATCTCCGTGGACGTGCAGAACGCGTTCAATTCCGCGCCGTGGCCCGAGATCGTGGCGGCCCTACAAGCCAAGAACGTGAAGGCCAACACGGTCAACATCGTAAGAGCGTACCTGTCGGCTAGGACCCTGATCGTCGATGCGGGGGTCCAGATAGCGGTCACGTGCGGCGTTCCACAGGGTTCAATCCTCGGACCTACCTTGTGGAACGTATTCTATGACAAGATGCTGAACATCAAGATCCCAAACGTTGGCCTGGTGGGATACGCGGACGACCTCGTCGCCGTCGTCACCGCACCGGATAAGGCCGCTCTGGAGGACAGGGGCAACCGGGCACTCAGGACAATCCTAAGCACGGCCGAGGAGATGGGAATGACGATAGCGCCGCAGAAGACCGAAGCCATTGTGGCCCGGGTCAGGAGGAAGGTTCTCTCCGCAACCTTTAAGGCCAAGGAACGACCGATATACACCAGGGAAACAATGAAGTACCTGGGCGTCTATTTGAACAGGAATCTGACGACGGGGCACCACATCGCGGAGACCCAGAAGAAGGCCATCGGCATCATGGGCAAACTAATGGGGCTGATGCCGAACTGCAGGGGACCGGCACAGAAGACAAGGAGGATACTGGCTGCGTCGGTGTACTCCGTCGTACTGTACGCCGCCCCCGCATGGAGCGAGGCGATGCAGAGACAATGCTACCGAAATAAACTCCAGAGATAGGTTAAGATCAGGGTGACGCAAGCCTATCGTACCGCGTCATCGGCAGCCCTGTGTGTAGTCGCCGGCTACCCCCCATCGAGCTGATGGTAGAGAGGAGTGCCCGGATATACCGCGAGGGCAGATCCCAGGAGAGGGACATAAACGATGACATTCTCCGCAGATGGCAGGCCCTCTGGACCAACGAGAGCCGCGGAGAATGGACGCGCTCGCTGATCCCCGATATCCAGCGATGGATAGAGAGGGATTTCGGCGAGACGGACTACTTGACCTCCCAGTTCCTCACGGGACACGGTAACTTCGGCACGTACCTAAAGAGAATAGGTAAAGCGGCAACGGACAGATGCGCCCATTGCGGGGAAGAAGACGGACCGGGACACGCACTCCTCGCGTGCCCGAGATGGGAAGGAAAAAGACGCGCCGTGGAGAGATCCCTCGGCGTCGAGTTGACGACCGGCAACATCGTGGATACGATGTTGCGGAAGGAGCAGAATTGGTCCGCTATACGCGGCCTCATAAGAGACGTCCTGTCGGAGAAGGAAGCAGACGAGGGTCCGCCACATGAACAAGACCGACGCCAAAGAGAAAGATAAGACCCCGGAAAAGCGATCATCGCCGTCCCGCGTAAGGAGAAACCTACGCAGGGCGATGGCATGGCGGAAAAAGAAAGACGAGAGTAAGGCTACCCATCCGACAGGGAAGGGCCCGGAAAAGACAGAGGAAGCAAGAAATGACCCGAAGGGTAAAGACGCCCCCGAAGAGGAAAGTCCCAGCACCTCGAAGGGAAAGAAGACAGGGGAAGAACGCTGTAAGGACAGATGGCTGAAGAGATTCTCCATCAAGTGGATCAAAGGCACGACTCTAAACGCCGAAAAATCAGAAGAGGGACTAGCAGCCCCCATACAGGAAGAGGATACGGGACGAACCGGACACGAACTAACCCCCGGAGCAGTCCCCGACCCGAAAGCCCTCAACGAAGCTATGGAGGAGGCCATGAGGTTATCCCGCCTCGAAGAGCCCGCCACGCTGACAACGGCACTGCGCCACATGACAAGGTTGCTCCATCCGGGAGGAAAGAATATCTCGTTCCCAGTTCCCGAGGCGGTAGATAAAATACAGCTGCGATGCTGTAACCTCCCTACAGACCCACACGAACTGAAAATACTGGTCGAGAGGGCCTTCGAAAGGAGAGAAGAGTCCATAAGCATGGAGAATCTCTACAGAGACTTCGTAATGTCGCACGGGCGAGTGGCTATGGATCCATCTAAGCCCTGGCCTCAGTGCTACGTGCACACAAGACACCCTTAGGGCGTAACACGAAGAGAACCCGTAACATCTGGTTATCCCCCACCCCCTGAAGTAATGCTGACAAAGCGGTTCCAGGGGGAGTGCGCCTTCGTGGGATGAGGATGTTTTTTTAGTGAGTATGCCTCATTCGACACTTTTTTACTGAGGAGAATCTCACACAAACCCCCAGGACGGGCCGGGGCAGGTTATAAAAACTTTTTTACAACCTCTCGAAAAAAAAAAAAAAAAAAAAAAAAAGTTTACTTTTGTTTACTACACACACACACACACACACACACACACACACACACACACACACACACACACACACACACACACACACACACACACACACACACACACACACACACACACACACACACACACACACACACACACACACACACACACACACACACACACACACACACACACACACACACACACACACACACACACACACACACACACACACACACACACACACACACACACACACACACACACCGACCTGCCAGTGTACGGGTCCCCGGCATACGCTGTCTATAGACCCGGGCCTGGTGGCCGACAGACACATTAATACAGATACACAATCAAACACAGGAGGAGGACGGGAAACACAAAGACGGACCGGCAAAGAAAACGGCATACGACCTGGCGGAGAGGATAAAACGCAAAACAAAACAAAATGTCAAAACTAAATCCGGAGATTCCCCAGGCGGGTCCTCCAAGACCGGGAATCCCGCACTCCCACAAGACAAGTGGAGTCTGCCCCATACGATAGGGGGGGCATTTTGACAACCGAGGAGGAGGGAACCGAAAAAAGTACCACAAGACACCATAAAGAGCCACTACTAAGGAAGCATAGGCTACAATTGAGTACCGACAGCTTGAGGCCGCATTCGGCACCCACTTACCCACAGTGAACGTGGGAAGTTTCGATTTCAGATGGGATGAAGAAGAATGTAGGTCTACTTCAAGCGCGAAGAGAAGATGGGAAGAAGAGGGACAAGGAGAAAACGAGGAAACGAGATTGGGCGACAGCAGAATGGCCACATCAATCCGACGAACGATAAAGGAACTGGACGGGGAGATTAGAAGCGTGGCAGCGTTCGCTAAGGAAAGAAACACAAAAAAAGAAATAAAAGAGAGCTCAATTAAGCTTAGGAGCCTCATGAGCCGATTAATGACCCGGGAAGCCCAGGAATTGTTACAGAAAATGGGTAGTGAGCCACTTCATAAAAGATTTAGAGAAAACATCGATTTACATACTCCTATGGCCGAAAGAGTTAAAGAGCTCGAAGCTGAAAACGAAGAGCTTAAAAGGCAGCTAGAAAACATCGAAGAGCTAAATCGGAAGCTGCAACAGGAACAGAGTACGGGATTACCAGGGAAGTCCGCTAAAGTTGTTACAGCAAACCAGATTGAAGATGCGACAGACTATAACAAATTTTTGGAAGCTGCCAAACTAGTGTGGCCCGGAAACACTTATAGGTCTGCCTTTACAAGGGAGGGAACACCACTGACGGCAACCAGAGATAACGACCTGCTCTTTCTAAAAGAAAGAGAGACAGGAGGCCGAAACGCCAACCTAGAAAGAGCATTTACGGACAAATACCCCGAACTGAGAGAACTAGAGGGCAGGACCTCAGTTCTATACCTATCTTGCAAAACGGTCGATGGGAAAGGCAACCAGACCATCAAGGAAAAAAGAGTAATTAGACTCGAGGTCGACGACACCGAACGTGACTGGTATGAGGGACTCTCAGAAGTGAGAGACAAACTGATAAAGGAAGCAGGAGACAAGATTGCCATATACCCGCCGATGGCAGATGTAAACGGCAATAGGACACGGAAGATGGCGGAATGCATCTTTCGCAAAACAAAGATCAAATGCATCATCTTCGTAGAGGGTGGCAAACAAAAAACCAGGAAAGGCAGGAGGGGCAAGGGTGAGGACACACAAGCCATCGTGGTGGAGCAGACAGGCAAGACCTATGCCGACCTTCTCAAAACCGTAAGAGAGAAGGTAAAGACTAGGACTAACGTGGCTTCAGGTATCAAAACGATAAGACAGACGAAGGAGGGAAATATGGTAATCATCCTAAACCAAAATGATAAAAGTGCAGCGGAAGAACTAAAAAAAAGAAATTAGACAAGTGGAAAACTTTAAAGTTAGAATCAAGGACAATAATAGAGATGAGAGCACCATATTTATTAAGGACATAGACGCCTTGGCCAGCAAAGATGAAGTTTGGCAAGCGCTAAACAGGGAAATCGGAGCTACCACAGGAAACTGCACGGTAGGAGAGCTAAGGCCGTATTTCCGCGGTAACCAGGCCGTGACAGTGAGGACTAGCAAAGAAAAGGCAGAAATGCTGACCAGAAAAGGGAAAATTAGGATTGGTTTAAACCTCTGCAATGTGACAGAGAGGGTGGCAGTGGACCAATGCTACCGCTGCTGGCGATATGGGCATAGGAGAGAGGACTGTAAAGACAGCGAGGACAGGAGCGATACGTGCAGGAGGTGCGGCAAAGTAGGCCACAAGGCAAGGGAATGCCAAAAGGAGAGCCACTGTGCATGCTGCAAAAGTGACGGACATGCCGCCGGATCAGGCAAATGCCCGGAATTCAGAAAAGCTTTAAGAAGGGCCCGAGTAGAGGCCCGAAAGAAACGCAGAGCACTGAGATAAATTCTAGTCAATAAGAAATCTAGTCATTTTAACAGAAGATAACACTAGTATTTACTCAGTATTTACTGTCAGTAAACTATATTTTATTCTAGCCAGTAAGTTTTATTTATACATTTTTACAAGTTTTATTTATTTATTTATTTACTCGTTTATTTATTTATTTGTGTCTAGTCCCGATCATATTGTATACACATCCAGGGTGGTCGGTATTTTACAGATAAATACCAATAGAAGCGCTGAGGCTATGGACCTAGCCCTAGAACTTGCGGGAAGAATAGGAGCCCGCTGGATACTAATAAGCGAGCCAAATATAAAGAAAGTGATGAACAGCGTAAAATGGTTCACAGACAAAAGAAAGGATGCCGCCATAGGATACACGGGTCATAAACCAGACGCTACAGACACTGGGACAGGCGAGGGTTTTGTATGGATAAAGACCTCCAACTACAAACTCTACAGCTGCTATGTATCTCCGAACACTGGAATTGAGGCCTTCAAAGACTTTTGTAAGGGGGCTAGAGGCGGAAATATCAGGCAAAATAAACAAAACTATCGTGGCAGGAGACTTTAACGCGAAGTCACCAGCCTGGGGATCGGAGACGGAGGACGAAAGAGGACGTATTTTAAGATTGATGTTCGCCTCCCTTCGGATGGTATCCCTAAACGAGGATGGCGTCCCTACCTTTGTGAGAGGCCAATCTAAATCAATCATAGACGCGACAATGGTTACGGAAGATGTTATCCGGTCATCATGGGATTGGAAGGTGCTGGAAGAGGAGGAATCTCTTAGCCCTCACCGCAATATTGCTATGAAAATAGGCGACGCCACTCCCTCAGAAGAGGCAAGATGGGTGCGCGGCCCCATTTTAAAAGGACAAGCTCGCAAAAGAACTTAAGCGAGAAGTCGAACGAAGCGGTAATCCTTCGGTCAAAGGGCTTATAGAAATTATGAGACGCGCATACAACCTCTCTACGCCAAAGATTAGGACGAAAAATGGCAAAGCTCCCTATTGATGGACGGAAGAAATCTCTGCCCTACGCGGACACACAATGACTTGCCGAAGAAGTCTAACAAGAGCGCGAACCCGAGGCAATATGGCTCAGATCGAAGCAGCGAACACAGACTACAAAAAGGCAAGAAAAGATCTCAGGGCAGCAATCAAGAAATCTAAGAGTAGGTGCTGGGCTAACTTGATTGAAGAAACGAACAGTGACATCTTTGGGGATGCATACAAGATAGTTACAAGAGCACTAAATGTTATAAGACCTCCGCTTCAGCTAACAGAGACGGAGAAAGAGAAACAAGCCCGAGCATTATTTCCAGTGACAAAGGAAATAAAGTGGAATAAATTGAGCGTCACCGAGGTGCCACTTTTTACGACACAGGAACTGAGAATGGCGGCCCAGAAACTGAAGAATAAAAAGTCACCAGGTGCAGACGGAATACCCGCCGAAGTGGTAAAAGTCGCAGTCGACACAATCGAGGTATATATGCTGGAAGTGTTAAACAACTTGCTCAGGCAGGGCACGTTCCCGGCCGCCTGGAAACGGGCGTCTTTAGTTCTCATCGAAAAACCCAGGAAAGAACCGGGGAATGAAATGAAACTGCGACCCATTTGCTTAATCGATGCTATAGCTAAGCTATATGAAAGTATGATAAAGACAAGGCTGGAACAGGAATTAGAAGAGGGAGGAGGCCTTGCAGCGAGGCAACACGGATTCAGGAAGGGCAGAAGCACGGTGACGGCCATCCAGGACGTGCTGAGACTCGCCAAACAGGCGAGCAGAAAGGACGTCCCGGAATGGTGCGCTATCGTGCTACTCGATGTTAAAAACGCTTTTAACACTGCAAGGTGGGATAGTATAATAAAAGCATTACGAGAGAAAGGAATATCCTCCTATCTAACAAATGTCATAATGGATTACTTGACAGAAAGGGCCATATGCGCTGGAAAGGATACTGAAATCAAGCAATACATGGGTGTCCCGCAGGGCTCGGTGCTGGGACCATTACTCTGGAACGTCATGTATAACGGCATCTTTGAGGTTGAGCTCCCAGAAGGCGCAACAACAATCGGATATGCAGACGACATCGCGGTAGTTAGCACGGACAGAAGCTGGGAAAGGGGAATCGCCAAGCTGGAGGACGCAGTGGAGAGAATAGGAATCTGGTTGGCATACCAAGGTCTACAGTTAGCCCCGGAAAAGTCAGAAGCGGTGGCCCTGACGGGCGGGAGGAAGCGCAGAGATGCGAATATAGAGGTGGAGGGGAGCATAATTCAACTTAAGAAAAGTGTTAAATACCTGGGCATAGAAATAGACGCATCGGTGAGCTTCGGCCCACATGTCAGAGCGTCCGCTGAAAAAGCAGAGAGAACAATGAAAGCTCTCTACAGAATAATGCCGAACATCGGCGGTCCTACGGAGGCGAAACGCAGGATGTTGGGAGCAGCTGTACAATCCATTTTGTTATATGGAGCTCCCGTATGGGCGGATGCTATGGAGGTGGCAAAATACAAAAGGACACTCCAAAGTGTCCAGCGAGGCATAGGGCTTAGAATAATAAGGGCTTACAGGACCACCTCGTATGATGCGACGATGGTCCTTGCCTCCACGATTCCTATCCACATATTAGCTAAAGAGGCCAAGAGAATAATGCAGAGTGAACTATTAAGGGAGCAAGCAAATAGGAGGGAAAGAAATACATCCATGGAGATTTGGCAGCAAGAATGGACCAACTCCACAAAAGGCAGCTGGACCAGGAGCCTTATTCCGGACTTGAGGCCTTGGGTGAATAGAAAGCATGGGCACACTAGCTACTTTTTAACTCAAGCCCTAACAGGACACGGAAGCTTTCGCTCCTATACCCATGAAATCGGTAAAACAGCAGACGAACTGTGCATATACTGCGGAGAGCGAGATACACCATACCTTGTTCATATGCGCACGATGGGATAGACAGAGGAGCAAGATGAGGGCGGAATTGGGAGCACCCCTAACTAAGGAAAATATGGTACAAAGAATGTTAGAGTCAAAGACGGGGTGGAATACGATAGCGACAGGAACTATCGAAATAATGTCAAAAAAAGAAAGGGACGAACGGCAGCATGCCAAAAGAAAAAAAAAAAAACCCCCCCCCCCTCGTGACTTTATCCCCTCCCAAGGTATTTCGGGCCCCGGGGGCCCTGAAAACAGGGGGGGGTTTTTGCCGGAAGGAGTCCGGCACTATCATGAGCGATAGACCGAAGCCATGGTGTCCATGATGGATTTCCCCTTCCCAAACAAAAAAAAAAAAAAAAAAAAAAAAAGTTAGGTTAGGTTAGGTTAGGTTAGGTTAGGTTAGGTTAGGTTTGGTTAGGTTAGGTTAGGTTAGGTTAGGTTAGGTTAGGTATGTTCGCGTGTTCGTATGTTCGGATGTGATGTTCGTATGTTCGTTGGTTGGTTAGGTTAGGTATGTTCGTTAGTTGGTTAGGTTAGGTTAAGTTAGGTATGTTCGTATGTTCGTTAGTTCGTTGGTTGGTTGGTTGGTTAGGTTCGGTTAGGTTAGGTATGTTCGTGTGTTTGTATGTTCGTTAGTTCGTTTTTGGTTAGGTTAGGTTAGGTATGTTCGCATGTTCGTGTGTTCGTCTGTTCGTGTGTTCGTATGTTCGTTGGTTGGTTAGGTTAGGTTAGGTATGTTCGTATGTTCGTTGGTTGGTTAGGTTAGGTTAGGTATGTTCGTTAGTTCGTTTTTGGTTAGGTTAGGTTAGGTAAGGTTAGGTTAGGTGAGGTATGTTCTTATGTTCGTTAGTTCGTGAGTTCATTATTTCGTTGGTTGGTTAGTTCGTTGGTTAGTTCGTTAGGTTAGGTTAGGTTAGGTTAGGTTAGGTATGTTCGTATGTTCGTGTGTTCGTATGTTCGTCCGTTCGGATGTTCGTATGTTCGTTGGTTGGTTAGGTTAGGTATGTTCGTTAGTTGGTTAGGTTAGGTTAAGTTAGGTATGTTCGTAAATTCGTTGGTTGGTTGGTTGGTTGGTTAGGTTCGGTTAGGTTAGGTTTGGTTAGGTTAGGTATGTTCGCATGTTCGTATGTTCGTATGTTCGTGTGTTCGTATGTTCGTTGGTTGGTTAGGTTAGGTTAGGTATGTTCGTATGTTCGTGTGCGTATGTTCGTTGGTTGGTTAGGTTAGGTTAGGTATGTTCGTTAGTTCGTTAGTTCGTGAGTTCATTATTTCGTTGGTTGGTTAGTTCGTTGGTTGGTTGGTTGGTTGGTTGGTTGGTTAGGTTAGGTTAGGTTAGGTTAGGTTAGGTTAGGTTAGGTTAGGTTAGGTTAGGTTATGTTAGGTTAGGTTAGGTTAGGTTAGGTATGTTCGCATGTTCGTATGTTCGTATGTTTGTTCGTATGTTCGTCCGTTCGGATGTTCGTATGTTCGTTGGTTGGTTAGGTTAGGTATGTTCGTTAGTTGGTTAGGTTAGGTTAGGTTAGGTATGTTCGTTAGTTCGTTGGTTGGTTGGTTGGTTGGTTAGGTTCGGTTAGGTTAGGTTTGGTTAGGTTAGGTATGTTCGTGTGTTCGTATGTTCGTTAGTTCGTTTTTGGTTAGGTTAGGTTAGGTATGTTCGCATGTTCGTGTGTGCTGTTCGGTTCGTATGTTCGTTGGTTGGTTAGGTTAGGTTAGGTATGTTCGTATGTTCGTTGGTTGGTTAGGTTAGGTTAGGTATGTTCGTTAGTTCGTTTTAGGTTAGGTTAGGTTAGGTAAGGTTAGGTTAGGTGAGGTATGTTCTTATGTTCGTTAGTTCGTGAGTTCATTATTTCGTTGGTTGGTTAGTTCGTTGGTTGGTTAGGTTAGGTTAGGTTAGGTTAGGTTAGGTATGTTCGTATGTTCGTGTGTTCGTATGTTCGTCCGTTCGGATGTTCGTATGTTCGTTGGTTGGTTAGGTTAGGTATGTTCGTTAGTTGGTTAGGTTAGGTTAAGTTAGGTATGTTCGTAAATTCGTTGGTTGGTTGGTTGGTTAGGTTCGGTTAGGTTAGGTTGTTTGGTTAGGTTAGGTATGTTCGCATGTTCGTATGTTCGTATGTTCGTGTGTTCGTATGTTCGTTGGTTGGTTAGGTTAGGTTAGGTATGTTCGTATGTTCGTGTGCGTATGTTCGTTGGTTGGTTAGGTTAGGTTAGGTATGTTCGGTTAGTTCGGTATGTTCTTATGTCGTTAGTTCGTGAGTTCATTATTTCGTTGGTTGGTTAGTTCGTTGGTTGGTTGGTTGGTTGGTTGGTTAGGTTAGGTTAGGTTAGGTTAGGTTAGGTTATGTTAGGTTAGGTTAGGTTAGGTTAGGTTAGGTTAGGTTAGGTATGTTCGCATGTTCGTGTGTTCGTATGTTTGTTCGTATGTTCGTCCGTTCGGATGTTCGTATGTTCGTTGGTTGGTTAGGTTAGGTATGTTCGTTAGTTGGTTAGGTTAGGTTAAGTTAGGTATGTTCGTTAGTTCGTTGGTTGGTTGGTTGGTTACGGTTAGGTTAGGTTAGGTTAGGTATGTTCGTGTTAGGTAGTTTTGTTTGTATGTTCGTTAGTTCGTTTTTGGTTAGGTTAGGTTAGGTAAGGTTAGGTTAGGTGAGGTAAGTGTTCTTATGTTCGTTAGTTCGTGAGTTCATTATTTCGTTGGTTGGTTAGTTCGTTGGTTAGTTCGTTGGTTGGTTAGGTTAGGTTAGGTATGTTCGTATGTTCGTGTGTTCGTATGTTCGTTTGTTCGTATGTTCGTTGGTTGGTTAGGTTAGGTATGTTCGTTAGTTGGTTAGGTTAGGTTAAGTTAGGTATGTTCGTATGTTCGTTAGTTCGTTTTTGGTTAGGTTAGGTTAGGTATGTTCGCATGTTCGTGTGTTCGTCTGTTCGTATGTTCGTTGGTTGGTTAGGTTAGGTTAGGTATGTTCGTATGTTCGTTGGTTGGTTAGGTTAGGTTAGGTATGTTCGTTAGTTCATTTTTGGTTAGGTTAGGTTAGGTAAGGTTAGGTTAGGTGAGGTATGTTCTTATGTTCGTTAGTTCGTGAGTTCATTATTTCGTTGGTTGGTTAGTTCGGTTAGGTTAGGTTAGGTTAGGTTAGGTTAGGTTATGTTCGTATGTTCGTGTGTTCGTATGTTCGTCCGTTCGGATGTTCGTATGTCGTTGGTTAGGTTAGGTATGTTCGTTAGTTGGTTAGGTTAGGTTAAGTTAGGTATGTTCGTATGTTCGTTAATTCGTTGGTTGGTTGGTTGGTTAGGTTCGGTTAGGTTAGGTTTGGTTAGGTTAGGTATGTTCGCATGTTCGTATGTTCGTGTGTTCGTATGTTCGTTGGTTGGTTAGGTTAGGTTAGGTATGTTCGTATGTTCATGTGCGTATGTTCGTTGGTTGGTTAGGTTAGGTTAGGTATGTTCGTTAGTTCGTTTTTGGTTAGGTTAGGTTAGGTAAGGTTAGGTTAGGTGAGGTAAGGTTAGGTTAGGGGTGTTAGGTTAGGTGGGGTATGTTCTTATGTTCGTTAGTTCGTGAGTTCATTATTTCGTTGGTTGGTTAGTTCGTTGGTTGGTTGGTTGGTTGGTTAGGTTAGGTTAGGTTAGGTTAGGTTAGGTTAGGTTAGGTTAGGTTAGGTTAGGTTAGGTTAGGTTAGGTTAGGTTAGGTTAGGTATGTTCGCATGTTCGTATGTTCGTGTGTTCGTATGTTGTCCGTTCGGATGTTCGTATGTTCGTTGGTTGTTAGGTTAGGTAGTCGTTAGTTGGTTAGGTTAGGTTGGGTTAGGTATGTTCGATGTTCGTTAGTTCGTTGGTTGGTTGGTTGGTTAGGTTCGGTTAGGTTAGGTTTGGTTAGGTTAGGTATGTTCGTGTGTTTGTATGTTCGTTAGTTCGTTTTTGGTTGGTAGGTTAGGTAGTTCGAGTTCGTGTGTTCGTCTGTTGCGTATGTTCGTTGGTTGCTTAGGTTAGGTTAGGTATGTTCGTGTTTGCGTATGTTCGTTGGTTGGTTAGGTTAGGTTAGGTATGTTCGTTAGTTCGTTTTTGGTTAGGTTAGGTTAGGTAAGGTTAGGTTAGGTGAGGTATGTTCTTATGTTCGTTAGTTCGTGAGTTCATTATTTCGTTGGTTGGTTAGTTCGTTGGTTGGTTAGGTTAGGTATGTTCGTTAGTTGGTTAGGTTAGGTTAGGTTAGGTATGTTCGTATGTTCGTTAGTTGGTTGGTTGGTTGGTTGGTTAGGTTAGGTTAGTTAGGTTAGGTTAGGTATGTTCGCATGTTCGTATGTTCGTATGTTCGTATGTTCGTATGTTCGTTGGTTGGTTAGGTTAGGTTAGGTGTACGTTAGGTTAGGTTGGTTAGGTTAGGTTAGGTGTTAGGTTAGGTATGTTCTGTTTGTTCGTTATTTCGTTGGTTGGTTAGTTCATTAGTTCGTTGGTTGGTTAGTAGTTAGGTTAGGTTAGGTTAGGTTAGGTTAGGTAGGTTAGGTTAGGTTAGGTTAGGTTCGTATGTTCGCATGTTCGTATGTTCGTGTGTTCGTATGTTTTGTTGTTCGTCCGTTCGGATGTTCGTATGTTCGTTGGTTGGTTAGGTTAGGTATGTTCGTTAGTTGGTTAGGTTAGGTTAAGTTAGGTATGTTCGTTAGTTCGTTGGTTGGTTGGTTGGTTAGGTTCGGTTAGGTTAGGTTTGGTTAGGTTAGGTATGTTCGTGTGTTCGTATGTTCGTTAGTTCGTTTTTGTTTAGGTTAGGTTAGGTATGTTCGTGTGGTTCGTATGTTCGTTGGTTGGTTAGGTTAGGTTAGGTATGTTCGTTAGTTCGTTTTTGGTTAGGTTAGGTTAGGTAAGGTTAGGTTAGGTGAGGTATGTTCTTATGTTCGTTAGTTCGTGAGTTCATTATTTCGTTGGTTGGTTAGTTCGTTGGTTGGTTAGGTTAGGTTAGGTTAGGTTAGGTATGTTCGTATGTTCGTGTGTTCGTATGTTCGTCCGTTCGGATGTTCGTATGTTCGTTGGTTGGTTAGGTTAGGTATGTTCGTTAGTTGGTTAGGTTAGGTTAAGTTAGGTATGTTCGTATGATTCGTTAGTTGGTTAGGTTCGGTTAGGTTAGGTTTGGTTAGGTTAGGTTGTTCGATGTTAGGTATGTTCGTGTGTTCGTCTGTTCGTATGTTCGTTGGTTGGTTAGGTTAGGTTAGGTATGTTCGTTAGTTCGTTTTTGGTTAGGTTAGGTTAGGTAAGGTTAGGTTAGGTGTGGTAAGGTTAGGTTAGGTGAGGTATGTTCTTATGTTCGTTAGTTCGTGAGTTCATTATTTCGTTGGTTGGTTAGTTCGTTGGTTGGTTGGTTGGTTGGTTAGGTTAGGTTAGGGGGTTAGGTTAGGTTAGGTTAGGGTTAGGTTAGGTTAGGTTAGGTTAGGTTAGGTTAGGTTAGGTTAGGTTAGGTTAGGTATGTTCGCATGTTCGTGTGTTCGTATGTTTGTTCGTATGTTCGTCCGTTCGGATGTTCGTATGTTCGTTGGTTGGTTAGGTTAGGTATGTTCGTTAGTTGGTTAGGTTAGGTTAAGTTAGGTATGTTCGTTAGTTCGTTGGTTGGTTGGTTGGTTAGGTTCGGTTAGGTTAGGTTTGGTTAGGTTAGGTATGTTCGTGTGTTTGTATGTTCGTTAGTTCGTTTTTGGTTAGGTATGTTCGCATGTTCGTGTGTTCGTCTGTTCGTTGTTCGTGTGTGTATGTTCGTTGGTTGGTTAGGTTAGGTTAGGTATGTTCGTATGTTCGTTGGTTAGGTTAGGTTAGGTTAGGTTAGGTTAGGTGAGGTATGTTCTTATGTTCGTTAGTTCGTGAGTTCATTATTTCGTTGGTTGGTTAGTTCGTTGGTTAGGTTAGGTTAGGTTAGGTATGTTCGCGTTCGTATGTTCGTGTGTTCGTATGTTCGTCCGTTCGGATGTTCGTATGTTCGTTGGTTGGTTAGGTTAGGTATGTTCGTTAGTTGGTTAGGTTAGGTTAAGTTAGGTATGTTCGTATGTTCGTTAGTTCGTTGGTTGGTTGGTTGGTTAGGTTGGTTAGGTTAGGTTTGGTTAGGTTAGGTATGTTCGTGTGTTCGTATGTTCGTTAGTTCGTTTTTGGTTAGGTTAGGTTAGGTATGTTCGTATGTTCGTGTGTTCGTCTGTTCGTATGTTCGTTGGTTGGTTAGGTTAGGTTAGGTATGTTCGTTAGTTCGTTTTTTGGTTAGGTTAGGTTAGGTAAGGTTAGGTTAGGTAATGTTCTTATGTTCGTTAGTTCGTGAGTTCATTATTTCGTTGGTTGGTTAGTTCGTTGGTTAGTTCGGTTAGGTTAGGTTAGGTTAGGTATGTTCGCATGTTCGTATGTTCGTGTGTTCGTATGTTCGTCCGTTCGGATGTTCGTATGTTCGTTGGTTGGTTAGGTTAGGTATGTTCGTTAGTTGGTTAGGTTAGGTTAAGTTAGGTATGTTCGTATGTTCGTTAATTCGTTGGTTGGTTGGTTGGTTAGGTTCGGTTAGGTTAGGTTTGGTTAGGTTAGGTATGTTCGCATGTTCGTATGTTCGTCTGTTCGTATGTTCGTTGGTTGGTTAGGTTAGGTTAGGTATGTTCGTATGTTCATGTGCGTATGTTCGTTGGTTGGTTAGGTTAGGTTAGGTATGTTCGTTAGTTCGTTTTTGGTTAGGTTAGGTTAGGTAAGGTTAGGTTAGGTGAGGTAAGGTTAGGTTAGGTGAGGTATGTTCTTATGTTCGTTAGTTCGTGAGTTCATTATTTCGTTGGTTAGTTCGTTGGTTGGTTAGGTTAGGTTAGGTTAGGTTAGGTTAGCATGTTCGCATGTTCGTATGTTCGTGTGTTCGTATGTTCGTCCGTTCGGTTCGGATGTTCGTTGGTTGGTTAGGTTAGGTATGTTCGTTAGTTGGTTAGGTTAGGTTAAGTTAGGTATGTTCGTATGTTCGTTAGTTCGTTGGTTGGTTGGTTGGTTAGGTTAGGTTAGGTTAGGTTAGGTTAGGTTAGGTTAGGTTAGGTGTTAGGTTAGGTTAGGTTAGGTTAGGTATGTTCGCATGTTCGTATGTTCGTATGTTTGTTCGTATGTTTGTACGTATGTTCGTCCGTTCGGATGTTCGTATGTTCGTTGGTTGGTTAGGTTAGGTATGTTCGTTAGTTGGTTAGGTTAGGTTAAGTTAGGTATGTTCGTTAGTTCGTTGGTTGGTTGGTTGGTTAGGTTCGGTTAGGTTAGGTTTGGTTAGGTTAGGTATGTTCGTGTGTTTGTATGTTCGTTAGTTCGTTTTTGGTTAGGTTAGGTTAGGTATGTTCGCATGTTCGTGTGTTCGTCTGTTCGTTGGTTGCTTAGGTTAGGTTAGGTATGTTCGTGTGCGTATGTTCGTTGGTTGGTTAGGTTAGGTTAGGTATGTTCGTTAGTTCGTTTTTGGTTAGGTTAGGTTAGGTAAGGTTAGGTTAGGTGAGGTATGTTCTTATGTTCGTTAGTTCGTGAGTTCATTATTTCGTTGGTTGGTTAGTTCGTTGGTTGGTTAGGTTAGGTTAGGTTAGGTTAGGTTAGGTTAGATATGTTCGTATGTTCGTGTGTTCGTATGTTCGTCCGTTCGGATGTTCGTATGTTCGTTGGTTGGTTAGGTTAGGTATGTTCGTTAGTTGGTTAGGTTAGGTTAAGTTAGGTATGTTCGTATGTTCGTTAATTCGTTGGTTGGTTGGTTGGTTAGGTTAGGTTTGGTTAGGTTAGGTATGTTCGCATGTTCGTATGTTCGTCTGTTCGTATGTTCGTTGGTTGGTTTGGTTAGGTTAGGTATGTTCGTATGTTCATGTGCGTATGTTCGTTGGTTGGTTAGGTTAGGTTAGGTATGTTCGTTAGTTCGTTTTTGGTTAGGTTAGGTTAGGTAAGGTTAGGTTAGGTGAGGTATGTTCTTATGTTCGTTAGTTCGTGAGTTCATTATTTCGTTGGTTGGTTAGTTCGTTGGTTAGTTCGTTGGTTAATTCGTTGGTTGGTTGGTTGGTTAGGTTCGGTTAGGTTAGGTTTGGTTAGGTTCGGTTAGGTTAGGTTTGGTTAGGTTAGGTATGTTCGCATGTTCGCATGTTCGTATGTTCGTCTGTTCGTATGTTCGTTGGTTGGTTAGGTTAGGTTAGGTATGTTCGTATGTTCATGTGCGTATGTTCGATGGTTGGTTAGGTTAGGTTAGGTATGTTCGTTAGTTCGTTTTTGGTTAGGTTAGGTTAGGTAAGGTTAGGTTAGGTGAGGTATGTTCTTATGTTCGTTAGTTCGTGAGTTCATTATTTCGTTGGTTGGTTAGTTCGTTGGTTGGTTAGGTTAGGTTAGGTTAGGTTAGGTTAGGTTAGGTTAGGTATGTTCGCATGTTCGCATGTTCGTATGTTCGTGTGTTCGTATGTTCGTCCGTTCGGATATTCGTATGTTCGTTGGTTGGTTAGTTTAGGTATGTTCGTTAGTTGGTTAGGTTAGGTTAAGTTAGGTATGTTCGTATGTTCGTTAGTTCGTTGGTTGGTTGGTTGGTTAGGTTCGGTTAGGTTAGGTTTGGTTAGGTTAGGTATGTTCGCATGTTCGTGTGTTCGTATGTTCGTTGGTTGGTTAGGTTAGGTTAGGTATGTTCGTATGTTAATGTGCGTATGTTCGTTGGTTGGTTAGGTTAGGTTAGGTATGTTCGTTTTTGGTTAGGTTAGGTTAGGTTAGGTTAGGTTAGGTAGGTTAGGTTAGGTGAGGTATGTTCTTATGTTCGTTAGTTCGTGAGTTCATTATTTCGTTGGTTGGTTAGTTCGTTGGCTAGTTCGTTGGTTGGTTAGGTTAGGTTAGGTTAGGTTAGGTTAGGTATGTTCGCATGTTCGTATGTTCGTGTGTTCGTATGTTCGTCCGTTCGGATGTTCGTATGTTCGTTGGTTGGTTAGGTTAGGTATGTTCGTTAGTTGGTTAGGTTAGGTTAAGTTAGGTATGTTCGTATGTTTGTTAGTTCGTTGGTTGGTTGGTTTTAGGTTCGGTTAGGTTAGGTTTGGTTAGGTTAGGGGGTTGTGGTTTGTGTGTTTTGGTTGGGTGGTTGGTATGTTCGCATGTTCGTGTGTTCATCTGTTCGTGTGTTCGTTGGTTGGTTAGGTTAGGTTAGGTATGTTCGTTAGTTCGTTTTTGGTTAGGTTAGGTTAGGTAAGGTTAGGTTAGGTGAGGTATGTTCTTATGTTCGTTAGTTCGTGAGTTCATTATTTCGTTGGTTGGTTAGTTCGTTGGTTGGTTAGGTTAGGTTAGGTTAGGTTAGGTATGTTCGTATGTTCGTGTGTTCGTATGTTCGTCCGTTCGGATGTTCGTATGTTCGTTGGTTGGTTAGGTTAGGTATGTTCGTTAGTTGGTTAGGTTAGGTTAGTTAGGTATGTTCGTATGTTCGTTAATTCGTTGGTTGGTTGGTTGGTTAGGTTCGGTTAGGTTAGGTTTGGTTAGGTTAGGTATGTTCGCATGTTCGTATGTTCGTCTGTTCGTATGTTCGTTGGGAGGAGGTTAGGTATGTTGGTTGTATGTTCGTTGGTTGGTTAGGTTAGGTTAGGTATGTTCGTATGTTCATGTGCGTATGTTCGTTGGTTGGTTAGGTTAGGTTAGGTATGTTCGTTAGTTCGTTTTTGGTTAGGTTAGGTTAGGTAAGGTTAGGTTAGGTGAGGTAAGGTTAGGTTAGGTGAGGTATGTTCTTATGTTCGTTAGTTCGTGAGTTCATTATTTCGTGGGTTAGGTTAGGTTAGGTTAGGTTAGGTTAGGTTAGGTTAGGTTAGGTTAGGTTAGGTTAGGTTAGGTTAGGTTAGTTAGGTTAGGTTAGGTTAGGTTAGGTTAGGTTAGGTATGTTCGCATGTTCGTATGTTCGTGTGTTCGTATGTTCGTCCGTTCGGATGTTCGTATGTTCGTTGGTTGGTTAGGTTAGGTATGTTCGTTAGTTGGTTAGGTTAGGTTAAGTTAGGTATGTTCGTTAGTTCGTTGGTTGGTTGGTTGGTTAGGTTCGGTTAGGTTAGGTTTGGTTAGGTTAGGTATGTTCGTGTGTTCGTCTGTTCGTATGTTCGTTGGTTGCTTAGGTTAGGTTAGGTATGTTCGTGTGCGTATGTTCGTTGGTTGGTTAGGTTAGGTTAGGTATGTTCGTTAGTTCGTTTTTGGTTAGGTTAGGTTAGGTAAGGTTAGGTTAGGTGAGGTATGTTCTTATGTTCGTTAGTTCGTGAGTTCATTATTTCGTTGGTTGGTTAGTTCGTTGGTTAGTTCGTTGGTTGGTTAGGTTAGGTTAGGTTAGGTTAGGTTAGGTTAGGTAGGTTAGGTATGTTCGGTGTTCGTATGTTCGTGTGTTCGTATGTTCGTCCTTTCGGTTGTTCGTTGGTTGGTTAGGTTAGGTATGTTCGTTAGTTGGTTAGGTTAGGTTAAGTTAGGTATGTTCGTATGTTCGTTAGTTCGTTGGTTGGTTGGTTGGTTAGGTTCGGTTAGGTTAGGTTTGGTTAGGTTAGGTATGTTCGTGTGTTCGTTAGTTCGTTTTTGGTTAGGTTAGGTTAGGTATGTTCGCATGTTCGTGTGTTCGTCTGTTCGTGTGGTCGTATGTTCGTTGGTTGGTTAGGTTAGGTTAGGTATGTTCGTATGTTCGTTGGTTGGTTAGGTTAGGTTAGGTATGTTCGTTGGTTGGTTAGGTTAGGTTTGGTTAGGTTAGGTATGTTCGCATGTTCGTGTGTTTCGTCTGTTCGTATGTTCGTTGGTTGCTTAGGTTAGGTTAGGTATGTTCGTGTGCGTATGTTCGTTGGTTGGTTAGGTTAGGTTAGGTATGTTCGTTAGTTCGTTTTTGGTTAGGTTAGGTTAGGTAAGGTTAGGTTAGGTGAGGTATGTTCTTATGTTCGTTAGTTCGTGAGTTCATTATTTCGTTGGTTGGTTAGGTTAGGTTAGGTTAGGTTAGGTTAGGTTAGGTTAGGTTAGGTTAGATGTTCGTATGTGTTCGTATGTTCGTATGTTCGTATGTTCGTTGGTTGGTTAGGTTAGGTATGTTCGTTAGTTGGTTAGGTTAGGTTAAGTTAGGTATGTTCGTATGTTCGTTAGTTCGTTGGTTGGTTGGTTGGTTGGCGGTTAGGTTCGGTTAGGTTCGGTTAGGTTAGGTTTGGTTAGGTTAGGTTAGGTATGTTCGCATGTTCGTGTGTTCGTCTGTTCGTATGTTCGTTGGTTGGTTAGGTTAGGTTAGGTATGTTCGTATGTTCGTTGGTTGGTTAGGTTAGGTTAGGTATGTTCGTTAGTTCATTTTTGGTTAGG
This sequence comes from Aromia moschata, assembly GCA_029963805.1. Classification (NCBI taxonomy): domain Eukaryota; kingdom Metazoa; phylum Arthropoda; class Insecta; order Coleoptera; family Cerambycidae; genus Aromia; species Aromia moschata. Next base: position 18,332 of record JAPWTK010000505.1, on the reverse strand, counting down.
TTAGGTTAGGTAAGGTTAGGTTAGGTGAGGTATGTTCTTATGTTCGTTAGTTCGTGAGTTCATTATTTCGTTGGTTGGTTAGTTCGTTGGTTGGTTAGGTTAGGTTAGGTATGTTCGTATGTTCGTGTGTTCGTATGTTCGTCCGTTCGGATGTTCGTATGTTCGTTGGTTGGTTAGGTTAGGTATGTTCGTTAGTTGGTTAGGTTAGGTTAAGTTAGGTATGTTCGTATGTTCGTTAATTCGTTGGTTGGTTGGTTGGTTAGGTTCGGTTAGGTTAGGTTTGGTTAGGTTAGGTATGTTCGCATGTTCGTGTGTTCGTATGTTCGTTGGTTGGTTAGGTTAGGTTAGGTATGTTCGTATGTTCATGTGCGTATGTTCGTTGGTTGGTTAGGTTAGGTTAGGTATGTTCGTTAGTTCGTTTTTGGTTAGGTTAGGTTAGGTAAGGTTAGGTTAGGTGAGGTAAGGTTAGGTTAGGTGAGGTATGTTCTTATGTTCGTTAGTTCGTGAGTTCATTATTTCGTTGGTTGGTTAGTTCGTTGGTTGGTTGGTTGGTTGTTAGGTTAGGTTAGGTTAGGTTAGGTTAGGTTAGGTTAGGTTAGGTTAGGTTAGGTTAGGTTAGGTTGAGGTTAGGTTAGGTTAGGTTAGGTTATGTTAGTAGGTTGGTTGGTTAGGTTAGGTTAGGTTAGGTTAGGTATGTTGTTAGTTCGGAGGTTAGGTTAGGTTAGGTTAGGTTAGGTTAGGTTAGGTATGTTCGGTTAGTTAGGTTAGGTTATGTTCGGTTAGGTTAGGTTAGGGTATGTTCGTTAGTTGGTTAGTTAGGTTAGGTTAGGTTATGTTCGTTAGTCGTTAGGTTAGGGTTGGTTAGGTTAGGTTAGGTTAGGTATGTTGGTTAGTTAGGTTAGGTGTTAGGTTGGAGGTTTTCGTTAGTTCGTTTCATTATTTGTTGGTTAGGTTAGGTTAGGTTAGGTATGGTTAGCATGTTCGTGTGTTCGTCTGTTCGTATGTTCGTTGGTTGCTTAGGTTAGGTTAGGTATGTTCGTGGCGTATGTTCGTTGGTTGGTTAGGTTAGGTTAGGTATGTTCGTTAGTTCGTTTTTGGTTAGGTTAGGTTAGGTAAGGTTAGGTTAGGTGAGGTATGTTCTTATGTTCGTTAGTTCGTGAGTTCATTATTTCGTTGGTTGGTTAGTTCGTTGGTTGGTTGGTTAGGTTAGGTTAGGTTAGGTTAGGTTAGGTTAGGTGGTAGGATGTTCGTATGTTCGTGTGTTCGTATGTTCGTCCGTTCGGATGTTCGTATGTTCGTTGGTTGGTTAGGTTAGGTATGTTCGTTAGTTGGTTAGGTTAGGTTAAGTTAGGTATGTTCGTATGTTCGTTAGTTCGTTGGTTGGTTGGTTGGTTAGGTTCGGTTAGGTTAGGTTTGGTTAGGTTAGGTATGTTCGTGTGTTCGTATGTTCGTCGTTGTTCGTTGTTGGTTAGGTTAGGTTAGGTATGTTCGTGCGTGTGTATGTTCGTTGGTTGGTTAGGTTAGGTGGTTAGGTATGTTCGTTAGTTCATTTTTGGTTAGGTTAGGTTAGGTAAGGTTAGGTTAGGTGAGGTATGTTCTTATGTTCGTTAGTTCGTGAGTTCATTATTTCGTTGGTTGGTTAGTTGGTTGGTTAGGTTAGGTTAGGTTAGGTTAGGTTAGGTTAGGTTAGGTTAGGTATGTTCGCATGTTCGTATGTTCGTGTGTTCGTATGTTCGTTGGTTGGTTGGTTAGGTTAGGGTTCGGATGTTCGTGCGTATGTTCGTTGGTTGGTTAGGTTAGGTTGGTATGTTCGTTAGTTCGTTTTTGGTTTAGGTTAGGTGGGTAAGGTTAGGTAGGTGGGGGTTCGTATGTTCGTTAGTTCGTGAGTTCATTATTTCGTTGGTTGGTTAGTGTTGGTTGTGTTGGGTTAGGTTAGGTTAGGTTAGGTTAGGTTAGGTTAGGTATGTTCGCATGTTCGTATGTTCGTGTGTTCGTGTGTTCGTATGTTCGTTCGTATGGTTAGGTTAGTAGTTAGGGGTTTGTATGTTCGTTGGTTGGTTAGGTTAGGTATGTTCGTTAGTTGGTTAGGTTAGGTTAAGGGTATGTTCGTTAGTTCGTTGGTTGGTTGGTTGGTTAGGTTAGGTTAGGTTAGGTTAGGTTAGGTTAGGTTCTTAGGGGTGGGGGTTGTTGTTCGTGTTCGTTGGTGGTTGGTTAGGTTAGGTTAGGTTAGGTGGGTATGTTCTTATGTTCGTTAGTTCGTAGGTTGGTTGGTTAGTTCGTTGGTTGGTTAGTTGTTAGGTTAGGTTAGGTTAGGTTAGGTTAGGTTAGGTATGTTCGTATGTTCGTGTGTTCGTATGTTCGTCCGTTCGGATGTTCGTATGTTCGTTGGTTGGTTAGGTTAGGTATGTTCGTTAGTTGGTTAGGTTAGGTTAAGTTAGGTATGTTCGTTAGTTCGTTGGTTGGTTGGTTGGTTAGGTTCGGTTAGGTTAGGTTTGGTTAGGTTAGGTATGTTCGTGTGTTCGTATGTTCGTTAGTTCGTTTTTGGTTAGGTTAGGTTAGGTATGTTCGCATGTTCGTGTGTTCGTATGTTCGTTGGTTGGTTAGGTTAGGTTAGGTATGTTCGTTAGTTCGTTTTTGGTTAGGTTAGGTTAGCGTATTTGGTTAGGTTAGGTGAGGTATGTTCTTATGTTCGTTAGTTCGTGAGTTCATTATTTCGTTGGTTGGTTAGTTCGTTGGTTGGTTAGGTTAGGTTAGGTTAGGTTAGGTTAGGTTAGGTTAGGTGTTCGTATGTTCGTATGTTCGTATGTTCGTCCGTTCGGATGTTCGTATGTTCGTTGGTTGGTTAGGTTAGGTATGTTCGTTAGTTGGTTAGGTTAGGTTAAGTTAGGTATGTTCGTATGTTCGTTGGTTGGTTGGTTGGTTGGTTGGTTAGGTTCGGTTAGGTTAGGTTTGGTTAGGTTAGGTATGTTCGTATGTTCGTCTGTTCGTATGTTCGTTGGTTGGTTAGGTTAGGTTAGGTATGTTCGTGTGCGTATGTTCGTTGGTTGGTTAGGTTAGGTTAGGTATGTTCGTTAGTTCGTTTTTGGTTAGGTTAGGTTAGGTAAGGTTAGGTTAGGTGAGGTATGTTCTTATGTTCGTTAGTTCGTGAGTTCATTATTTCGTTGGTTGGTTAGTTCGTTGGTTGGTTAGGTTAGGTTAGGTTAGGTTAGGTTAGGTTAGGTTATGTTCGCATTGTTCGTGTGTTCGTATGTTCGTTCATGTTCGTTGGTTGGTTAGGTTAGGTATGTTCGTTAGTTGGTTAGGTTAGGTTAAGTTAGGTATGTTCGTATGTTCGTGTTGGTTGGTTGGTTGGTTAGGTTCGGTTAGGTTAGGTATGTTCGGTTGTGTGTGTTGTAGGTTGTTGTTTGGTTAGGTTAGGTTAGGTAGTTCGTGTTGTTGTGTTGGTTGGTTAGGTTAGGTCGTTGTTAGGTTAGGTTTGGTTAGGTTAGGTATGTTCGTGTGTTCGTATGTCGTTAGTTCGTTTTTGGTTAGGTTAGGTTAGGTATGTTCGCATGTTCGTGTGTTCGTCTGTTCGTATGTTCGTTGGTTGGTTAGGTTAGGTTAGGTATGTTCGTGTGCGTGTTCGTTGGTTGGTTAGGTTAGGTTAGGTTAGTTCGTTAGTTCGTTTTGGTTAGGTTAGGTTAGGTAGGTAGGTTAGGTGAGGTATGTTCTTATGTTCGTTAGTTCGTGAGTTCATTATTTCGTTGGTTGGTTAGTTCGTTGGTTAGTTCGTTGGTTGGTTAGGTTAGGTTAGGTTAGGTTAGGTTAGGTTGTGTTCGTATGTTCGTGTGTTCGTATGTTCGGATGTTCGTATGTTCGTTGGTTGGTTAGGTTAGGTATGTTCGTTAGTTGGTTAGGTTAGGTTAAGTTAGGTATGTTCGTAGTCGTTAGTTCGTTGGTTGGTTGGTTGGTTGGTTGCGGTTAGGTTCGGTTAGGTTAGGTTTGGTTAGGTTAGGTATGTTCGTATGTTCGTATGTTCGTCTGTTCGTAGGTTGTTGGTTGGTTAGGTTAGCTTAGGTATGTTCGTATGTTCGTTGGTTGGTTAGGTTAGGTTAGGTATGTTCGTTAGTTCATTTTTGGTTAGGTTAGGTTAGGTAAGGTTAGGTTAGGTGAGGTATGTTCTTATGTTCGTTAGTTCGTGAGTTCATTATTTCGTTGGTTGGTTAGTTCGTTGGTTGGTTAGGTTAGGTTAGGTTAGGTTAGATAGTTCGTATGTTCGTGTGTTCGTATGTTCGTGTGTTCGTATGTTCGTCCGTTCGGATGTTCGTATGTTCGTTGGTTGGTTAGGTTAGGTATGTTCGTTAGTTGGTTAGGTTAGGTTAAGTTAGGTATGTTCGTATGTTCGTTAATTCGTTGGTTGGTTGGTTGGTTAGGTTCGGTTAGGTTAGGTTTGGTTAGGTTAGGATTCGCATGTTCATGTGTTCGTATGTTCGTTGGTTGGTTAGGTTAGGTTAGGTATGTTCGTATGTTCATGTGCGTATGTTCGTTGGTTGGTTAGGTTAGGTTAGGTATGTTCGTTAGTTCGTTTTTGGTTAGGTTAGGTTAGGTAGTTAGGTGAGGTAAGGTTAGGTTAGGTGAGGTATGTTCTTATGTTCGTTAGTTCGTGAGTTCATTATTTCTTTGGTTGGTTAGTTCGTTGGTTGTGTTGGTTAGGTTGGTTAGGTTAGGTTAGGTTAGGTTAGGTTAGGTTAGGTTAGGTTAGGTTAGGTTGAGGGTGTGGGTAGGTTAGGTTAGGTTAGGTTAGGTTAGGTTAGGTTAGTTAGGTTAGGTTAGGTGAGGTATGTTCTTATGTTCGTTAGTTCGTGAGTTCATTATTTCGTTGGTTGGTTGGTTGGTTAGGTTAGGTTAGGTTAGGTTTGGTTAGGTTAGGTTAGGTGGTTAGGTTAGGTTAGGTTAGGTTAGGTTAGGTTAGGTTAGGTTAGGTATGTTCGCATGTTCGTATGTTCGTGTGTTCGTATGTTTGTTCGTATGTTCGTCCGTTCGGATGTTCGTATGTTCGTTGGTTGGTTAGGTTAGGTATGTTCGTTAGTTGGTTAGGTTAGGTTAGGTTATGTTCGGTATGTTCGTTAGTTCGTTGGTTGGTTGGTTGGTTAGGTTCGGTTAGGTTAGGTTTGGTTAGGTTAGGTATGTTCGTGTGTTCGTATGTTCGTTGTTCGTTGGTTAGGTTAGGTTAGGTATGTTCGCATGTTCGTGTGTTCGTCTGTTCGTATGTTCGTTGGTTGGTTAGGTTAGGTTGAGGTTAGGTATGTTCGTGGGTTCGTTGTTCGTTGGTTTGGTAGGTAGGTTAGGTATGTTCGTATGTTCGTGTGTGTTGTGTGTGTTGTATGTTCGTTGGTTGGTTAGGTTAGGTTAGGTATGTTCGTATGTTCGTTCGTTGGTTAGGTTGGTTAGGTATGTTCGTTGTTCATTTTAGGTTAGGTTAGGTTAGGTAAGTTAGGTTAGGTTGAGGTGGTATGTTCTTATGTTCGTTAGTTCGTGAGTTCATTATGGTTCGTTGGTTGGTTAGGTTAGGTTAGGTTGGGTGTCGGTTCGTCCGTTCGGATGTTCGTTAGTTGGTTAGGTTAAGGTTAGGTTAGGTACGTTTGTTCGTTAATTCGTTGGTTGGTTGGTTAGGTTAGGTTCGGTTAGGTTAGGTTGGTTGGTTAGGTTAGGTATGTTCGCATGTTCGTATGTTCGTCTGTTCGTATGTTCGTTGGTTGGTTAGGTTAGGTTAGGTATGTTCGTATGTTCATGTGCGTATGTTCGTTGGTTGGTTAGGTTAGGTTAGGTATGTTCGTTAGTTCGTTTTTGGTTAGGTTAGGTTAGGTAAGGTTAGGTTAGGTGAGGTAAGGTTAGGTTAGGTGGGAGGTATGTTCTTATGTTCGTTAGTTCGTGAGTTCATTATTTCGTTGGTTGGTTAGTTCGTTGGTTGGTTAGGTTAGGTTAGGTTAGGTTAGGTTATGTTCGGTATGTTCGTATGTTCGTGTGTTCGTGTTAGGGGTGTTGGTTCGTATGTTCGTCCGTTCGGATGTTCGTATGTTCGTTGGTTGGTTAGGTTAGGTATGTTCGTTAGTTGGTTAGGTTAGGTTAAGTTAGGTATGTTCGTTAGTTCGTTGGTTGGTTGGTTGGTAGTTCGGTTAGGTTAGGTTAGGTTAGGTTAGGTATGTTCGTATGTTCGTTGGTTGCGTCGGTTGGTATGTTCGTGTGTTCGTATGTTCGTTGGTTGCTTAGGTTAGGTTAGGTATGTTCGTTAGTTCGTTTTTGGTTAGGTTAGGTTAGGTTAGGTTAGGTGAGGTATGTTCTTATGTTCGTTAGTTCGTGAGTTCATTATTTGTTGGTTGGTTAGTTGTTGGTTGGTTCGTTGGTTGGTTAGGTTAGGTTAGGTTAGGTTAGGTTAGGTTGGGTTGGGAGAGGGTCGCGGTGTGGTTGTGTTGTGTGTTGTGGAGGATGTTCGTTATGTTGGTTAGGTTCGTTAGTTCAGGTAGTTCGTGTTCGTTAGTTGTTGGTTGGTTGTTGGTTGGTTGGTTAGGTTAGGTTAGGTTAGGTTAGGTTAGGTAGGTGTTAGGTGTTCGTTGTGTGTTCGTATGTTCGTATGTTCGTCGGTTCGTTAGGTTCGGATGTTCGTATGTTCGTTGGTTGGTTAGGTTAGGTATGTTCGTTAGTTGGTTAGGTTAGGTTAAGTTAGGTATGTTCGTATGTTCGTTAGTTCGTGTTCGTTGGTTGGTTGGTTGGTTAGTGTTGGTTAGGTTAGGTTTGGTTAGGTTAGGTATGTTCGGTATGTTCGTATGTTCGTTAGTTCGTTGGGTTGGTTGGGTGGGGGGGGGGGGTGGGGTGGGGTGGGTTGGGGTTAGGTGTTGGTTAGGTTAGGTTAGGTATGTTCGCATGTTCGTGTGTTCGTCTGTTCGTATGTTCGTTGGTTGGTTAGGTTAGGTTAGGTATGTTCGTATGTTCGTTGGTTGGTTAGGTTAGGTTAGGTATGTTCGTTAGTTCGTTTTTGGTTAGGTTAGGTTAGGTAAGGTTAGGTTAGGTGAGGTATGTTCTTATGTTCGTTAGTTCGTGAGTTCATTATTTCGTTGGTTGGTTAGTTCGTTGGTTAGGTTAGGTTAGGTTAGGTTAGGTTAGGTTAGGTTAGTATGTTCGTATGTTCGTATGTTCGTGTGTTCGTATGTTCGTCCGTTCGGATGTTCGTATGTTCGTTGGTTGGTTAGGTTAGGTATGTTCGTTAGTTGGTTAGGTTAGGTTAAGTTAGGTATGTTCGTATGTTCGTTAATTCGTTGGTTGGTTGGTTGGTTAGGTTCGGTTAGGTTAGGTTTGGTTAGGTTAGGTATGTTCGTGTGGTATTCTCGTTTTGGTTAGGTTAGGTTAGGTATGTTCGTATGTTCGGTGGTGTCGTATGTTCGTTGGTTGGTTAGGTTAGGTTAGGTAGGTATGTTCGTTAGTTCGTTGGTTAGGTTAGGTTAGGTAGTCGTTAGTGTTTTTGGTTAGGTTAGGTGAGGTAAGGTTAGGTTAGGTGAGGTATGTTCTTATGTTCGTTAGTTCGTGAGTTCATTATTTCGTTGGTTGGTTAGTTCGTTGGTTGGTTGGTTAGGTTAGGTTAGGTTAGGTTAGGTTAGGTTAGGTTAGGTTAGGAGGGGGGGGGGGGTTGAGTTCGTTCGTATGTTCGTGTGTTCGTATGTTTGTTCGTATGTTCGTCCGTTCGGATGTTCGTATGTTCGTTGGTTGGTTAGGTTAGGTATGTTCGTTAGTTGGTTAGGTTAGGTTAAGTTAGGTATGTTCGTATGTTCGTTAGTTCGTTGGTTGGTTGGTTGGTTAGGTTCGGTTAGGTTAGGTTTGGTTAGGTTAGGTATGTTCGTGTGTTCGTATGTTCGTTAGTTCGTTTTTTGTTAGGTTAGGTTAGGTATGTTCGCATGTTCGTATGTTCGTCGTTCGTGGCGTATGTTCGTTGGTTGGTTAGGTTAGGTTAGGTATGTTCGTTGTTCGTTTTGGTTAGGTTAGGTTAGGTTAGGTAGGTTCGTTAGGGTTAGGTTAGTGTGAGGTATGTTCTTATGTTCGTTAGTTCGTGAGTTCATTATTTCGTTGGTTGGTTAGTTTGTTGGTTGGCGTTGGTTAGGTTAGGTTAGGTTAGGTTAGGTTTAGGTTCGGTATGTTCGTATGTTCGTGTGTTCGTATGTTCGTCCGTTCGGATGTTCGTATGTTCGTTGGTTGGTTAGGTTAGGTGTTCGGATGTTCGTTAGTTGGTTAGGTTAGGTTAAGTTAGGTATGTTCGTATGTTCGTTAAGTTCGTTGGTTGGTTGGTTGGTTAGGTTCGGTTAGGTTAGGTTTGGTTAGGTTAGGTATGTTCGTGTTCTGTTCGTGTGTTCGTATGTTCGTCTGTTCGTATGTTCGTTGGTTGGTTAGGTTAGGTTAGGTATGTTCGTATGTTCATGTGCGTATGTTCGTTGGTTGGTTAGGTTAGGTTAGGTATGTTCGTTAGTTCGTTTTTGGTTAGGTTAGGTTAGGTAAGGTTAGGTTAGGTGAGGTATAGTGGTTCTTATGTTCGTTAGTTCGTGAGTTCATTATTTCGTTGGTTGGTTGTTGTTGGTTGGTTAGGTTAGGTTAGGTTAGGTTAGGTTAGGTATGTTCGTGTTTGTTCGTATGTTTGTTCGTGTGTTCGTATGTTCGTCCGTTCGGATGTTCGTTGTGTTGGTTAGGTTAGGTATGTTCGTTAGTTGGTTAGGTTAGGTTAAGTTAGGTATGTTCGTATGTTCGTTGGTTGGTTGGTTGGTTGGTTAGGTTCGGTTAGGTTAGGTTTGGTTAGGTTAGGTATGTTCGCGTGTTCGTATGTTCGTCTGTTCGTATGTTCGTTGGTTGGTTAGGTTAGGTTAGGTATGTTCGTATGTTCGTTGGTTGGTTAGGTTAGGTTAGGTATGTTCGTTAGTTCGTTTTTGGTTAGGTTAGGTTAGGTAAGGTTAGGTTAGGTGAGGTATGTTCTTATGTTCGTTAGTTCGTGAGTTCATTATTTCGTTGGTTGGTTAGTTCGTTGGTTTGGTTAGGTTAGGTTAGGTTAGGTTAGGTTAGGTTAGGTAGGTTCGTATGTTCGTGTGTTCGTATGTTCGTCCGTTCGGATGTTCGTATGTTCGTTGGTTGGTTAGGTTAGGTATGTTCGTTAGTTGGTTAGGTTAGGTTAAGTTAGGTATGTTCGTATGTTCGTTAATTCGTTGGTTGGTTGGTTGGTTAGGTTCGGTTAGGTTAGGTTTGGTTAGGTTAGGTATGTTCGCATGTTCGTATGTTCGTGTGTTCGTATGTTCGTATGTTCGTTGGTTGGTTAGGTTAGGTTAGGTATGTTCGTATGTTCATGTGCGTATGTTCGTTGGTTGGTTAGGTTAGGTTAGGTATGTTCGTTAGTTCGTTTTTGGTTAGGTTAGGTTAGGTAAGGTTAGGTTAGGTGAGGTAAGGTTAGGTTAGGTGAGGTATGTTCTTATGTTCGTTAGTTCGTGAGTTCATTATTTCGTTGGTTGGTTAGGTTCGTTGGTTGGTTGGGTTGGTTGGTTAGGTTAGGTTAGGTTAGGTTAGGTTAGGTTAGGTTAGGTTAGGTTAGGTTAGGTTAGGTTAGGTTAGGTTAGGTTAGGTTAGGTTAGGTTAGGTATGTTCGCATGTTCGTATGTTGTTCGTATGTTTGTTCGTATGTTCGTCCGTTCGGATGTTCGTATGTTCGTTGGTTGGTTAGGTTAGGTATGTTCGTTAGTTGGTTAGGTTAGGTTAAGTTAGGTATGTTCGTTAGTTCGTTGGTTGGTTGGTTGGTTAGGTTCGGTTAGGTTAGGTTTGGTTAGGTTAGGTATGTTCGTGTGTTTCGTATGTTCGTTAGTTCGTTTTTGGTTAGGTTAGGTTAGGTATGTTCGCATGTTCGTGTGTTCGTCTGTTCGTTGTTGTTAGGTTAGGTTAGGTATGTTCGTATGTTCGTTGGTTGGTTAGGTTAGGTTAGGTATGTTCGTTAGTTCGTTTTTGGTTAGGTTAGGTTAGGTAAGGTTAGGTTAGGTGAGGTATGTTCTTATGTTCGTTAGTTCGTGAGTTCATTATTTCGTTGGTTGGTTAGTTGTTCGTTGGTTGGTTAGGTTAGGTTAGGTTAGGTTAGGTTAGGTATGTTCGTATGTTCGTGTGTTCGTATGTTCGTCCGTTCGGATGTTCGTATGTTCGTTGGTTGGTTAGGTTAGGTATGTTCGTTAGTTGGTTAGGTTAGGTTAAGTTAGGTATGTTCGTATGTTCGTTAGTTCGTTGGTTGGTTGGTTGGTTAGGTTCGGTTAGGTTAGGTTTTGGTTAGGTTAGGTATGTTCGTGTGTTCGTATGTTCGTTAGTTCGTTTTTGGTTAGGTTAGGTTAGGTATGTTCGCATGTTCGTGTGTTCGTATGTTCGTTGGTTGGTTAGGTTAGGTTAGGTATGTTCGTTAGTTCATTTTTGGTTAGGTTAGGTTAGGTAAGGTTAGGTTAGGTGAGGGGTATGTTCTTATGTTCGTTAGTTCGTGAGTTCATTATTTCGTTGGTTGGTTAGTTCGTTGGTTAGGTTAGGTTGGTTAGGTTAGGTTAGGTTAGGTTAGGTTAGGTTAGGTTAGGTAGTTCGTTGTTCGTTGTTGTTTTCGTCCGTTCGATGTTCGTATGTTCGTTGGTTGGTTAGGTTAGGTATGTTCGTTAGTTGGTTAGGTTAGGTTAAGTTAGGTATGTTCGTATGTTCGTTGGTTGGTTGGTTGGTTAGGTTCGGTTAGGTTAGGTTTGGTTAGGTTAGGTATGTTCGTGTGTTCGTATGGTTCGTTGGTTGGTTAGGTTAGGTTAGGTATGTTCGTGTGCGTATGTTCGTTGGTTGGTTAGGTTAGGTTAGGTATGTTCGTTAGTTCGTTTTTGGTTAGGTTAGGTTAGGTAAGGTTAGGTTAGGTGAGGTATGTTCTTATGTTCGTTAGTTCGTGAGTTCATTATTTCGTTGGTTGGTTAGTTCGTTGGTTAGTTAGGTTAGGGTTAGGTTAGGTTAGGTTAGGTTAGGTTAGGTTAGGTTAGGTATGTTCGATGTTCGTATGTTCGTGTGTTCGTATGTTCGTCCGTTCGGATGTTCGTATGTTCGTTGGTTGGTTAGGTTAGGTATGTTCGTTAGTTGGTTAGGTTAGGTTAAGTTAGGTATGTTCGTATGTTCGTTAGTTGTTGGTTGGTTGGTTAGGTTCGGTTAGGTTAGGTTTGGTTAGGTTAGGTATGTTCGCATGTTCGTATGTTCGTGTGTTCGTCGTTTTTCGTATGTTCGTTGGTTGGTTAGGTTAGGTTAGGTTGTTCGTATGTTCGTGATGTTCGTTGGTTGGTTAGGTTAGGTTAGGTATGTTCGTTAGTTCGTTTTTGGTTGGTTAGGTTAGGTTAGGTTAGGTAGGTTAGGTTAGGTGAGGTATGTTCTTATGTTCGTTAGTTCGTGAGTTCATTATTTCGTTGGTTGGTTAGTGTTGGGGTTAGGTTAGGTTAGGTTAGGTTAGGTGGTATGTTAGGTTAGGTTAGGTTAGGTTATGTTCGTTTAGGTTAGGTTTGGTTAGGTTAGGTTAGGTTAGGTTAGGTTAGGTTAGGTATGTTCTATGTTCGGTAGTTCGTGTCGGTTTGTGTTGGTTATTGGTGGTAGTTCGTCCGTTCGGATGTTCGTATGTTCGTTGGTTGGTTAGGTTAGGTTAGGTGTTCGTTAGTTGGTTAGGTTAGGTTAAGTTAGGTATGTTCGTATGTTCGTTAGTTCGTTGGTTGGTTGGTTGGTTAGGTTCGGTTAGGTTAGGTTAGGTTAGGTTAGGTTGTTCGTATGTTCGTGTGTTCGTATGTTCGTGTGTTCGTGGTTGGTTAGGTTCGTCCGTTAGGATGTTCGTATGTTCGTTGGTTGGTTAGGTTAGGTATGTTCGTTAGTTGGTTAGGTTAGGTTAGGTTAGGTATGTTCGTATGTTCGTTAGTTCGTTGGTTGGTTGGTTAGGTTCGGTTAGGTTAGGTTTGGTTAGGTTAGGTATGTTCGTGTGTTCGTTGTTGTTATGTTCGGTGTTCGGTATGTTCGTATGTTCGTTGGTTCGTATGTTCGTTGGTTGGTTAGGTTAGGTTAGGTATGTTCGTTAGTTCGTTATTTGGTTAGGTTAGGTTAGGTAAGGTTAGGTTAGGTTAGGTTAGGTTAGGTTAGGTATGTTCTTATGTTCGTTAGTTCGTGAGTTCATTATTTCTTGGTTGGTTAGTTCGTTGGTTGAGGTTGGTTCGTTGGTTAGGTTAGGTTAGGTTAGGTTAGGTTAGGTTAGGTTAGGTTAGGCTATGTTAGGTTAGGTTAGGTTAGGTTAGGTAAGGTTAGTGTTAGGTTAGGTAAGTGTTAGGTTAGGTGAGGTATGTTCTTATGTTCGTTAGTTCGTTGGTAGTTCATTATTTCGTTGGTTGGTTATGGTTGGTTGGTTAGGTTAGGTTAGGTTAGGTTAGGCTAGGTTAGGTTAGGTTAGGTTAGGTTAGGTTAGGTTAGGTTAGGTTAGGTTAGGTATGTTCGCATGTTCGTATGTTCGTGTGTTCGTATGTTTGTTCGTATGTTCGTCCGTTCGGATGTTCGTATGTTCGTTGGTTGGTTAGGTTAGGTATGTTCGTTAGTTGGTTAGGTTAGGTTAAGTTAGGTATGTTCGTTAGTTCGTTGGTTGGTTGGTTGGTTAGGTTCGGTTAGGTTAGGTTTGGTTAGGTTAGGTATGTTCGTGTGTTCGTCTATGTGGGGGGCGGGTTTGGGTTGGGTTGGGTTAGGTATGTTCGCATGTTCGTGTGTTCGGTTAGTTGCGGTATGTTCTGTGTGTTCGTATGTTCGTTGGTTGGTTAGGTTAGGTTAGGTATGTTCGTTAGTTCGTTTTTAGGTTAGGTTAGGGTAAGGTTAGGTTAGGTGAGGTATGTTCTTATGTTCGTTTGTTCGTGGCTTATTGTCGGTAGGTTCGTTAGTTCGGATGTTCGTATGTTCGTTGGTTGGTTAGGTTAGGTTAGGTTAGGTATGTTCGTATGTTCGTTAGTTCGTTGGTTGGTTGGTTAGGTTAGGTTAGGTTAGGTTAGGTTAGGTATGTTCGTGTGTTCGTATGTTCGTTAGTTCGTTTGTTAGGTTAGGGTTAGGTTATGTTCGTATGTTCGTGTGTTCGTTGTTAGTGTTTTATGTGTCTGTGGGTTGGTTAGGTTAGGTTAGGGTTGGTTAGGTTGTGTTCGTTGTTCGTTAGTTCGTTGTTGGTTAGGTTAGGTTAGGTTAGGTATGTTCGCATGTTCGTGTGTTCGTCTGTTCGTGTATGTTCGTTGGTTGGTTAGGTTAGGTTAGGTATGTTCGTATGTTCGTATGTTG